>WNWU01012853.1:273214-302328 GCA_012654045.1 Ptyas mucosa | reverse complement strand
GGAGTGAACGTGCAACCCTCTCCTGCCAGGGAGCATGACCGCTTCCCAGCCAGCACACCTCTTACCGCGCCCACTTCCCCACCGGTAGGCCTCCATGAGTGAGAAGCTGTGCTCTCCTCCGGTCCTCCTGAGGCGCCTCGCCTCCCCGCTGGCAGCTTCTCCTTCTCCTGGCTGCTCCAGGAGCAGCCTGAGACTTTGCTTTCCCCACCGGTAGGCCTCCATGAGTTTTATTTGAAATTTAAGTTTTTTTCCTGAAATTTCCCTCTTAAAATGAAGGTGCGTGTTATACGCCTGTGCGTGTTATACGCCGATAAATACGGTACTTGACTCTGTGGATTAATGTGCCATGGGGAAACCCGGTGGGCAATTTTGGATTACAAATACTGTTTGAGGGAATATTCTACGAGGCAAAAGAAGAAAAACTAAACAAAACTGATGAACGCAGACAATTTAGAGAGAGCAAATTAGAAGATTTGGATTTTGAGGACCAGCTCTGGGACTGAATGAAATTCTTTTAATATTGGCTTTTTTGGCACCTTTGGATAACTGGGACATTGGGATTTTGGTGGATTAGTGGTGGATTATTGAGTAACTTTTGGCCCATCAAATTAAAGTAAAATGTTACAACAGAGAAAAACAAACACATTGCAAAAAGAAATAGTATTGATGCTTCAATGTATTCAGGAAACTATGATAAGGAATCATAGGGAGATGATGGACCTGATACATGATACGGATGTAAGAGTAGAAAACCCTAAACAAATGACAAATGAACAAAAAATTCAGAAAATAGAGGAGCAACTAGAAGGAGCAGAGGAAAGAATAGAGGAGGTAGATCAGGGGTGTCAAACTCAAGGCCCGGGGGCCAGATCCAGCCCACGGGGTGCTTAGATCTGGACTGCGGGGCCACCCTGGAAACAGCGAAGGACCGGCCCGTGGTACTTCTGCCAGTGTAAACAGAGCTCGCGAGGGCTACGTGCGGCCCCCTCGAGCTCCGTTTTCACTGGCAGAGGGTTGCAGGAGCCCGTCACAGCCGAAAACAGAGCTTGGGAGCCCATTTTTGCTGGCAGAGTGCTCAGGCTGCCACAGGTGCCCCCAACATGAGTTGACATTAAGCTGGCCACTCCCACCCTGGCCATGCCCACGCCCACCCCTCGAGGTCAAACATAATCCTGATGCAGCCCTCAGTGAAATCAGGAAAGGGAGCAGGTAGATTACTCATTAAGAGGTCAAAATATAGAAGAGGACAGAGAGAAAGTTCTCCCAAAAGTGATGAAAGTGTTATTGATGGGTGCTCTAGAGATTTGACAGCAAGAGATAGATGTGGAGATAGATGTGGTGGCAAGTGGAATAGGCAGACTAAATATGAGTGTTGTAAGGGAATACAAGAGCCCAAGGGAGGAGCACGAGAGCCTTGTTAAAAAGTTAATAAGTATTGAAATACTGAAAAGGGCAAGAGATTATGGATAGATACATAATACCTAGTTTTGTGTAGTTTTGTGTTCCCTTTAGTTGTTTGAGCAGTGTATAAACTACTGTATGTAAAGAACAAAGTATTTAATAAGGCTATTTCATTCATTCAGATCTCGGATGTCTTCTGCTTGTGTTCCCTTTATTTTTTTGAGCAGTGTATATATATATATACTATACTAAATCGATGTTAAAGAAGAACAAATGTAGAATATAGTAAAAGATATTATGTATTTAAAGGTGTACATAATGTATAGAATAATAAGCCATAAATTGGAATTATGAAATTTGAATTGATACCGATAATTGAAAGCTGTAAAAATGGAAATGTGTTTTTAAAACTAAAAAAGGTTGAATAAAGACTATTTTTTAAAAATAGTCTGCTATTTTAATAGTCTGCTAATAGTCTGTTTAAAAAACAGTTTGCTTAGTGACCGTTCAAAATTACAACACTGAAAAAAGTGACTTATGACCATTTTTCACACTTATGACCGTTGCAGCATCCCGCCATGGACACGTGATTTACATTTCGATGTTTGACAGCTGATTCACATTTACGACGGTTGCAGTGTCTCAGGGTCACATGATATGTTTTTGGAACCTTCTGACAAGCAAAGTCAATGGGGAAGCCAGATTCACTCAGCAACCGTGTTACTAATTTAACAACTGCAGTGATCCACTTAACAAATGTGATGAGAAAAGGGGCATGGCTAGTGTCACGGCGGAATGGCGGATCTTTTGAGGGCTCCCGAGGGACCATCGATATCCCAGCTGTTAGGTGGTCCTTTGGGACCTGAGTTGTCTCGTAGGGACAACGAGCAAGGGGAGCACACTCTGTGGATCTCAGGGAACTCACAAATTCCCTGATAGAGCTGGAGAAGCTCCCTAAATAGACGGCTGGGAAGGTGACCATTGTGAATTGCTACAAAGCTGGGGCAGCCACTGCAGAGCGCGGAAGAGAAAGGAAGGTGTGATCGGTCTGGGTGAGATATTTTGAATATTTTTACTACCTTTTAAAGTGGATTAAAGAAGAACCTCCTTGGAACAGCAGAGGAGAGTGTGGCCTCAAAGGAGGAGGTGGAATTGGGTGTTTTACCTATTCCACCCTTGGAAGAATGGTGGCGAGGAAGGTGGGTGGAGCCAAGAAAATTAAGGAATAAAAGAAAAATTGGCTTATAAGGAGTGGGCTGAAGAGTAAAGTCTGAATCCAGGCTGGATACTTCAATATTTAAATTGGAGATTATTGACTAAGTGTTTTTTTCTTGAGTCTCTTTTTGTTTTTCATTGTTGTTTTGGGTTGAATTGTGAATCTGCTTACGGGAATATATACGCTGAATAATGAATTTTTTGGGGCTTCCTCTTTTAGAGGCTATTTGGATTAAGGTTAGAAGAACCTGAAGTAAAGAAGTTGGAAAAATTCTGAGAAGGACATCAAAGATTGGGTTTTGGACTGGGATTGGAACTGGATTATTCTGTCAGTTTTGGAAGGCAATTTTCTTTTTGCTTCTAAACTGCCACATATTTTAGCTGGGGAAGTTGGGAGGGGGTTGTTGTTGGAGCAGTAGAAAGTTAGTCATAACAACATTCCGTATTCAAGGACTTTTGCCTGCGTCTGATGGAGACTGCCTGAAGATTGTATCCGGTGGAGTGTGAAGAGTTGATTGGACAATGTGATGAACTTGTGGGTGTGGGGCAGGGCTGTGAACTCTTAGCTTGGTGGGGAAAACCTGGAAGCTTCAGATTCGGGTTTTCCCAGATGTGCGAACATGACATCTCTAATAAATTGGAACTTTGAGGAACCTCAGGCCTTAGAGCTTTATTTTGTTGGGGGTGTTCCTTGGAACTCTGACATTAACCCAAATCTCCTAAATAACTAAGCAGCACCCCGAAAGGGGGCTTAATGGGGTGCTGAGCCCCAGCACCAACCTAAAGCTTGGGTGGTGCGAAGACTCAGTGAAGATGGAAGGGAGAGAGAAGATTGCAGAGGGAGCCATGGGAGCACAAACCGGAAGGTTTATCGAGACCCAGTATTCTCCTTCTGAAGGCGTGGTACGAGCCCTTGAAGCTGCAGAGGTGATGCAAAGCCTAGGAGCTCGGTCCAGGGAGATGGATTCTGGGAAAAGTTGCCAGCCTGATCCAACTCCAGAGATGGGACCAAAAGAATGTTCGCCTGGATGTCGTCCTGTATCCAACCCTCGTCAATCTGCCTTCATGCTACCCCCTGCGGAATTTATCCCCCCAGGCTGGGGATTCTATCCCGGCCAGGGGTGGGTCCAGTGCCAGTGGACACCAGCGCTTGCTGCTCTCCTTCTTATGGGATCACCATGGGCCCAATTTGCCCCAACGATCCCAGCACTGCTGCCATCCAGCAGCCAGCAGCGCCGCCGCCAGAGGTTCCAGTTCAGCCGCCAGCATAAACATAAATGGACTTAACTGTTAAAAGAAGAAAGGTATTTCACAAATTAGAAAAATTAAAATTTGATATAATTTGTTTGCTAGAAGTACATATTAAAAAGCAACACGAACAGTTATTGGCTCATTCAAAATTAGGGAAAATTTTTACATCATTGCCACAATGTAAAAAAAGAGGAGTTGTCTTATATATTAGAAATACAATACAAGCGGAGCAAATATATGCAGATGATGAAGAATTCTGATGGTGGAAATAATAGATAATAATATGAAAGTACTTTTAATAGCACTATATGCTCCAAATAACAATCAAGGTGACTTCTACAGAAAATTGCATATGAAAATAATTGAATTGGAATATGGTATCTGTATGATGGGAGACTTTAATGGTATAGTGGATGAGAAACTGGACTATAAAACACATAAAACAATAAGGCATAGTAGAAAGATACTACCGAAATCTTTTTTCAAGATGACTGAGGAAGTAAATTTAAAAGATGCATGGAGAGACAGAAATGGGAAAAACAGACAATATACTTTCTATTCTGACAGACGTTCATCTTGGTCTAGATTAGATATGATATGGACAACAATGGAACTGACTTTGAATATAGAACAAATTGAGATAGAAGCAAATACGTGGGCAGATCATAATCCAGTGACAGTGAAATGGAAAGGACAAAGGAGAAGATTTAGATGGACTTTAAATAACACTGTATTAAAAGAAAAGGATTTTGTTCAGAAAATGAAGAGAGAATTGGCTTTCTTTTTTAAGGAGAATAGGAAAGAGGACACATCGATGCAAAATCTTTGGGATACAATGAAGGCCTATGCCAGAGGTTTGATAATGGACTATACAAGGAAGAGAAATATTAAGAAAAGACAAACTTATAAAATATTGGAAGATGATTATAAGAGATTTAAAGGAGACCTCCAGAAATGTCCACACAAAAAAGATGTCAAAATGAAAATGGATACAATAAAACATTGGAGAAAGAAGAACTAGCCCAAAAAATTAGAAGTACTAAACAGAATTATTTTGAGAATGCTAACAAACCAGGCAGATGGTTAGCATATAAATTGAAAAAAGAGAGAGAATCAAGAAAAATAATACAACTAATTGATGATCAAGGACAAAGTAAATTTGGAAAAAAGGAGAAGAAAATAATCATACAGGATTACTATAGAGAACTGTATGAGCAGGAAAATATAGAGGAGGAAAATGTGATACGATATCTTCAAAATGCAAATTTACCTCGGATTCCTAAAGATATTAAGGAGATGCTAGAGAGAAATATACGATGATGGAACTAACTGAAGCAATTAAAAAACAAAAGAATGGGAAGGCACCAGGGCCAGATGGACTGCCAGCGGAATATTATAGGACACTGCAGGAAATCTTGAGTCTCCCACTTTTAGAAGTTATAAATGAAGTGATGACAAAGAAGGAAATACCCAAGTCATGGTCAGAGGCATATATTACATTGATTCCCAAGGAGGACACTGACCCACAACAAATCAAAAACTATAGACATATATCCCTGCTAAATTCAGATTATAAAATCTTTGCTTCAATATTGGCAGAAAGACTTAAAAGATATTTAAATAACTTTATACACTCAGATCAAAATGGGTTTCTGCCAAAAAGACAAATTAGAGATAACATGAGAATAATTTTGGCCCCTTTAAATACTATGAAGCCCATCCTGAAAAGCAAATGGCTCTGATATTTTTAGATGCACAGAAAGCCTTTGACAATGTGAATTGGCGATTTATGCTGCTTCAAATGGAACAGATGGGCTTTGGTAAAAAATTTATCCAAGCAATTGAGGCTATATTTTATTTATTTATTTATTTATTTATATTTATTTATTTATTTATTTATTTAATCTAATTTTTATACCGCCCTTCTCCCGAAGGACTCAGGGCAGTGCACAGCCAAAGATAAAACAAGTACCCATATAAAATTTAAAAACAATTTAAGAACACATTAAATAATTTGGCCCTGACGTCATTAAAACAAAAACAACCCATTAAAATTAATGTTTAGGCCAACCCAGCTTGTTGGAACAATAACGTCTTGAGGGCATGGCGAAAGGTGCGCAAGTCAGGGATCATCCGTATCTCCGGGGGCAATTCGTTCCAGAGTGCCCCCACAGAGAAGGCTCTCCCCCTGGGTGTCACCAGTCGACATTGTTTGACCGATGGTACCCTGAGGAGTCCCTCTCTGTGGGAGCGTACTGGCCGGTGGGAGGCAATCCGTAGCAGAAGGCGATCTCGTAAGTACCCAGGTCCTAAGCCATGGAGCGCTCTAAAGATGGTAACCAGCACCTTGAATCGCACCCGGAAGACCACTGGGAGCCAGTGCAGCTCGCACAGGAGTGGTGTTACATGGGAGTGCCGTGTCGCTCCCATAATCACCCGCGCGACCGCATTCTGGACCAGTTGGAGCCTCTGGGTGCTCTTCAAGGGGAGCCCCATGTAGAGAGTGTTACAGTAGTCCAGACGGGAAGTGACGAGGGCATGAGTGACAGTGTGCAAGGAGTCCCAATCCAGAAAGGGACGCAACTGGTGAATCAGGCAAACCTGATAAAAAAACCCCCTGGCTACAGCCATCACATGATCTTCTAGAGACAGCCGTGCATCCAGGAGGACACCCAAGTTACGAGCCCTCTCTGAGGGGGCTAAGATCTCACCCCAATAGTCAGCGATGGAACCAGCTGGCTATAACGGGATGCCGGAAATCACAGCCACTAGGTCTTAGAGGGGTTAAGTCTGAGCCTGTTTCTCCCCATCCAGATCTACATGGCCTCCAGGCACCAGGACATCATGTCAAGGGCATCATTGGGGTGGTCCGGGGTAGAGATGTACAGCTGAGTATGATCAGCATACTGATAAATGTTGAACAGGAGGGGCAAGAGGACCGACCCTTGCGGCACCCCACAAACTAGGCGCCTCGAGGTTGACCTCTGCCCCCCTGCCAACACAGACTGTGTACGGTCAGAGAGGAAGGAGGAGAACCACCGCAACACGGTGCTCCCTACTCCTAACCCCTCCAACCGGCGCAGCATGATACCATGGTCAACGGTATCAAAAGCCGTTGAGAGGTCTAATAGGACCAGGACAGAGGAACAACCCCTGTCCCGAGCCCTCCAGAGATCATCAACCAATGCAACCAATGCCGTTTCTGTGCTGTACCCAGGCCTGAAGCCCGACTGGTACGGATCTAGATAAACAGCTTCATCCAGGTACTGGGGAAGTTGTCACGCCACCACACTTTCAACAACCTTCGCCACAAAGCGAAGGTTGGAGACTGGACGATAGTTTGCTAATATGGCCGGGTCCAGGGAAGGCTTCTTGAGAAGGGGTCTCACCACCGCCTCTTTTAAGGCAGAGGGAAAGAAACCCTCACTCAGAGAAGCATTAATAATCTCCTGGAGCCAGACTTGTGTGACCGCCCAGGAGGCCAGCACCAACCAGGAGGGACACGGGTCCAATAAACATGTGGCAGCACTAAGCCTACCCAGAATCCTGTCCACATCCTCGGGAGTCACAGGGTCAAACTCCTCTCAGATAACACTCTCAAGACCCACCTCCATCACCCCATCTGCACCTACCCAGTCGGAGTCCAAGCCTTCCCGAATCTGAGCGATTTTGTCATGCAGATATTGCACAAAATCCTCAGCCCTACCCTGCAAGGGGTCTTCCCGCGCTCCCAAATGAAGTAGGGAGCGGGTCACCCTAAACAGGGCGGCTGGGCGGTTATCTGCAGACACAATAAGAGCGGAAAAATAATTAGATTTTGCCGCTCTTATCGCCACTAGGTAGATCTTAATATGAGACCTCACCAGTGTTTGATCAGCTTTGGAACAGCTGGCCCTCCAACTGCTCTCCAGGTGTCTTTTCCGGCGCTTCATCTCCCTCAGCTCCTCAGAGAACCAGGGAGCCAATTGGGATTGGCACCGGGTCAGAGGCCGCAAAGGCACAACGCGGTCCAAAGTTCCAGTGGCTGCCCTATCCCAGGCGGCCACCAGTTCTTCACTCGAGTCATGAGCCAGAGCCTCAGGGAATGGCCCAAGCTCCATCAGGAACCTATCCGGATCCATCAGGCGCCTGGGACGGAACCACCTAGTCGGTTCCGTCTCCCTGCGGCGGAGGGTAGTGGCTCGAAAGTCTAGTCGAAGGAGTGAATGATCTGACCATAACAAGGGCTTGATGACTATATCCCCTATTTCTAGATCATTCAGCCACTGACCAGAGACAAAAATCAGGTCCAGAGTGTGTCCCCCCGTGTGAGTAGGACCTTGGACTAACTGGGTCAGGTCCATGGCCGTCATGGAAGCCATGAACTCCCAAGCTGCCTCTGATGTTTCACTGACAGATGGCAGGTTGAAATCCCCCATGACCATAAGCCTGGGGGTATCCACCGCCACCCCAGCTATTACGTTGAGCAGTTTGGGCAGGGCTGCTGCTACGTGGCAGGGAGCCACGTACGCAATCAGCAAGCCCATCTGCACCCCACGACCCCACTTCACAAGGAGGGACTCACATCAGGCTATCTGAGGTACAGTAACCTCCCTCGGACAAAGATCTTCCTTTATAACCGCCGCCCCCCCCCCCCCCCGCCCCTACCCTGAGCCCTCAACTGATGGAATGCGCAGAAACCTGGTGGGCACATTTCAATGAGGGGGACCCCCCCTCCCAACCCAACCAGGTCTCCGTAATACCCGCCAGGTCAACTCCCCCCTCCTGAATAAGATCGTAAATGATATTATAAACAAATGGCAAAAGTAATGATAAATGGAAAGTTAACAGATTCTATTGAGATAAAAAAAAGGTACCAGACAAAGTTGTCCACTGTCCCCTCTGTTGTTCATATTAACATTAGAAGTGCTAAATAGAGGTGATAGTGAGACTCCAAAAACTGGCGGTTTTGCTGCCAAACAAGCGGTGAGGGAAAAGAGACTGGAGCGGAAACTCAAAGCTGATAGTGACAGCGCAAATTTGACAGGTGGCAGAGGCGAGTGAAAGCGAAGAATATTGCGAAAGGGTGGTGGATTACAAAATTATAAAATAAATCGGCTTTGAAGAGGAAAGTGTGTATAATTGGAACTGTGATCGTGCTGAGAGACAACAGAGAAAGCGAGACTCTGGAAAAAATCACGGACTGAGAGATCAGCATACAGTGGAAACCCTAATGAATGGCGGACAAAGGATTTGAGGAAGAGAAACTTTCTCCTTACAATTAGAGGCAACGGCGAGGTGAATCACAGACAAGAGACATTGTAACTAGACACCAGAAGGATACATTGAATCCTTCTGAAAAAGGATACAAACGAGAGACTTTTTTCTACTGAAGAATTGGAAGATATTGACTTACTTAAAATAAGCTTCTTTAAAAAATAAAAAACAAAACAAAACTGGAGTAATAGAAGACGGACTGAAGAAGAAAGACCACGGAAGTAAAATCCAACTGTTAAAATTTGATATAGTGGATAAACTTAACCTATTATATATTTAATAATATATGTAATTAGTTACTTTCCTTTACTTTATATATTTAAATTTAGATTTTACTCAATTTTGATTAAGCAGTTAACATAAATAATCAAGAGTTATTATATACTATATTTTTATATACTATATACTATATTTATTCATAGGTAATATTAGATATTGAATGATTGATACAATATTAGTAATAAGTGCCATATCTTTTCAGACAGTTGATTATAGACTTTAGGTATTGATATTGTCTAACAACTAGAACTATTATATTGCATATTAATTATATTGACTATTATTATCTTTTCCTGCTTCTTCCCCTTTTCTGTGAGTAACTAGACAGACTTCTAGAGAGACATTTTGATTAATTGAAATTGTTTTGATTATAATTATATATATTTACTATATAGATATTGCCTAGATATAGTAATCTTAAAATAAGCTGTAGACTATACAAAAAAATCACTGATAATTTATTATTTAGAATAAAAAGTGTGATTTATTAATCTTACTACTTGATATATAAATATTACAGTAAATAGAAATAAGAATAGAGTAATGAATTGCTGAACTATTGTTCTTTCTCCCTGCTCCTCAACTGACTTACTTAACCCTTATATAATGATATTTTAAAGCGAAATTATTAGAAATATTCAAACTAATGATTATACAATAGAAAAGTAAGAAAACAGATAAGATATTTCACATACTGATTCTTTTCCTCAACTATACGTATCGAACAAATCTAATACTAACACAGATATAAAAATACATCGACTCTATACGATAAACAGTGTATGAAAATTTGGGAAATTGTAAAACAAAAAATAAAGATGGCAACAACAGGCTCATCAACAATAACCGAGACAGGTAAAAAATTAATATCAAGCCAGACAGCTACAAGATCCTCACCAGCACAACAAAAAACAATCGATACAATGCTATCCTCCAACAAAGAAAAAAACCCCACTGCATTCAACATACAAAATATCCAATCGGTCTTAGCCATGATCCAGGAGGGGATGAATAAGACGCAAGAATCGATAACGAACAATCATGAGGAACGAGAAGGAACCACAACGAATTGAAATTAGATGTAGGAGAAATAAATGACAATATTTAAAAAATGGATGACAAGATTGAGAAAATACAACAAAATATTATAAAAAATGAACAACGGATCCAGAACATGGAAGTAAAAATGGACCAAGCAGAGAAAAAAATTAACAATATGGAACAAAACCAAACAGCACTAAATAAAGAATTGGAAGACTCGATTACCTATTTAGAAATGGAGAAAGCATCCTTTTACCTACGGTTCCAAAACATCGCAGAAAATAGAGAAGAAGACTTAAGAGATTTGATGACGGGAATATTAGCGGAAGCCACCCAGAAGGAGAAAGAAGAAACCAGTAGGGAAATAGATGAAATTTACAGAGTTCATACAAACTATGCCCGCAGGAATAAATTACCCAAGGAGATCCATATTAGATTTGCACGCAAAACAGTGAAGGAAGAGATTTATAAATTGATGAGAGAAGAAACAATTAGTTATAAGGGGAAGGAAATAATAACCTTAAAACAGATTCCAAGACGAATAAGAGAACAAAGAAAGAATTATAGCTTTCTAACAACACAATTGAATAAACATAAAATAATGTTTCACTGGTTGGTGCCAGAAGGAATCCTGGTATCCTGGGAAGATAAGAAATATAAAATTGACACACTAGAGAGAGCACATCATTTCATATTAGAAGAAGAGCAGGAAACCAGACAGGAATCAGAAAACAAAAACCAAGGACATTCTACAGAGGAAATGGAAAGCGAACAAGAAGAAAAAAGACGAACTGAAAGGGAGAAGATGGAACAAGGGGGAAAACACAAATGATAACAAGGAATACAAGAAGACTTAGGCTAACAAACAGATAAGTAAGAAGAATGGGACAAGAAATAAGGTTAATTTCAATTAACATAAACGGACTAAATTTACCAACTAAAAGATCATATACATTTAAAAAATTACAAAAATTTGGACATCATAAATCTACAAGAAGTGCATATCCAAAAGCAACACCAAAAGTTATTAGAAAATAGAAAATTAGGAACACTATTTACTTCATTAACAGAACAAAAAAAAGAGGAATTGTGGTATATATCAAAAATCATATACAAGCAACACATATTTATACAGACAGAGAAGGCAGGATCCTGATGATCGAGATTAAAACGGAAACCAAAAATATATTACTAATATCAATTTACGCACCGAACGGAAATCAGAAAGAATATTTTTAAAAAATACATAATATAATTTTTTTTTATTAAAAAGTTTTACAAACAAAATTTCCAAACATTTTCTCCCCCCCCCCACACCCAATCCCCCCCTTCCAACCCCCCTCCCTCTTACATCATTTTTACTTTTGCTTTTTTTTGTTTTTTTTTTCCGGGTTTTTTCGGGGCTGCTCTTTTACCCCTTCCTTTTACTCCAACCTTTCTTCCCCTACTCCCCCTCCCTTCCTTCCTTCCTGCCTGCTTCACTCCTCCTCTCTCGTACTTCCCGTTCTCCGCCCCCACTCCTCTCCTCTTCCCACCTTCTAACCTTCTCCTCCACTCCTCTTTCCCCTCCCTCTTCCTTCTCTCCTTTTCCTTTCCTACTCTCCTTTCCACTCTCTCTAGTCCTTCCCCTCTCTCCAGTTGTTTCCCTTTTTAATACAATCTAAAGTGGTATTCGAGCAGCCCCGATTTCCCAATTAAGTTTACATTTATATAACATCTTTTCCCCAACCCATCCAACCCCCCTCCCTGCCCTAGACCTCCCAAAGCAGTAACAAGGTATTGCAATAATAAACATATACTAAAATATGCTAACATACTGTAAGATTCAAAATTTCCCATAGATCCTTTAACTCCCCTTATTAAAATTCATCAATCTCCCTAAAAATATTACAAACATTAAAGAGAGAAGATATCCATCCTTTTTACTTATTAAGATTATACATTTTAAAAAAGACAAAACCCTAAACTTTTATCTAAATCATTTCTAGTAATATAAATTCAAATTTTTCCCAAGGACATCCTTCAGTTAATCTTTGTATACAGAACATCCTAACTATATTGTAACCTTTAAAACCCTTCGCAACTTCTCCAACAGTATGCAATTTCGGCACTTCTTTAGTAAAACTAAAGTTGTTATCCATCCTTTTTACCTGTTAAAATTAATCATTTAAAAAAAACCTTAAACCTTTTATCTCGTGTAATTTTTAAAGTCATCAATAAAACTTCTTATATCATATATGCAAATATAAAATTCTAAATTTTCCGGAGGGTAACCTTCAAATTTTACTTTAACCATTATAGTACCATCATATCATTAGAAAAGAAAAGTTATCCTTTTTACATATAAAACATAAAATAACCTTTAGAACTGCCAATTTAATCAGACTATTTCTTCTTTTTCTTGTATTTTTTCCAATCTTTGTTTTGCCATAATTCTTTCAAAATCCCTTCTGCCCCTCCTTTTCTTTTTGAGAGTTTCTTAAACTTGATCTGAGGTTGATGTTGTTCTGTCCCCGTCCTCCACCCACACACAAACCCACACAGACAGACGAGGATTAAAGGAGTAGCACACACACGGAAGGTTCGTTATCACGGCTTGGCAGCCCTTTGTAAACCGGCTGCCAAGGTCTTTACTAAACAAGGGGGGGGAAATACCTCCACCAGATAACCAAAACACGTACACCCCAATTAAGGAAAATATAAGTCAAAAGTCCAAATCTTTCCGGCCGGCTGATGCTTAGCTCCAAGGACTAGCCAGGGTAAAACTTTGTCCGTCACAGAATTCCAACTGCTTCCCCACTCCTTAAATAACCTGTGAGGTGTGGCCTGTGACTCAGCTAATCCCTGGCACGCTTCCTCATTTGTTGAGCTCTCTTATCACGCCGGCGCTGGCGTGGGTCCAGCCACCTCTGGCCTTCCTCATTATCCTCCGACTGATCGGAGACACCTGGCTCCTGACTCATCTCCTCTCCTTCGGCCGGCAGCTGATGAATTACCACGGAGGAGGGGCCGGGGGAGGGAGGCCTGGCTAACTCCTCTCCCTCCTGTTCAGAGCCTTCTTCCTCCGATGCGATGGCCTCAGGGGTCGGAGCCACAACAGATGTGTCATGGAAACTCGCTTCATTTTTGTGATCTTTTTCTTTAGCTTGAACTTAAAACCCCCATTTTGTCCTTTCTTGCTTATATAGTCCTGCAGATCATTCCTTTGTTTGTCAAAGCTCAAGCTGCCAAATAGTTAATCCACTTGTAATGACTGATCCAGCTGCAACTCTTCTGTAAACAAATTGGAAATGTCTGCCAGAGCCTCCATTTCAATCATATCCTCCTGCATTCCGGTCCCACCAGCTTGCGTTTCACTCTCCAAGCTCCTCTGTTTAATTTCTTCTTGTTTCCCCACCAACACTTCATTATCAAACTTCTTTTGGGACTTTCTTTCAATTGAAGCCGAAATGTTAAGAATAAGAAAGTCTAAAAGTTCTTGAAAATTTTTTGCAATTTCATTTCGGGTATTTACTAATTCACCAGGGAATAATCCTGCAGGTCTAACATCAGCCATTGTTTCAACTTTTACTTATTGAACTGTCAAACAAAGTCTATATGATCACCACTCTGTAGAAAATTCTAATTTATTTAACATCAGTAACAACTCTTTTCCATTCCACTCCACATCAGCTCTAAAATGTTTTCCAATAGCTCTTTGTCTGTTACAAATGTAACAAGCGCTAACAGTCACTTTCACTAGTTAGCTTTGTTTCACGCCCTCAGGCGCCATTTTTTTAACGTTTCAAATGGAGTTAAAGATTTTTCCTGTCTTAATTACTCTTCTCCTGCTCTGCTTAGCCAGCTCCTGAATTCCAAGTTAAAAATAATTCTTAAAGTTATTTTACCCAAAAGATGATTTAGCTTTAAGTTGCTGGTGTGGTCGCGGTGTCTTGCTCTGCTTCAGCAGAGTCATTCCAAGTCCGGAGCTGCTTGGCTGGTTTCTGGGGAGTTCCCCCACTTCACACCCCAGAATTTTCTCTGGGGGTCTTTGGGGAACTCTACCCCCACCAGCCTGCTCTTCGCTCTCCCCTTCGCCCGGGGAGAGCCTTTTCAAGCCTCCCGACAGCACTTGCCTGCTATTCGGGGGCTTTTACAAAACTAGGAAGCGGGCGCCCATTTTCAGGCGTCTTCAATGAACCGCGGAGCCACAGGAAGTTCCAAAAAAATACATAATATAATTAAAGACTTAGACTATGAACATATATGTATTATAGGGGACTTCAATGCAATTGTAGATATAGAAAATGAGTATCAAAGCAGCAAAAAGAATAAATTTAGGAAAAAGACACTTCCAGACACTTTCAAAGATATGGCCCAAGAACTACAATTACAGGACACATGGAAAGAACTGAACAAAACCAAGAAACAATACACATTTTATTCGAATCCGCACCAATCATGGTCCAGGATAGATATGGCCTGGACGACCACGGAGTTAAGGAAGGACATAAAAGAAATCGAAATTGCACCGAATGTATGGGCAGATCATAATCCATTAATAGTAATTTGGAAAGGCCAACAAAAACGAAAAAGATGGATGATGGATAAAGAGATTATAAATGATAAGGAATACATAGAAATGATTAAGAAATAGAAGAACATATTTTTTCAAATAAATAAGAGAGAACAAACATCATTGCAAATTTTATGGGACACCACTAAAGCGTACATAAAAGGATTAACAATTTCCTACAAAGCGAAGAAAAATAGAGACAAACAGCAAAGGAAAGATAATCTACTGACAGAACTTGGAAAATACAAAGCGGAACTACAGAAAGAACCACACAGTAAAATGTTTAAAGAAAAAATAAATCTTACTAAACATAAGATAAATTTAATAACAACAACAGAAATAGCGAGGAAAATTAAAATGGCAAAACAAAACCAATTCGAATATGCAAACAAAACAGGACGTTGGTTGGCCTACAAATTAAAAAAAGAAAAGGAAAAAAGAACAATATACCAATTACAGGATAAACAAGGACAAATGCAACACAGGAATGAGGGGGAAAAAAGAATTGCAAAGAACTTTTTCCAGAACCTATACACACAGGAAGAAATTCAAGCAGAAGAGGTTAAAGATTATTTAAGTAAAACCAACATTCAAGAAATAAACGAAACCCAAAGAGAATTATTGAATAGATCAATGTCGATGTTTGACCTAACGGAGGCAAGAAAAAAACAGAAAAACAATAAAACCCCAGGTCCAGACGGTATACCATCGGAATTCTATAAAATTGGACACCAGTCAATAGACAATATCTTATTGCAGGTCATTAATGAAGCACTCTCAGAAGCCAAAATCCCGCAGTCATGGACAGAGACAACCATTACACTGATACCAAAAGAAGATTCGGACTTTACTCAAATTAAAAACTATAGACCTATATCACTTCTGAATGTGGACTATAAACTATTCACTCTAATTATTTCTCAGAGAATGAAAAATATTATCACTGATTACATTCACCCAGACCAAAATGGATTCATCCCAAAAAGACAAATTAAAAATAACACAAGAACGATAATTAATATTCTCGAATATTACGAGCAAAAACCGGACGAACAGATGGCACTAATTTTCCTAGACGCACAAAAGGCGTTCGACAATCTCAATTCAACATTTTTAACATCACAACTAGAAAAAATGAGAGCAGGCAATAAATTCCTAAATATGATCAAGAGGATATACTCTAACCAAATGGCGAGAATATGGATAAATGGAGAGACAACGGACCAATTTCAAATATCTAAAGGGGTGAGACAGGGCTGTCCCCTATCCCCCCTACTATTCATACTAGCACTAGAAATATTATTGAATGAAATTAGGAAAGACAAAGAAATAAAAGGATTAAAAATAAAGAATCAGGAATATAAATTACAAGCGTTCGCCGACAACGTGGTTTTTTTTTAAAAAAAAATTTGATTTATATGCCGCCCTTCTCTGGAGACTCAGGGAGGCTTACAATGTGTTAAGCAATTTATCTTAGAACGACCAAAGCAATCGGGAATGAAATTATTAGAGAAAATAGAACAATACGGAAAAGTAGCAGGATTGAAAATTAATAAACAAAAAACAAAACTATTAACAAAAAATTTGACGAAAGCTCAGGAGAAAGAATTGGAAGACATATTAGAAATACAGACAACAACAAAAATAAAATACTTAGGAATTTGGCTCACCAATAAAGTATCAACACTCAAAGAAGACAACTATAATAAATTGGCCAAATAAACGTATGTTGGCTCTAGAGGGATTCAATCTGCTGAAAGGATGGCATGCATTCTTATGGGAGGAGAAATTTAGACAACATGAACATTTTAGAAGACACTTTATCAGAGAGGCACTTGCAAAAACTTCGACAGAAATAAGGAGAACTCACTATGACAAAATCCCAAAGTGGCTCTCAACCATGGAGGCCCAAATATATCCAAATGCATCGGACATAGATAAGATTAGAACATACAATGAACTGCTGAACAATGAAGGAGAAGTGAAGACAAGAGAAGAACTGAAAGAACAGGGTACAGACATTGATTGGTGGCCGTATCTACAAATAAAATCGAGACATAAAATGGACATGAAAAAATTTGGAATTCAAAAAGAACAGAATGAATTGGACAAAATTCTATTGGGATCAGATGATAAATTAATAACTAAAATTTATAATTATTTACTAAAATACAAATTAGAGGAAGAAGTGGTGAAAGAGAATATGATTATATGGGCGAAAAATTTCGGATACAACATTGAACTCGATAAATGGGAAAAAATGTGGAAAGTAAATACCAAACTGACAATGTCTATACCCTACAACGAAAATACTTACAAAATGTTCTACAGGTGGCATCTCCCCCCCGCACGTTTGGCAAAGATGTTCCCTAACACCACACAGGACTGTTGGAAATGCAGATCACACAAAGGGACGTACTACCACATGTGGTGGTCATGCCAAAAGGCAAAAAAAATTTGGAAAATGATCCCAAAACAACTGGAAGAAATTACCACCCAGAGAGTGCCATTGAGACCAGAAACATACCTATTAGGAATACTAACAAATCACTATGAAAAAGAAATACAATATTTGATAATCCATATCCTGACAGCAGCAAGAATCACATTCGCACAAATGTGGAAATCAGAAGATACGCCATTTGAGGATAAAATAATACAAAAAGTAATGGAATGTGCAGAGATGGACAGGCTTACCAAAGAAATACAAGAAAAGGAAGACACAGAGTACTATCTGGTTTGGCAACGATGGTACGATTGGTTAGAGAAAAGGAAAACGAAATAAGAAATAATCAGTAGGATAGGAAGGGAATACCAACCAAGGAAACAAAAATTAAGAAATAATCTTAAAATATTGTTATATAATGAAGGATGTAGATATATATATAAATATAGAATACCAAAGTAACTTTCTTTTTTCTTAAGGCTCAAGTTGCAAGACTTGATTTTAATGTATAGTTTGTCTATGTTGTGTATTGTATGTATGTATGTTTTTGTTTGTATATCTTTAATAAAAAATTTGGAAAAAAAGAAGTGCTAAATAGAAATATTAGAGAAGAAAAAGACATAAAAGGAATGAAAATTTGAAAAGAAGAATACAAATTGCAAGCGTTTGCAGATGACCTGGTTTTCATCCTTGAAGATCCATTAATATCAATAACTACACTAATAGATAAAATAGGAGAGTTTGGGAAAGTAGTAGTTTGAAAATCAATAAAGTCAAAACGAAGATTCTGACCAAAAATATGTTGGGAAAGCAAAAAGAAGAATTGGCAGAAATATCAAAGATGCAGATCACAAATAAAGTTAAATATTTGGGGATATATTTGACAGCAAGATGTAGCATGCTTAAAGAGAATAATTACAACAAACTTAAACAACAGATAGGGACAGACTTGGCGAAATGGGAAAATTTACAATTATCATTGATTGGGAGGATATCAACAATTAAGATGAATATTTTGCCTAGAATTTTATACTTGTTCCAAACAATTCCAATTAGATTGGGGAAATTTTTTTTCAAAGAATTGAATAAAATAGTGTTAAAATATATTTGGCAGGGAAAGAAGGCGAGGATAAAATTAAGGTTGTTAAAAGATGCCAGAATGAGAGGGGGTTTTGGTTTACCTAATTGGGAACTTTATTATCAAGCGACAAGTTTGATGTGGATTAAAGAATGGATAACATTAAGAAATACCAGATTATTGAATTTAGAAGGACATGATTTGTTGTTGGGGTGGCATGTTTTTTTATGGTATAAGGGAACAAAAGTACAGGGGTATTTTAGAAGACATCATATACGTGAGGCTTTGTTATTAAACTGGGAGAAGATTAAAAAACAACATTATTTGAAAATTCCAGCCTGGGTATCAACGATTGAAGCATTTTCATATTCAGTAATATTTAGGAGGGAACAAATTGTTAGATATAGTGAATTAATGGATGAAAAGGGTGAACTTAAATCGAAGCAAGAATTGGAAGAACAAGGTTTTAAGATGGATTGGTTTTCTTATTTGCAAATACATTCTAGACATGAAGAAGATTCTAAGCAAGAAGGTTTCTATAATATCTTGACTAATTTAGATAAAATTTTAATGGGTCCTGATGACTATGTAATTAAAAAATTGTATGGTTATTTATTAGAGGTAAAATTGGAAGAAGAACAAGTTAAAGAGACAATGATAGCATGGGGGGAAAATTTTGGTTATGGAATTGATTTAGAGAAATGGCAAAAACTGTGGATGCAAAATTATAAAATGACAATGTCAACAGCATATAAAGAGAATTTGTATAAGATGTTTTACAGGTGGCATTTACCCCCAATGAGAATTGCCAGAATGTTCAAGAACAAATCAGAAAAGTGTTGGAAATGTCATCAGACACCGGGCTCATATTACCATATGTTGTGGACATGCGTAGAAGCTAAAAGATATTGGACTAAAATCCACACATGGTTGGAAAAAATGACAAAGAAACACATTGACTTTAAACCAGAGATATTTTTATTAGGGATTTTACCAGAAATATATAATAGAGAACTGAGATATTTAATTGTGAATGTTTTAACAGTGGCTAGAATAGTATTTGCTAAAAATTGGAAAAAGGAGAAAATACCTATGGAAGATTAAGTTATTAAGAAAGTTATGGAATGTGCTGAAATGAGTAAATTGACATTTGAAATTAGAGAGCAGGAAGACAAGCAATATTATAGGGTATGGGATTTATTTTATCAATGGCTAGATAAGAAAGCATGGAAATGAAGTATGAAATATGAAATAAATGTAATAATAAAATATATGATATGGTTTCTTAGGGGAAAAATGCCATTGTTAAATAAATGTTAAATGAGAATAATAATACAATGAGATATAATAAATTGACAAATAACTTGTAAATTTTGGATATGGGATTAAGCACAAAAGAATTGTAACCGATTGACACACTGTCTGTAATTGTAATGGATGATGGTTATTTTATGTTTTGTTTAAAAATAAAAAAAAATCAAAAAAAATAGGTGGCACCCCTGCTACACGGGTCACTGAGCTTGTCAGATTGGAACTAGGGATCCACACAGAACTCATTCGATTCATAGTAGCCCCAAAAATGGTAGAGTCAATCATCCTGGGACTTGCCTGGCTAGACAAATGGGCCCCTACAATCAAATGGGAGGACGGCTACCGAAAAGTCATGATAGGGGTGGGGCCTTTGCCGCCGATCTCTCCTGAAGCCAAACCCACTGAGACGAGCCTTCAGGGGCCCCACCAACGAGAGGCGGGCACGACGGCCATCAAAGTCCTACATGGGACTCTCCAGGTCCCCAAGGAATACAGTGACCTGGCTGAAGCATTCAGTGAGGAGGAATGCAACATCCTTCCCCCTCATCGCCACACGGACTGTGCAATTGAGATTGAGCCCAGGGCCAAACTCCCTAGACCAAAGATGTATTCAATGACCCCAAAAGAGATGGCTGAGCTGAGGAAGTACATCGATACTAACCTAGCCTGAGGGTTCATCCAACCTGCAAAATCCAGAGTAGCCGCCCCGGTGCTGTTTAAGGAAAAGAAAGATGGGGGGATGAGGCTCTGCATGGATTTTTGTGGGATAAATGTGGTATGTGTGGAAAACACCTACCCCCTTCCCCTCATGAAAGACCTACTGAACTACCTTTCAAAAGGCAAAGTGTTTACTAAACTTGACTTGCGAGAAGCCTACTACAGGGTGCGCATAAAGGAAGGGGATGAGTGGAAGACTGTTTTCAAGTGCCCATTATGTAGCTTCCAATTCAAAGTCATTGTTGTAAATCAGAGGTCCAGGCTTTTGCTCTGTTCCAAGATGTCTCTCTCGCTCTCCCTGAGTGCTTTATTTTTATACACTTTTATACAGGCAGTTAAAAGACAGGACAGTAACAGCATCCTAATTGGTAGAAAATATTCACTCCCCTCTCAAGATGCCATCCTCTCTAGGTAAGATGAGATAATACAGATCAGAGCCAAGAATGAGATTATCCAGGAAGAAGATACATTGACACCAGAAACGGAAGCAGTGTGCTGCGTTCTGCCCGACGTCACTCTTCAATTCCCTACATCCCACTCTTTTTTATCTTGTTTGTGAAGCCATCCTCTTACGAGGGGCCAGAAAAAGGGGTTATTGTCAGGAGAGGAAAATCCTTGCAGTTGCTTATATAAGGCATAACTTTGAGACAGTGTAGGAAGGGATTTAAAGCAAAATGCAGTTATACATATTACAAAAGGAAGAAATGTGCTGAACAAAACAGCATCCTCTAATTAAAATAACACAAATGATAGGCCAAATTATACAAAATTTTAAGTTGATGCTCCATGTTTCTTGACTCATCTAAAATGTTAAAGCAACAAAGTTACATTTTCAGGAACTGATACAAATCAATTGCGTTAGGGGGTGAATAATATACAACTTTCCCCCACGAGCTATATTCTTCTAATCAAAGTTCTCTTTGAACAAATACTCACTCAAATTAGTAAAGTTTTGAATTACAGTAGTAGGGGTACAAACAGGGATTAAACATGTAGAAAGCAAATTTTCGTATTATAAACTTCAGACAAACAAAAGGCATCCATTTTTGTGATGTTTGCAAGCTGCACCCATAGGTTTTGTTTCATGCAAATGTTTGGGTGATATGACAGCTGCTGATGCCAAAGTACAATTATTAACAATCAAACACAAACAAATTATGGTTACAGAATTGGCAGTTAAAACTGCAAAAATGGCAGCGCACAAATTCTCAGGTGTTTGTTCTACTTGTTACTGCTGCAGTACTGCCTGCGCTTTGGTGGTCAAATTCTTCACATCTTCCCATGTCACTGGATGACTGGCACGACGGGATCGGGTTGGTCGCTGCACCGTCTGTAGAGTCACCTTTGCCATCTCTGGGATAGGGTTCAGGGGTTGGTGCCACGACATCCTTGGCTGGATGCACACAACATGCTGTAATCTACAAAGGTCCTGTAGAAGTAAGCACAGCAGCATAGCCCCACCCCCAAGTAATTAAAGGGACCGGTCCTAACCATGTTTTGTCTGGTAATGCTCTATAACCGTGATGGCGAACCTATGGCACGGGTGCCACAGGTGGCACGTGGAGCCATATTGGTGGGCACGCAAGTGTTGCCCTAGCTCAGCTCCAGCGCGCATGTGTGCACCAGCCAACTGATTTTCAGGCCTTCTGGTCCCACCAGAAGTTGGGAAACTGGCTGTTTCTGGCCTCCGGAAGGCCTCCAGGGGGAATAGGGAAGGCTGTTTTTGCCCTCCTAAAAAGCCTCTGGAGCCTGGGGAGGGGAAAAAACGGGCCTACTGGGCCCACCGTGCCATCGTGTGCCAAAAGCAGGGGGAAGTATGGGGGGATCATGTGCACAAGCGTGGGAGGGTGGGGCGCATTGAATTATGGATGCGGGCACACGCAGCCGCGACCCCCCACACTCCCCCCGCTTTTGGCACGCGATGGCAAAAAGGTTAGCTATCACTGCTCTATAATATACCAGAGGAGGAGGCAAACTTGTTTTTTGTTGAAAATGCCTCTGATAAGCGGTCAAATTAGAAATTGAAAAATTCAATTGATTCAAAGTAAATAAAACTTTTGTAACCTGTTGTGTTCCCCATGACAAATTTGGGACCTGAGAGCCCTCTTTTTTTTTATTTGTTTGTGAAGGCAGTCCTTAAAGGACCTATTAGGACGTTCCACATTGGCTTGATCTGTGGAATTATAGGGAAGACCATGAGTAACAACAATATTCCAGGTTGTACAAAATTGCAAAAAAGCCTGTGAAGAATAGGCAGGCCCATTATCTGTTTTTAAAGAAAAAGGCTTACCCAAAGCCGTAATGGCTGAAAAAAGATGAGAAATAACATGATTAGCTGTTTCCCCTCGTTGAGGGGTAGCCCAAATCACTCCAGAATAGGTATCAATAGATAAATGAATATATTTCCAAGGAGCCAAAGATGGAACATGGGTAACATCCATTTGCCATAATTGATTAGAGGTGAGACCACGGGGATTAACTCCCATGTCCCCTGAGGGGGATGCCCCAGAACATTGGGGACAGGATGAAACAATTTGCTTAGCTTGCTCTAGTGCAGTGGTTATCAACCTTCCTATGGTGACAAGATAGGGCAAAAACGTAAAATGTGAAGACAGTCGTAAGTTCAAGGACTGGTCAAAAGTGCGAGGACCAGTCAAAAATAACTTTTCCAGCCCTCTGAGTAGTCCATATGCACAAAAGGACTACCCAGAGGGCTGAAAAAGGTGATTTCTGACAGGTCCTTGCACTTATGACTGGTCATCATTTATGCCCATTGTAGCATTCTTAACAACCATGTCACTCATTTCAGAACTGCTTCTCTTCACCATGGTGACAAGATAGGGCAAAAACGTAAAATGCGAGGACAGTTGTAAGTTCAAGGACTAGTCAAAAGTGCGAGGACCAGTCAAAAATTACTTTTTCAGCCCTCTGAGTAGTCCATATGCACAAAAGGACTACCCAGAGGGCTGAAAAAAGTGATTTCTGACAGGTCCTCGCACTTTTGACTGGTCTTTGCACTTATGACTGCTCACCATTTATGCCCATTATAGCATTCTTAACAACCGTGTCACTCATTTCACAACTGCTTCTCTTCACCATGGTGACAAGATAGGGCAAAAACGTAAAATGTGAGGACAGTTGTAAGTTCGAGGACTGGTCAAAAGTGTGAGAACCAGTCAAAAATAACTTTTTCAGCCCTCTGAGTAGTCCATATGCATAAAAGGATACAGCAATAGAGAGGGATGAAGGAAGGGAAGGGAAATTAGAGTAGGAGTGAGGGCAAGAGAGGGAGGAAGAGAGGAGGAGAAGGACAAAGGAAGTGGAACTAGGGAGGAGAAGAAGAGGTGGGGAAGAGAAAGTAAGAAGGAAAGAAAAGAGAGAAGGTGGTAGGTTTGAGGAGAAAGATTGCTGTACAATAAAAAAGATGAAAGGGAAGAAAACCAACCCCAAACAAATATAAAGATATTAAGATAAAGAATGAATTGTTAAACTTTAAAGAATAAAAGAGAACAAATATGAATAAATAGCAATAATTAGAAACACACATACAAACATACAATGTATTTTCTTTGAACAGAGTATTTGGACGGTTCACAAATTTAAACAGTGTTTTGTCATTTCAATTAAATTTACAATTTCTATGTTTCTTTTTTGCCATATTTATTCCTCATCTATTTTTTTAAAAAAACAATATTACCCTTCATCCTTATCTCTAATCTTAATCAAATTCAATTTTTCCCTTCTATTCTATATTAAACCCCTTCACATTGTCATCTATTTTTATATCCATCCTCACATTGGTTAATTATGTAATATTACAGTTGGTTAATACAAATTCAACATTTTAATATAAATCAATTAGTTATATAACTATCTTTTTTGTATATTAATCAATATGAACATGAATATTCCAATTATTTCCATGCAATCCAATTTCTTACAAATCAATTAATTATATTTACCAATAATAATAAACCAAATAATTTCCCCATATATTCCTCCAAACTACAACTTAACCATTTCTGCTTTCAACACAATATACAATTAATAGTATCTCAATTATTACAATTCCCTAGTTAAATAGAGCTTTTTTTCTTTTGTGTTTTAAAATCTTGAACCTCCTCTTTTGACCTAAATTTCCCATTGTTTGCAGTTTTGCACCTACCTTTTTTGGTGAGGAAAAAGAAAAAGAAATCTCTCTCTGCCTCATTTTGTCACGTTGCAGCAAAGACCCTGCTTTACTTTCAGTTTCACTTTTTCAGCATAGCTGGGGGAAAAAAATCTGCTCCAGCAATTTACCTCTTTGTAGCTAGCTAGCAACAGAGCCCTGCAAAACAGCTGAGAGCAAATCAGCTGAGAGTCGGGAGGCTGATCAAATCAACTTATGGTAATTAACCTATGTTTTCTTTAACACTGATCAGCTGTAGGGCAGCCCTTTGAAGCCCCGCAGCAAGAATTTAAACAGTTTTTTCCCCTCTTGCCATCAATAGATTGGAGGTGGGCGTGGTAAGCGACCGGCGACCGGTGATCCAACAGAGGCAGAAAGTGAGGGTGAGTGAAGGCATGGGGGGGGGGCGAGAGAGGGCTTTGGCGACCCCTGTGAAATGGCCGTTCGACCCCCAAAGGGGTCGCAACCCCCAGGTTGAGAACCGCTGCTCTAGTGGAATGTGGCAAGCTTGTGCCAGCCCCCTGGCATTTTGATGGAAAAAAGAATGGCTAAAAATGGATCTGTAAATAAAGTAGGTAAAACATGAACAGCAGCATCAGCATGACTGTTGCCTTCAGGAAGAGGCCCAGGAAGGGATGAATGACTGCGTATGTGAGAGACAAAATACAAATGCTTCCGGTCTTGTAGTAATTGCTGTAAAGTGAGAAATAAAGCCATAAGATTGGAGTCAATCCTGGGCGTGATATAAACACCTGGAAGATTAAAAATAAGTTGACACACATACAGAGAGTCAGAGATCAGATTAAAAGGTTGTTGAAAAAAAAGTATGGAAAGCTAAAATAACAGCAGACAATTCTGAGCGTTGAGATGAAAACTGCACTGTAGTGTAAAATACTTTCCAGATGTCGTCATGAGGATCTTTGTAAGCAATTGCTCCTCTCGTTTGTCCTCCATCAGAAAAAACAGTAAGAGAGTGGAGAAGGAGAAAACAATGAGCAGATAGGAAAGGAGGAAGTCATTAAGTAAGTAAACCTAGGATCTTTAGGCAGATGATATGAAATACAACCAACATAGTCAGTTAGTGCACACTGAAGAGATAAATTATTCTGAAAATAAAAGTGAAAGTCAGATTTTGAAATAGAAAGAACAATATTTATTAAATCAGTTCCATTTTTTCGACAGGCTTGAGTTTGCCCCAAGGTTATAATTTCAGCAATGGCTTGAATAAAGGGTAAAACATTTTGAGATGGTGTATGTGGCAAATAAAGCAATTCAATACAATATACTTTTTACTGTTCTAAAACTCCCGTGGATAGCTTACTAGTAGGAAATATTAACAGAGATAACTGACAATCTCTATGAGGGATTCGATCCACAAACTGAGTACTCAAGATGTTATTAATTTTCTCAACTGTAGCAAATATTACAGATGGAACTATAATTAAATCTCCTGGCTTTTTTCCTTTAGTCAATAATTCAAATAATGAACTAAGTAAATGTGTAGGTAGAGAAAAATATGGGCGGACCCAATTAATAGTACCCAGCAATTGTTGCAAATTTACTAAGGAAATAACTTTAGGTAACTTTAAATGAGGAAAAGCCGGAGCAGAAAAAGACTGCAACATTTTATGTCCTAAATACAGATAAGGAGCGTGCAGCTGTATTTTTTCCGGGGCAATTTACAATCCATAGACACATAAATCATTTTGTATTTCAGAAAGCCAATTAGGTTGGACTTCCGGTTGGCACCACAGGCGTCGCAGACGGTCTTAGCGGACCGCCAGCCCCGCGATCGCGTTAAAGCCGCTCAAAGAGCGCTAATCGGCTGTTTGGCAACTTGGAAATCTCTCCTTCAGGAGAAGAAGGAGAGGTGAGCCGGTGGGTGTGGGTAGAGCTCCCCGAAAACCCCTGAATTAATTCCAGGGGCTTGGAGGGTGAGAGCTCCCCGCTTAGCCCACTGAAGCTCCAGATCCGGGACGACTCTGTTTAAACAGAGCCAGACGTCGCGACCAACTCTGCTGTTAAAGTGATTGATTGACTGATTCCAAGAGCAGACAGAGCGGAAGCAGGAGAACAAGCAACTTGCAAGTATCAATGCTTAGCTCCGAGTTTACAATGTTTCAAACTGTATCTCTTTGAGTTGGAGGCTGGAAGATGGCGCCTTCGTTGTGGGTGTGAAAGTGAAAGTTAGAAACAAAAGTGTTTTTTGAGCTTACGCTCTGAGTGTGATTAAACCTGCTGGACTGAGAGTTTGGAAGAGGTGGGAGAAGGACTATCTTGCCTGATAAATTATAAACTATTTTTACTACTGAAAATTGTTTGAAAACTGTTTAAGAGACTTTGTGGTTGCTAAAGGGGAAAAGATTTTTCTAATATAAGATGGCTTCTAAACAAGTTAAGTCAGTAGCTTCTAAGAGTGGAGGAGGCTCTCCAATAATGTCAGTAGTGACACAGAAAGTACAACTTCTGGTGGAATCACAGAGCCAGGATGCTTCTCTAAAAGATCTTAAAGAATTTATAAAAGAAGCCATGAATAATCAAACTGCAGCTATGAATGATCAAACAGTAATTATAGATGGGAAACTCAAAGAATTTGCAGCAGATATAAAAGCAATTAAAGATGTTGTGGAGGAGAAGCATAATGAAATAAGAGAAGATATTATTCTAGCAGTTTCAGGATTGGCAAAACACCTTGTTCAGCTGGAGGAGAGAGTAGAAGAAATTAATGAAGCTAATTTGAACCTGGAAAATAAATTAGGAGAAATTGTGACCAAAACAGAGAAGGTGGATGATGATATGGTTATGCTACAATACAGATCCATGGAATTTGCTCTGAGATTGAGAGGGCTAAAAGAAAATAGTCATGAAAATTTAAGGGATATTTGTGCTGAAGCTTTGGCAGCGATAATTAAAGAAAGACCAGAACATGTAGCAATTCAAATTGACAAAATTTACAGAGTCAATTCCTGGGTGGCAAGACAAAGGCAGTTGCCAAGAGATGTGGTGATTTACTTCACAACCAGAAGGATTAGAAATGACATTCTACAAGCTTCCTACAGGAACAAGGTTCAAGTAGATGGACAAGAATTGGTGGTCCTGAAAGAGATTCCTCCCAAGATGTTAAGAGATAGAAAGGACTTTGGATTTTTGGTAAATGAATTGAGAAATCGACAAGTTCAGTACAGATGGGATGTTCCAACTGGTCTAATAGTGAATTATGGTGGAGAAAGATATCGCTTAAATACACCTTGGAAGGCAAAAGATTTTTATGTTAACGTTTTAAAGGCTGAATACCCACCCTCAGTGGAGCGGGGGGTGTAGAAAGAAAAAGGAGATGTTACAACAGGAGAAAGATGGAAAGCAGATTCAAACTTATGCTGAAGCCGCAGCTGGAGGAACTGCTAGGGAGGAGGATTTGGTGCAATTTGGGGGTCCACCACCAACCCCTGAAATACCCAAGAAGATAGAGGAACCAAGAGAACAACAATTGACACGAGCAACTTATAAACTTCAAGAACAACAATTAAAGGAGCAGCAATCTCAAGTCTTATGTCAAGAAGTCCAAAAAACAGAAGCAGTGGGAGGAGCTAGGCTGAAGAGCAAGCTTGAGGAGGATGTTCAGCGTATGCTCATGAAGCTTCGAGGGGCCAAAAATGGCAACTAAATTCCTATCTTGGAATGTTAATGGTTTAAATGCACCACAAAAAAGAAAATATTTCATTACTTGAAACAATTTAAGAATGATGTTATTTGTCTGCAAGAAACACATATTAGATTATCAGATCAAAAATATCTGATAAATTCAAGATTAGGTGCACATTTTGTGGCATCAACATCAGAAAAGAAGAATGGTGTAGTTATATATGTAAAGAAGGGAATTTCAGCTAATTTAATTGAGGCAGATGCCCAAGGCAGATATATCGCAATTGAACTATTAACTCAGAATGGAAAAATGCTTTTAATTGGAATATATGCTCCCAACCAGCAACAGGACAAATTTTATAAATTTTTACATACCAAAATACTACAATGGGACTATAAAACTCTTATATTGATGGGTGACTGGAATGGAGTAATAGACACACAGAAAGACAAAAGAAGTCTGTCAAAGATTTCAACACGAGCAAAATTGCCTAAATCTTTTTTTGATATGATGGAAGATATGGAATTGAGAGATATTTGGAGAGTACAAAATGCTGAGGACAGAGATTTTACTTTTTTTTCCGATAGACATCAATCTTTTTCCAGGATTGATTTTATACTAATTACAAATGATTTTCTTTCTAGGGTGAAGAAGGTGAAGATATGTCCAAGAACTTTAACTGATCATGGTCCGGTTTGGGTAGAATTGGAACAGGAAAGGGGAGAAAGGAGGTCTTGGAGATTAAATGAAAAT
>WNWU01012853.1:226637-272814 GCA_012654045.1 Ptyas mucosa | reverse complement strand
CTCCTGGCACGCGATGGCAAAAAGGTTAGCCATCACTGGCTTAGAGCTTTATTTTGTAAAATTCAATCAGGTGGAGGAGTCCCACCCTCCTGGAGAACAGCTTTTATTTCATTGATACCAAAGGAAGATCAAAATTGTATTAAACCTGAAAATTTCAGGCCAATATCACTGTTGAATACTGATTATAAAATTTTTGCTAAGATATTAGCGAATAGATTAATGCCAGTTATGCAACAAACAGTTCATAATGATCAATCAGGGTTTATAAAAGGGAGACAAATGAAATATAATGTTAGACAAGTTGTAAATTTACTGGAGTACTTGGAAAAGAACAACCAAGTCCCTGCAGCGTTTGTATTTTTGGATGCAGAGAAGGCATTTGATCGATTGAATTGGCAATTTTTGTTTAAGATAATAGAAAAAATGCATTTTGGAGAATTCTTTATACAATCAATTAGAGCAATATACCAGGAACAAACGGCACAAATAATAGTTAATGGAGGTTTAACAGATGCTTTTAAAATTGAGAAGGGAACAAGGCAGGGTTGTCCCTTGTCTCCATTGTTGTTTATCTTAACTTTAGAAGTTTTGCTGAACAAGATACGAGATTCGAATAAAATAAAGGGAATTGTAATTATACAGCAAGACTATAGACTAAGAGCGTTTGCAGATGACTTGGTTGTTACTATAGCTCAACCTACAGAATCGGCTCCATATATGTTGGACATACTAGGACCATATGGTAAGGTATCTGGATTTAAAGTAAATCAACACAAGACAAAGGTGATAACTAAAAATATGTTTACATCTCAACAAGAAGATTTAGGAAGAACAACGGGGTTTGAAATAGTTAAAAAGGTTAAATACTTAGGAGTATATATTGCAGCCTCAAATATGAAACTTTTTAAAAACAATTATGAAGTTCTTTGGCAAAAGGTGCAGAAAGAAATGGAAACTTGGAAAAAGTTACAATTATCTTTATTGGGAAGGATTGCAGCAATAAAAATGAATGTGTTACCTAGGGTTTTATTTTTGTTTCAAATGATACCAGTGCTCAAGAAAGATGGAAATTTGATGGAGTGGCAGAAAGGGGTTAATACCTTTATCTGGAATGGTAAAAAACCAAGAATAAAACTGAAAATTATACAGGATGTACGTGAGAGAGGAGGTCTTAAAATGCCTAATTTAAAATTGTATTATGAAGCAGTTGTTTTATCACAAATTAGTGATTGGTTTAATTTAACTGAAGAGAGAATTTTAAATATAGAAGGTTATGATTTGTTATATGGATGGCATGCTTATTTGTTATATGAAAAAAAAGTGGACAAGGTGTTTAAAGGTCACATACTTAGAAATGCTTTGCTGAGGGTGTGGAAAAAGTATCAATATAAGTTAAATTATAAAATACCTATATGGGCGAATCCTAGACATGCAATAGAAAATATAAGTATAGACCAAAAGCAGGAGGTGATTACTTACAAAGAGCTCCTTTTTATGGAAAGGGGCAAATTGCAGTTGAAATCTTTAAATGTACTGAAGGAAGAAGGGACAATTTGTACTTGGTTTCAGTATGGTCAGCTTCAAGCCAGATGGAGAGAAGATCAAAAAATTGGTGTTATGCAAAATGAGGAAAATTTGGTAAAACAGATTAGAGATCAAAGTCAAATGCACATTAAAAGGTTGTATAATGCATTATTGGAAATAGATTCGGAAACGGAATTGGTTAAGAATTGTATGATAAAATGGGCACAAAACTTTCAGGAACCAGTGATGATAGAAACTTGGGAAAAGATTTGGGTTAGAAATGTTAAATTTACGCAAGCACAAAACTTAAGAGAAAATTTTTATAAAATGTTTTATAGATGGCATTTAGACCCTAAAAAATTATCATGTATGTATCCAAACCTGCAAGCTAAATGTTGGAGATGTGACTGTGATGATGCAACTTATTGTCATATATGGTGGACTTGTAAGAAAATCAAAGCTTTTTGGATAAAAATTTGGTGGGTGATGCAGAATATATTGAAAAAAAGGTTGAAATTTACTCCGCAATTGTTTTTACTGGGTATAGTAATGGATTGTACATCATCAGAGACTAAATTGATTTTAAATCTAATATCAGCAGCCAGGCTGTTGGTTGCGCAACATTGGAAGAAGGACTCTTTGCCTACTATTGAAGATTGGACACTGAAAGTAATGAACTTGGCGGAAATGGCAAAAATTTCAGCGTACCTGAAGGACTATAAGCAAGAGAGATATATATCGGAATGGAGAAGATGGATTGACTATATTCAGAACAAGTATCAGACAAGAAAATATCAGATAGCTTATGAATGAATGTTAATTTTAGATGTACTATGTTACTTATAGCGGAGTTAAGGTCCTGGGGGGGATTTGTTAGTTTAAGGAAAGTTAGCTTAAGTTAGTTTATGATTGTTAATTGGAATACCCTGTATTTTGCTCTGGGAAGTCTGGGGGGGAGGGGGAGGTGGGGGGGTGGGGGGAGGGGAGGATGGCGGGGGGAGCATTGGGGGGGAATTTTTGTTTTGTAAAACTTTTCAATAAAAAAAATAAAAAAAAGCCAATTAGGTTGTATTTTTTGTGCTCCAATTAAAATGTCAGCCATATGATGATATACCAGGGTTTTGATCCCTGATGAAAGAGAGGGCGAGACGTTACAGACATGCCCCCCCCCTTGGATTTTTACACTCTCTTTTAAAATAACCAGGTTTTCCACAATCGTAACACTTTCCTTGAGGTTTGCTGCCTGGTGATTAAGCAGCTGCTAACAAATTAGTTTGATAAGAAGATGTTCCTATATCCTGACACACTTTAATCATATCTGCCAAATCAGGATCTTTTCCCAGCCCAACAATTGCTCTTTGGCATTCAGAAGTGGCATTGTCTTTTGCCAGCCTCATCAACAACTCATTTTGAGCTTCAGGATTGTCTAGCTGTCACCGTAAAGCATCCTGTAATCTGTTAATAAAATCAGGATACGGTTCATTAGCCTTCTGCCTGATGTTAGAGAAGGCTTGTTGAGGCTTGCCAGTAACAGACACTTTTTCGAAGGCTCGATAAACACATTCAGAAGAAACTTGCAAAGTTGCAGCCGGTGGACAAACAGAAAGCATATCAGCAATTTCTTCTGTATTCCCCCCCCCCCTTTTGTCTAACTGTTTCTTTAAATTCTGCCTAATGGGGGTGTAACTAGCTCCTTCAGAAGGAGCTGATGATTCAATTAAAGATGGTTTTGGGGTGACAATTTTAATTTTAACATAATCAGGTGGAGGGCTTGTAGTTAATTGTTGCCCTTCCAAAGCATCAGAGCCATATTTTTCTATTACTTGATGACATTAATACCATTGATGTAATATTTGCACTGAAGCCTTAGGTTCAAGATGTAAAGCTTGCCCTATCTTTTTTATATCTCTCAAACAAGGCGTCCCCTGTTCCGGATAAAAGGGACAAAGTTTCCCTGTCTCAACTATCAGTTCCTTTTCTCAGTCTGTACATCGTCATGCCAGACTTGTGCAATTCCCGCACATGAGCTTTCTGATATTGAGACAGATTGCAACCAACACTCACCATTAGGGATCCATGTAGGATGAAGATAGGGGTCTATTTCCAGATGATGATGAGTATCTTTGGTTGTTGCTTCCCGCGAAGGGCCGTCCCTGCTTCGGGCGCCAGATGTTGTAAATCAGAGGTCCGGGCTTTTGCTCTGTTCCAAGATGTCTCTCTCGCTCTCCCCGAGAGCTTTATTTTTATACACTTTTACACAGGCAGATAAAAGACAGGACAGTAACAGCATCCTAATTGGTAGAAAATATTCACCCCCCTCTCAAGATGCCATCCTCTCTAGGTAAGATGAGATAATACAGATCAGAGCCAAGAATGAGATCATCCAGGAAGAAAATACAATGACACCAGAAATGGAAGCAGTGTGCTGCGTTCTGCCCGGCGTCACTCTTCAATTCCCTACAAGTCATGCCCTTTGGTCTCCAAGGAGCCCCTGCTGTATTCATGCAATTGATTAACGAAGTGCTGCATGAACATTTATACAAGGGGGTTCTAGTCTACTTGAACAACATTCTCATATTCAGTGAGACATTAGAAGAACATGTGAAACTAGTCCGACAAGTACTAAAGAAACTGTTAGCTGCAAAACTTTATGCAAAGCTGTCCAAATGTGAGTTTCACAAAACTTCTCTGGACTACCTGGGCTACCAAGTGTCGAACGAAGGCATAGAGATGGATCCTGGGAAAGTGCGAGCCATACTTGACTGGCAGGCCCCGCACACCAGGAAACAGCTGCAAAGTTTCCTGGGGTTTGCTAACTTCTACTGGCAATTCATCCCAGCCTTCGTGGAAGTGGCCCTGCCACTTACCAAACTGCTAAAGAGGACCCTCCCCTGTAAAGCCGTGGCCGACGCAGCCATTAGCCTGGACGCTAAGCTGTCAAAAAGCGTTTGAAAAATTGAAACAGTTGTTTGCAGAGGAGCCCATCCTTCAGCACCCGGACCCAGATAGGCAGTTCACTGTCCAGGCTGATGCCAGTGACGTTACAGTGGCAGCAGTGTTCCTCCAGGAAGACCCCCAAGGGCGGCTCCTTCCTTGTGTGTATGTGTCCAAAAAACTCACAGACACCGAGCGGAGATGGGCAGTATGGGAGAAGGAAGCCTTTGCTGTTCATTGGGTTCTTCTATCATGGCAGCACTTCCTAGAGGGAGCCAAGATCCCCTTTGAGGTATGGTCAGACCATAAAAACCTCAAAGCCTTAAAGACCCCATGAAGGCTCTCCCCCAAACAGGTCGGCTGGGCGCAGTATTTCAAGTGGCTTGATTTCAAGCTGAAATACATCCCAGGAGGGAAGAACCTGCTTCCAGATGCCCTCTCAAGGAAACCCCAATATGACAGCCAGAGGGAGGACGTCATCCATGCCATCATCCCGGACACACAGAGTGTGGCGCAAGTCACTACCCGGAGTCAGGCCAGCAGGCGGACTGATCCTATCGATGGGAAGCTAACTGCTGACTTGAAGGCAGCACTATCTACTGATCCATGGCTAGCCGACAAGCGAGATACTTTGACAACCTGTGATGGACTAGCTTGGAAAGGTTTGAAAATTTACATCCCCAACAGCATGAGACTCCTGGTGCTCCAGCGTAGCCATCATTCTCCATTGGCTGGTCACTTTGGATTTCTAAAGACCCTTCATCTGATTAGACGGCAGTTTTGGTGGCCAAAGATGAAAGCTGATGTGGAGGACTATGTAAAAAGTTGTGCCACATGTGCCAGCAATAAGACAAGACCGGGGAAGCCTCCCGGTTTGCTTCAATGGGTAGCTGAGCCCAGCCGCCCGTGGGAAGAAATAGTTATGGACTTTATAGTAGAGCTCCCGGAAAGTGGCGGAAATACTGTAAAATGGACTGTGATAGACCTGTTCTCCAAACAGGCCCATTTTATTCCTTGTTCTGGACTTCCCTTGGCTAAGAGATTAGCCAAGATGTTTGTCAAACAGATCTACTGGCTGCATGGAGTTCCGCGACGGGTGATCTCCGATCGAGGAGTTCAGTTCACCACTAAGTTCTGGAGGGAGTTTCTGAGGTCCATTGGGTCATCTCAGGGGCTTAGCTCGGCTTTCCATCTGAGTACGAATGGAGCCGTGGAACATACTAATGCCATGGTGGAACAATACATCAGATGTTATGTAGATTACCAGCAAGATAATTGGGCTGACTTGCTTCCTTTCGCAGAAGTGGCTTACAATAATGTGGTGCATAGTAGTACGGGACTGACGCCTTTTCAGATTACGAGCAGCATGGAATTCGTCCCTATGCCAGAACTGCCAAGAGAACAGCCTTCTTCCATGACTATGAGTGAATGGATGGAGTCATTAAAGAAAGGCTGGGAGAATACCAAAAAAAAAGCCCTGAATGAAGTGGCCGAAGCATACAAAAAGCAAGCAGACAAACACCGATCTCTCCAACCTCCCTTTTGGGTTGGAGATTGCGTGTATCTTTCCACCAAATACTTATGTTTGAGGTTGAAGAGTAAGATGTTAGGACTGAAATATTTAGGTCCCTTCCCCATAGTGAAAGTGATTAACCCAGTGACTGTACAGTTAAATCTCCCCTGCATACTGGGAAAAATTCATCCTGTTTTCCATTGCAGCCTGTTAAAGCCTGCTGTGGGATCTAAATTGAGACCTCAACCTGCTGCTCCCCCAAAGCCGATTGTGGTGCAGGGTGAGACTCATTATGAGGTGAAGAAGATTTTGGACTCTAGATTACAGAGGGGATGTTTGCAATATTTGGTTCATTGGAAGGGGTACCCCTTGTCTGAAGCCATGTGGGTGAAGAGTTGGGATGTTCAGGCAGACACCTTAGTTAGGCAATTTCATGATAAATTCCCTGATAAGCCTAAGGGTCCTCCTGGGGGTGGGGGGAGAGAGGTGGTTAATGTGCTAATTGTGTTAGCCCCTGACTTCAGTCTTGTCCCAGGATGCGTTCCTTTCCTGGGGGGGGGAAGCCTGTCAGTTTTGGAAGACAATTTTCTTTTTGCTTCTAAACTGCCACATACTTTAGCTGGGGAAGTTGGGAGGAGGTTGTTGTTGGAGTGGTAGAAAGTTAGTCATAACAACATTCCATATTCAAAGACTTTTGCCTGCGTCTGATGGAGACTGCCTGAAGATTGTATCCAGTGGAGTGTGAAGAGTTGATTGGACAATGTGATGAACTTGTGGGTGTGGGGAGGGCTGTGAACTCTTAGCTGGGTGGGGGAAACCTGGAAGCTTTCAGATTCGGGTTTTCCCAGATGTGCTAACATGACATCCCTAATAAATTGGGACTTTGAGGAACCTCAGAGCTTTATTTTGTTGGGGGTGTTCCTTGGAACCCTGACATATTTTTTCCCCTTGTTTTTTGTTTTCTTTTTTTTCCCCGTCCCCTCCCTGTCTTCTTGCTGGAGGACCTATATTTGGAGTATAAATTAAATTTGAATTATATTTTTTACACTTGGTGGATTACAAGATATAAGACATCACAAAATGAAGAAAACACAATCAGCGCTGGCTTTGGTGAGTTCGTCTGCAACTTCTAGCCCTGCGGGTCAGAGAACATTGGAGGCCATGATACAACAGCAAGAAAAATTAGAAAAATCTAATGCCATGCAACTGGAATTGAAAACTGTGATACAAGCTCTTCATGAGGATTTGAAGGAAAGACTAGGCAAGATAGATGAGAGAATGGAGAAAGTAGAAGGCAAATTAGAAAACGTTCAAGAGATTATGGAAAAACATGAAGAAAGAGTACAAAAAGTAGAAGAAAAAGCTGAAGCAACAGAAAAAAGAGTGGGAAAGCTGGATTATAGTGTCAGGGTTCCAAGTAATACCCCCAACAAAATCAAACTCCGAGACTTGAAGTTCCTCAAAGCCAACTTTTATTAGGGATGTCATATTGGCACATCTGGGAAAACCCAAATCTGAAAGCTTCTGGGTTTTCCTCACCCATAAGAAAGTTCAAGACCTTGCCCGCATCTCCCACATGTCCACACAGCTCCAATCAGTTCTTTCCCGAACAGAAGACATCCTCCAATTTCTTCTTTGCACAGCTGCCGGACACCATGGCCTTGAACTTCTCTTAGAGAAGTTTGTTATGGCTATCTCTACTTCATTCATGCAATCGCCCTGCCCAACTTCCCACGTTATGATTGTGGCAGGCCTGGATCCTCAAGGCACACAGGTAATATGGCTTCCAGGCATGACATATAGATTAACAGCAGCAGATAGAAATAAAGATAAAGCAATTATCTCTTTAGAAATGGACAGGGAAGGATCATTTCCAGTTCCAGATGGCAGCAGACACTGCCTGGGTGAGTTCTTGCCCCAGCGTCTGAATCCCCCGCCTGGAGGCCCCTCGGGGCCGGGTGCCCTGGTTTTGGGGTATCCGCCGTTAAAGGCGGCTCGCCAGGGGTCCCCTGCCTCAATTCCAGGGGCTGGGCGGCCAATGCTGGCGCGCCCGAGGCTCCGGCGAGTGTGGGTGGCACACAGCGGCCATTCCCAAGGCCGTTCCGTGCCTATGTGCCTGTAGGACCCGGTGTATATCGAAATTAAGGCAGCAGGTAAAGAGGCGATCGGAAGAGGAAGGGATGCAGGCCGGAGAATAAGTAGAAAAGGAGAGACCTTGATTGGTGAAGCGACGAGGCGTCCTGCGAGTGAGAGGGGGGGGCGAAGTTCCCCCCCTTGTAGCTGGGAAGGGCGCCGTGCCTGACAAGAAAGAGGAGGAAAAAAGGAGACCTCTTACCTCGCTGATTTTTTGTGGAGAATGATGGAGGCGGAATTCGGGAAGAGAGGCTGGGGGCCCCTCTCTTTGTGGGAGAGTCATGGCCGGGGCCTGATTTCCTGCTTCTTCGTACACAATTGATGACATCACCCACCTCTGGTTTCCTGTTTGACCTACTCTACAAGCCGGACTCGTTGCTCCTGTGAGCGCCCTCTGGTGGATCGTGAGGAAACAGTGCTGATTTTTAAGAGACTTCTCCTTTCTGGATGCTTGTGCCTACCTGAGGACCTCTCATTCTTTATTATTGCAAGATGGCTAAAGGACAAAGACCAGCTGCAGGTGACATGGAAAAAATTTTGGAGAAATTGGCAAAGTTGGATGAGAAGCTTGTCAAACTTGATAAACTTGATGACCTTCAAAAAGGGCAATTGGAAATAAAATCTGAAATTGTAGTTATGAAAAAAGATTTAATTGCTGTTCAACAGGTGGCAGAGGAGAATAAGAAAAAGGTGGGAGGTTTGGAGGGGGAGGTGCGGGCAATCCAGAAGAGGGAAGAAATGAGAGGAAATGTAATCTTAACTTCGCAGCTGGATAGAATGTCTTATTTTCTCAGGTTTCAAAATGTGGAAGAGGTGGACCAGGAAGATCTGCGAGAAGTGATGGTTAAATTGTTGGGCGAATTTACTGAAAGAGATTTGGACTTTATGAGATGGGATATGGATCTAGTTTATAGAGTAAATTCACAATATGCAATTTTACATAGTGTCCCAAGAGAGGTCCACATTAAATTTGTGAGAAGGGAAACGAGAGATGAAATACTGAGAACTCAAAGATCGGGGGCGCTGATATACAGGGGCAAGGAGGTCACCATTCTGAAGCAGATCCCTAGACAGGTACGAGAATTAAGAAGAAATTATTATTTTTTATCAAATAAATTGTACCTTAAGGGAATTGGCTTCAGGTGGTTGATGCCGGAAGGTTTGATGATTTTCTGGGAGGGCAGTAGGAAGAAAATTAATAGTTTGGCGGAGGCTCAGGCCTATCTGGAGCAACATAAGACCCTCCTAGAGGGTGAAGATATAGGAACCGAGGAAGGGGAGGTACCAGATGATCTAGGAATGGGGGCGGGCGAGGCCGTGGCGGTCCGGGAGGAGGGGGGTGCTAAGGCCAGAACCTTGAGATCTAGAACTAAGAAATGACGAAGTGGGAGGAATCTATTACTTTGTGCCTTTTATGATATCTCTTATTTTTGTAAACTTTAATATTACTCTGGATATTGAACTGATATTTTTGTATAAATCCGGTTGTTAAATTTGAAATTTGAATAAGGGAAGATCTGCTGTATATGGAAAAAAGAAAATATATATTATCTTTGTAAAAGGATAATGAAAATTCCACATATTGTAAGCGATAATATTGTTTATTTTTAACCAATAAAAACTTTTATAATTAAAAAAAAAAAGAAATGGACAGGGAAGATTATTACTTGAGATTCCAGAACATGGAAGAAGAGAAAGGAGAAAACTTAGCAGAGATAATGGCTGACTTCCTGGCGGAAGCAAAGGAGGAAAAGAAGGAAAAAATATCTTGAATGAGATTGACAAGATATTTAGAGTGCATACTAGGTATGCAATGAGAAATAAATTACCTAGAGAGGTACATGTCAGGTTCACCAAGAAAGCAATAAAAAATGAGATTCTACAGAAAGCAAGAGACAATCTGATTAAGTATAAAGGTAGAGAAATAGTAGTGTTAAAACAAATTACAAGGAAGGTTAGAGATTTGAGAAGAGAATACCAATTTTTGATGAAGTGTTTGATCAAAAAAGGAGTGAATTTTAGATGGTTGATACCAGAGGGAGTACTGGTGCCTTGGCAGGAGTAAAGACATAGGTTAGATTCAGTAGAGAAGACAGAACAATTTTGGGGTGAGATACCATCAGTACGCTGATGACACCCAGCTGTACATCTCCACCCCAGGCCACCCCAACGATGCCCTTGAAGTGATGTCCCAGTGCCTGGAAGCCGTGCGGATCTGGATGGGGAGAAACAGGCTCAAGCTCAACCCGTCCAAGACAGAGTGGCTGTGGCTCCCGGCATCCCAATATAGTCAGTTGACTCCATCACTGACTATCAGGGGCGAGTCTTTGGCCCCTGCGGAAAGGGCTCGCAATCTGGGAGTCCTCCTGGATAGGCAGCTGTCTTTGGAGGAACATCTGACGGCTGTAACCAGGGGGACCTTCTGTCAGGTTCGCCTGATTCGCCAGTTGCGGCCCTTTCTTGATCGGGATTCCCTGTGCACAGTCACTCACGTCCTCGTCACCTCTCCCCTTGACTACTGTAATGCTCTCTACATGGGGCTCCCCTTGAAGAGCACCCGGAGGCTCCAACTGGTCCAGAACGCAGCCGCGCAGGTAGTGACGGGAGCAGCATGGCGCTCCCACATAACACCACTCCTGCGCGAGCTGCACTGGCTTCCGGTGGTCTTCCGGGTGCACTTCAAGGTGTTGGTGATCACCTTTAAAGCGCTCCATGGCATAGGGCCTAGTTATCTCCGAGACCGCCTGCTGTCACCGATGACCTCCCATCGACCCGTGCGCTCCCACAGAGAGGGCCTCCTCGGGGTGCCATCAGCCAAACAATGTAGGCTGGTGACCCCCAGGGGGAGAGCCTTCTCTGTGGGGGCACCCACCCTCTGGAACCAGTTGCCCCCGGAGATAAGGAGAATTCATGACCTCAGTACCTTCTGCCGTGCCCTCAAAACACATTTTTTCCAACAAGCCGGGCTGGCTTAAGAAGAAATTTTAAATATTTTAATTGGTTTGTTAGTTTTAAATTTTGGAGCCAAATTTATATACATTTTAATTGTTTTTAATATTTGCATTTTATGTTTTTATTTCTGGCTGTACACGGCCCTGAGTCCTCAGGGAGAAGGGCAGTATATAAATTGGAAATTTAAAAAAAATGACGAATACTTGGGTCTGCAAGAAGAAGAGAGACTAAGAGAAGAGAGTGAGACTAGACGCCAGGAAGAATTTGTGGAAGAGAGGGATAAACAACAGAAAAAAGATGCAAGAGACAAGGAGGAAATAGCAATAAGAGAAGGAGCAAGGGCGAAGGAACCAAGAGAGAAAAGAATGACTAGAGCAGCAAATCCTTTTTTTAAAAAAATAATTTTTATTGAGCATTTTTCATTTTAAAACCAAACACACAATAGCAAAAGAAGTCAAGAGACAACAAAGAAAACAAAAACGCACACACATCAGACGATAAAATACAATACTAACAACAGATATATACAATTTTACAACTTTCTGCATCGACTTTTGTCTTTACTCTTAGCTTTTATCCTCCCGCTCCTTCTCTTTATTTTTAAATATTCATAATTAACTGTTTTGTTAGCAGGATCATTATTTACATTTATACCCAGTATGTTAATATCTAATTTCACTTTATATTCTTATTTCTTAATTTGATTTCTGTTTTCCAACCATGTATAAAACCTATTCCACACTTTATAATAATCCGAGTCTTCTCTTTCTTTGATCTCCATTGTTAATTTAACCATTTCGGCGCATTCGAGGATTTTCTTTATTATTGTTTCTTCCGATGGTGTATTGGTAGACTTCCACATTTGCGCTAGAGTAATTCTGGCCACCGTTAGAATATGCAATATAATATAATAGAGACCTTTTTTCCATTTTTTAAATCAACCATTCCTAGGAGGAACATCTCTGGTTTAAAATCTATCTTTTGGAGTGTAATCTCTTCCAACCACCCTTTAATTTTATACCAAAATTTCCTCACCTTAGGGCACATCCACCACGTGTGGTAGTATGTCCCTAGTTTGTGACCGCATCTCCAACATTGGGGTGATAAATTGGGGTACAGTTTTGCCAGTCTCACTGGTGCTAAATGCCACCTATAAAACTTTTTATAGCTGTTTTCTTTGTATGATACTGCCTTGGTCAATATCAGGTTCCAGGCTAATAAGAAAGGATGACACAAACAAAGTAGGTTTGATGTTGCTTTTCCTTTTTATTACTGGCACTCACTGACATCCAATAAGGAACTATTGTTAGGGCTAACAGCCCATGCTTCCCACCACCTTTTATATGTTAGTCCCTTTCTTACCCATGCCTACTATTACCCTTTATCACCCCCATCCAATCCCTGCGTGTTGTATCCTCCCCCTCACACCCGTAAGTGCTGCTGCTCCCTGCAATGTTCCCATGTACTTCCCTGCTAACGAGTAATCCCCTCCTCCTTCCCTGCTTGCGAATAATCCCCTCCTCCCAGCAGACCAGGCAAGAAAGTAGTTGCCCTTCAGTTCCCGCAAGAAAGTCTCCAGGCACATCCATCAGTACGAGGTAGAGGCCAGCAGTAGCGTCCCCCAGTCTAGCCAATCGGTCTGGTACACGGCCACCTCTCAGCTGTGCAGCGGCCGCACCACTGCGTACAAAGCATCAGGACGGCAGCGGGTGGGTCTGCGGCTTCCCCGGATGATCGAGCGTACTGCGTGGGACCCCGGCCAAGTGGGTGGTCGCCTCCTCCTCTCCCCGCCAAATGGCAGCCGCCGGGGCTGACAGTCAATTTATAATTTTTCTCCCACAATTTTTCCCATTTATCCAATTCTATGGTATGTCTGAAATTCCTAGCCCAACTTATCATCATTTCCTTTACTGTTTCTTCTTCCAATTTGTATCCTAATAGGTAATTATAGATATTTATAATCATTTTTCTTCCCGATCCTAATATTAATTTATCTAATTCCAATTGTTTCCTGTTTATGCCAAATTGTTCCTTATCTTTTTTTAAATCTAGTTTTGATTTGTAAATATGGCCACCATTCCAAATTTATTCCTTGTTTTTTCAAATGTTGTATTGATTTTAATTCTCCTTTTGTGTCTAATAAATCTGCGTATCTCACCATTTTATCTAGGTCTGTGGTATTTGGATGTATCATTGCTTCCATTGTAGACAACCAAACTGGGACTTTCATATAATGATTCTTTTTAATCTTTTCCCATACTTTCAGTAGTGCATCCCTTACCTTATGACGTTGAAAATAAGTGTGTGATTTATTTTTCCCATCCCATAAAAAGCCATGCCAACCGAGTTGAAGGTCATGGCCTTCTATCGTTAATATCCACTTATTTTTAAGTTGTATCCAATCTTTGAGACATGTTAGGGATGCCACTTGATAGTAAAGTTCCCATTCTGGTAAACTGAAACCTCCTTTTTTCCTACTATCTTGCAATAATTTGAATTTAATGCACGGTTTCTTCCCTGACCATATGAATTTCGATGTCAATTTGTTCAGTTGTTCAAAAAAAAAATCCCTAATGTTATTGGTACTGTTTGAAATAAATATAGTAACTTGGGCAATATGTTCATTTTTATCGTTGAAATTCTGCCAATTAATGATATTGGTAATTTAGTCCAGTTATCCAAATCTTTTTGTATTTGTAATAGGAGTGTATCGTAATTGTCCCTTTTTATGGTAGTACACTTTTCTGATAGCCAAATTCCTAAATATTTAATTTTCTTTGTTCTTGAGATTCCCATTTCCTCCTCTAGTTGTTCACTCTGTCTGTTGTTTAAATTCGTAGTCAATATTTTAGTTTTGTCTTTATTCATTTTAAATCCTGCTACTGCGCCAAATTGGTTTATGTCTTGTAGTAAAATAGGTCCAGGTTCTAAAGGTTCCTCAATAATAAATGCCAGATCATCTGCGAATGCTTGGACCTTATATTCTTGTGACTTAATTTTTAATCCCTTTATTTCCAAATTATCTCTAATTTGGGACATTAATCCTATATACAAGTAGAACTATGGAAGGAGAAATAAAGTTAATGTCAATAGAAAAATAATAGAACTGGAATATGAGAATATATGTATTCTGACTTCAATGCAATTGTGGATGCAGAATTGGACTATAAAATTAAAAAAAAGAAATAAAAGAGCTAGGGATACACTTCCAAAAATCTTTTTTAAAATGATGGAAGAATTAGGTATGCAAGATGCTTGGTGAGGGATACATCTGGACAAAAATTAATACACATTTTATTCTAATAGACATATGTCTTGGTGTTGTGACCTCGGCTTCCTGAGTCATTAAAACACACAAGTAGTCCCAAAAACCTCTTTTGTTGCAACAGCTGTGAATTACGTTCATTCACAGCTGAGTCCCAATTAGTTGCAAAAAGTCCTTTGGGAGAAGTCCTTCGGGATAATCACCAACCTTTATCTCCCTTGACACGCTGCCAAAAGACTTACTTGGCAAAGCCACATGGAGTCCAGAATCAAACAGAGTGTGAAGTTTCCGAAAGATGTGTTGTGTCTTCGGCTCCCGAGCCCGGACCTTCGGAGGAAGAACCCTCCGAAAGTGAAGAGGAGGAGGAGGCAAGGCCCCCCTCTCCTGGCCCATCTGGTTTGGCACCACCCCAGGCCCCAGCTGAAAGCCCTGAGGAGGAAAGCTCCTCTGAGTCAGACGTTAATGAGGAGAGGGAGTGGATTAATCCCAGGTGGCAACGATCAGAGAGACGGGCTCAGCAAAGGAGTGGGTGGGGCCGAGCACGAGGTGATGAGTCACAAAGCCAACGCCCCACAAGGTATAAAAGGAGCTGACCTTACCTTGTTGGCTTTTGTGACGAACAAATTATTAATTTGGCTGCTTGTTTCCTGAAGTACTGCATCAGATAAGTGTTTGCTAATCTTAAGACTGTTTGTTTTTGGACATGCCGGAGAGCCTTATCAGGGACTGGCCGTGGCAACTCAAAATAACAGCTGTCTTTATCTCTCCCGGGCTCGCTGCCAGCTTGTTGTTTATGAATGGTGAATAAACGACTTTCGTACACTTCTGTTTGTGTGTGTGCTTGTCTGGGCTCCTGAAGCAGGGAGGGGACAGAACAAGATGCCCTAATTAAATCATGAGCCTCGAGCCAAGTTTCAAAAGAAATCCAGTCATTTATTAGGAGCACCATTCCGGCAATTACTCAAATGGAGTCAGCTCTAACCTCCCACGTGATTTGCAGGCCCCATGACCCTGTTCCTCCCTTCCTCCCTGGGCATGTGATAAATCACGTTCTCCAATGGACCACATTGGCGGGCTGAAAAACCCCACCCCTCCTGCTGACCCCAGTAACCTAGGATACAATCTTTGACAAGGCATGTGTGGAATGTATTTTCCATTGGGGCAGCCGAGCAGCTTCGTCAGTTCTCCCCCTCCTGCTTATGGCAACTTGAAAGCTGGTCTGGAAAGCTTTGCAAGTTGACATTCGGCTCCCCTCAGTTCCCGAAGGTGACCTGTGCAAAGCAAAAACAATTTGAGTACAGGTATAAAGTTTAGGGATGCGCCCCCCCAGGCTGGTTTGGATTTTCCACATAGAATTTGGCTATAAGGCGATCAGCCTGGATGTTTCGACTCTTTACCCAAGATGCCTCCGATAAGGGATAACCCTTCCACTTGGTTAAATATTGGAGTTGTCTCCTGTGCCACCTCAAATCGAGGATTCACTGCACCTCATAATGGGTTTGGCCCCCTATGACCACAGGGTCCAGGGGCTCACGGGGTAGTGGTTTCAAGGTCGATTCGATTACGGGTTTTAAGAGGCTACTGTGGAAGACCGGGTGTATCTTCCCTAGTAGTCAGGGCAATTTCAATTGCACCGTGACTGGGTTGATTATCTTTACTATGGGGAATGGTCCCATAAACTTTGGCCCCAGTTTCTTGCTAGGGAGTTTTAACCTCAAATATTTTGTGGAGAGGTAAACCTTCTCCCCCAATTGGAAAGGCCGTTGGGGAGCTCAGTGTTTTTCTGCCAGTTTCTTATAGGTTTGTGCCGCTTTAGCTAGCGCTTTCTTGACATTCTCCCAGGTCGCTTTCAGCGTTGCCATCCACTTGGTCAAGCTGACTGAGGAGGGGGGATCCCTTGGGTACTCAGGCATTGGGACGAAGTCCATGCCACTCACTACCTTGAATGGGGTTAGTCCTGTGCTACTGTGAACAGCATTATTGTACGCGACCTCAGCGAAAGACAGGAGGTCCACCCAATTGGACTGCTGATAGTTCACGTAGCACCTCAGGTACTGCTCTATCATGGCATTCAGTCTCTCTGCCCCCCCATTGGTGCTTGGATGAAAAGCGGAGCTAAGGCCCTGGGACGACCCAATGGACCGCAGGAACTCCCGCCAAAACTTAGCGGTGAACTGGACCCCTCTGTCTGAGATAATTCTTCATGGTACTCCATGCAGGCGATAGATGTGCTTCAGGAACAGTCTGGCCAACTGGTGGGCTGAGGGTAGTCCACTGCAGGGTATGAAGTGCGCCTGTTTGGAAAATAGGTCTATTACAGTCCAGATCACTGTGTTTCCCCCACTTTTTGGCAACTCCACTATAAAGTCCATTGCGATCTCCTCCCATGGTCTCGTTGGCTCTGCTACCAGTTGCAGCAATCCAGGGGGTTTTCCTGATTGTTTCTTCATTGTGGCGCAGATGGTGCAACTTTTCACATAACTGTCCACATCTTTCTTTATGCCAGGCCATCAGAACTGCCTCCGTGCTAAGTGTAAAGTCTTTAGGAACCCGAAATGGCCTGCCGGTTTAGCGTTGTGGCTCCTCTGGAGGATTAGGATACATAGGGATTCTGGAACGTAGAGTTTTGTCCCCTTCCATGCGAGGTCATCTCTTTTTGTCAAAATATGTTGATTGTCTCAGAACCAGGGGTCTGCTAGCAGTTCAACTTTTAATTTTGTGGTTAGGTTGCTCATTGATTGATCTTGTCAGTCTCAGTGTTGTCCCGATAAGTGGTTACCTGGGCGATTTGCTTGTTCTGAAGCAGTGCACCAACAGTTGCTCTGGTAAAGGAGGTAGCTTCCCGATGACTCTCCTGAATTCACAGATGTGTTCCTTGATGGGTTGCCCTCTTTGCATTGGGTTTCTGAGCTCATCTTCTGCGTACGGGTCCTCCTCTGCCTCCTCAAATCTGGCCTCTAGCAGTTGTAAGAAGTCATCTGCGTCTTGCAGTTGGGGGGCTCTCCTCTTGTGGAGGGCTGCTAGCCATTCCCTTGCCTCTCCCTCTAGCCCTTCTGTGATGGCATTCACTATGGCTCTGGGGGATGGGTAGAGATGTCCATAGCGTTCTAGGTGGATCTCGGCTGAGTCAAGGAACAGAGCTAGCTGGTATGAGTCCCCATCAAACTTTCCCCTGAATTGGGGCATTTTCAGCCCTTTAAGGCTGCCATAAAGAGGAGGAGATGAGGCTTGAACTTTTACCTACTTATTTTTCTCTGTAGATAGGGTTGCTTGGAGATGGGATGGGAGGCGGGAATTCCTGGGTTTGGAGGCAGGAGCTGGGAAGATTGAGCTGGAAGATGGCCAATAAGAAGATGAGGTTTGGGGGAACGGAAGGGGAAGGTTTTGGGGTCAGAGGGTTAGTATTGGCTACGACGAAGTTGGGACCAGATCTGTCATTCTCAATAAATGAAATATTTCAGCAAAGACGAATTGCTTGGGAGTGCAATTTATTTGAGATGACATCGGAACCTGACAGGTGGTTCATTCAGCGCTGCTCCTCCCTCCTCCTGTGGGCCCCTGTAAGCCTGCGCTTGATGCGGCCTGCCCTCTTCCTCAGCTCTAGTTAGGAGAGAAGGCAGGGGTTGTCTGCCCAGGCTAGCCTGCTTGCTGCGTGGGAGGGGCACTGGATGCAGTCCCGGGCTTTTTCTCCTTCTGATGGGTGGAGAAGGGGGGCTGTGTTCCAGTCTGCAGCTCCTCACTTCAAAAGGATCAGCTGTCCCTCCCCTCTCCTTTGCCTGGCATGATGGCCCTGTCGGAGCGTGAATCAGCCCCTTTCCCCCCCTGGGGTAATTGCTCTTGATAAGAGATGGACAGATCTTGTTTTTCCTTGCTGTATACTCTAAAGAAAGAAAACCCAAATGTATTCTAAGAAACATTTTATTACAAAAATAAAAAAACCCTAGCTGACTACATTTTACCGGCAGCTGTATCACAGATGAACAAAGGAGAAAGTTCAGGAAGTTAGAAAAGAAAGAATGAGGACATGCGCAGTAGCTCAGACATCACAAGACAGTCTTATCTTTGTGATAAGGTTCTCTGGCAGCTACCATAAGTCTCAGGATGGAAGCTCAGCTGGCAAATACACAGAACGCAGTGACAGGCCCCTCCTCCCAAATGGTGTCACGGTCAAATTCCTCCCTCATGTTTTCCAGTTGTAGTTGTCGAGCCCGACATCAGCTCAACATATTTGTCAGAGGGAGAGGCATCCAAGGCCAACTAAAGAATCCAAGGCTGACTAAAGAATCTACAGAAAAGCAGTGGGGATGGTTATTAGATACTCGAGGTAGTAGTGGGGATGGGTTCGTTAGATTCTGGTGGTGGTGGTTACTAATACCTGCGCATAGGCTGCGAGTCAGGATCGTCTGTGAAGACTCGGCATCTGCAACGTTTGAATGCAGAAGTGCTGTCGGCTTGGGAAGAAGGAAATAAGGAACAGCTGGAAAGACGATTGCGTACGGGTGGGGCATGGCCACAGTCGGCGCACTGCTTTAAAAAACGCTGACGAAACCAAACATTCAGTGCTGACTTTATTACATTCGTACCTGGTTTTTCCTCGATACCCAACTGTTGCGGATTAAAGATTACTTGACTAAACCCTGTTTTCCCTGTTTGGTGATTCATCTGAAGAACTGCCCAGCGGCAGATCAGAAGAGCCGAGAGTAATATAAGAAATTTCCAATTTAGATTATCAAAAGCCTTCTGTGCGTCCAAGAAAATTAATGCCAATTGTTTATCTGAATTTTTTTCATAATATTCTAAAACATCAATTATTAGTCTCATATTATTTTTTATTTGTCTTCTTGGAATGAAACCATTCTGGTCTGGATGGATATATTCGTTAATAATTCTTTTCAATCTCTGTGTGATAATCAGCGTGAATAATTTATAATCTACGTTTAGAAGTGATATTGTCCTGTAATTTTTGACTTGTGTAAGATCTGTTTCTTCTTTTGGAATGAGTGTGATGATGGTTTCAGTCCACGATTTGGGGATTGTGGCTTCTAAAAGTGCGCCGTTAAAAACTTGAAGTAAAATTTGATCTATTGGTTGTTGGCATGTTTTATAAAATTCTGTTGGTATACCATCTGGTCCTGGGGTTTTATTGTTCTTTTGTTTTTTTCTTGCCTCTGTTAACTCGGTCATGGTAATTGGTTTATTCAGTAGCTCTCTCTGTGACTCTTCTAGTTCTTGAATGTTTGTTTTACTTAAATATTCTTTGATATCTTCTTCCCGGATCTTTTCTTGTTTATATAAATTCTGGAAGTACTCTTTTACTATTCGTTTTTTATCTTCGTTTCTGTAGTACGTTTCCCCTACCTCATCTTGCAGTTGGTGTATTGTTCTCTTCTCTTTTTCCTTTTTCAATTTATACGCTAGCCAGTGTCCTGTTTTATTGGCGTATTCAAAATGATTTTGTTTTGCTAATTTAATCTTCCTTGCTATTTCTGTTTGTGTAATTAAGTTAATTTTATGTTTGGTGAGATTTACTTTTTCTTTAATTACTTTATTATGGGGTTCTTTCTGCAACTCTAATTCATATTTTCTAAGTTCTATTAATAAGTTGTCTCTTATTTGTTGTTTGTCTTTATTTTTCTTTGCCGTGTATGTGATTGTTAGGCCTCTTATATAGGCTTTGGCTGTGTCCCACAGGTTTTGAAGTGAGGTTTGCTCTTTTGTGTTTATCTGGAAAAATGTGGTCATTTCCTTCTCAATCATTTGTGAATAATCTTTATCTTTTATTATTTCTTTGTTCATCATCCATCTTCTCTGTTTTCGGTATCCTTTCCAGATTACTGTTATTGGACTATGATCTGTCCAGGTGTTTGTGGATATTTCAATTTCCTTTATGTCTTTTCTAAGTTCTGTAGTCATCCAGGCCATATCTATTCTAGACCATGATTGATGTGGGCTAGAATAGAATGTGTACTGTTTTTTTCTTTATTCACTTCTCTCCATACGTCTTGTAATTGTAGTTCATGTGCAATATTTTTGAATGTGTCTGGGAGTGTTTTTTTCCTAGTTTTGTTCTTTTTATTACTCTGATAGTCTTTTTCCGTGTCTGTAATCGCATTAAAATCCCCTATAATACAGATATTCTCGTATTCCAAATCTTTAACCATATTGTGTATTTTTTTGAAGAATTCGTTTTGGTTTCCGTTTGGTGCATATATCGATATTAGTAGTATTGTTTTTGATTCTGTTTGTATCTCTATCATCAAAACCCTTCCATCTTCATCTGTATATATTTGTTTTGTTTTCAAGTGTTTCTTAATGTATACTGTGATTCCTCTCTTTTTTTGTTCTGCTAGTGAGGTGTATAGTGTTCCTAATCTTTGATTCTCTAGTAATTTCTGATGGTGTTTCTTTATGTGAGCTTCCTGCAAGTTTATTATGTCCATCTCTAATTTTGGTAGTTTTGTAAATATATGGGCTCTTTTGGTTGGTGCATTTAGTCCATTTATGTTGATTGAGGTCATTTTTAATTCCCGTTCCATTCTTACCATATATACTCGAGTATAAGCTGACCTGAATATAAGCCGAGGCACCAAATTTTACCACAAAAAACTGGGAAAATTTATTGACTCGAGTATAAGCCTAGGGTGGGAAATGCAGCGGCTACTGGTAAATTTCAAAATAAAAATAGATACCAATAACATTACATTAATTGAGGCATCAGTAGGTTAAATGTTTTTGAATATTGATTTCAAAGAAAAACAGTAAACTAGTTCTGTAAGTGGAAAAGAGGATCAACAAAAACAAAAATCTTGTCACCATGGTGAAGAGAAGCAGTTGTGAAATGAGTGACACGGTTGTTAAGAATGCTACAATGGGCATAAATGATGACCAATCATAAGTGCAAAGACCGGTCAAAAGTGCGAGGACCTGTCAGAAATCACTTTTTTCAGCCCTCTGGGTAGTCCTTTTGTGCATATGGACTACTCAGAGGGCTGAAAAAGTAATTTTTGACTGGTCCTCGCACTTTTGACCAGTCCTCGAATTTACGACTGTCCTCACATTTTACGTTGTTTGCCCTATCTTATCACCATGGTGAAGAGAAGCAGTTGTGAAATGAGTGACACGGTTGTTAAGAATGCTGCACGGGCATAAATGTGAGGATGGTCATAAGTGTGAGGACCGGGCAAAAGTGCGAGGACCTGTCAGAAATGACTTTTTTCAGCCCTCTGAGTAGTCCCTATACACATATATCACATGACCAGCTAACCACGCCCACCCAGTCACTGGCTTAATCTAATTTCAGGCAAGTTCAAGCCTCTGTTAAGAGATACCTGCATTCTCTTTCTCTCTCCCTCCCTCCTTTTTCTTTTTCTTTCTTTCTTTGTCTCTTTCTTTCTTCTCTCTCTCTCTCTTTCTTTCTCCCTCCCTTTCTCCTTCTCATCTGGCATTCTTAGAGCTCCACTATTGATTAGCTTAGCCCAGGGGTGGGCAAATGTGGCCCTTTTACAACCTGTGGACTTCAACTCCCAGAATTCCTGAGACAGCCAAGCTGGGAGAATTCTGGGAATTGAAGTCCACAGGTTGTAAAAGGGCCACATTTACCCACTCTTGGCTTAGCCTGAGCAAGGATAGCTAGCAGCCAATTACAATAAGCTCTCAATTACAATTACAATAAGCTCTCAATTACAATTACAATAAGATCTCAATTACAATTACAATAAGCTCTCAATTACAATTACAATAAGCTCTCAATTACAATTACAATAAGCTCTCAATTACAATAAGCTCTCAACTCAAGCTCAGTGCACATGGGATCTCCCTAAACAGTGAGGATTTCTTTGTTTCTTTCTCCCTTGAAGCCCCCTCCCCCCCGGCAGCCCATTTTTGCTTCCAGGGGGCTGCAGGGAGTCTTGCTAGGCACCCCCCTCATGCCCCTAGCAAGCCTCCCTGCAGCCCCTGGGAGCCAAAAAGGGGCACGGGGAGGGGCGCCGCAACCCCCCCATGCCCCATTTTGGCTTTAGCAAGTGTCCCTCCAGCCCCTGGGAGCCAAAACGGTTGCAGGAAAAAAAGCATTTTTTTCCTCACTCGATTATAAGCCGAGGGGGGCTTTTTTCAGCATAAAAAATGTACTGAAAAACTCGGCTTATACTCGAGTATATACGGGTATTTCTTATCTATTCGTTGTCTTTAGTCTTCTTGTGTTTCTTGTCATTATTTGTTTTTTCCCTCGCTCCCTCTCTTTCCATTCTTTCTCTTTCCAGTCTTCTCTTTTCTTCTTGCTCTCTTTCCGTTTCTTCTGTACTATGTTCCTCCTGGCTCTTGTTTTCTGGTTTTTCTCTGCTTTCCTGTTCCTCTTCTAATACAATATGATGATCAAAGAATTCTTGGGCTTTTTCCAAACTATCGATCTTATATTTCTTGTCTTGCCAGGAAATCAATATACCTTCCGGTATCAGCCAGTGGAACATTATTTTATGTTTGTTTAGCTGTGATGTTAGGAAATTATAGTTTTTCCTTTGGTCCCTTATTCTTCTTGGAACCTGCTTGAGAGCTATTATCTCCTTTCCCTTATATGAAATTGCCTCTTCTCTCATCTTCTTATAAACATCTTCTTTTATAGGTTTTTTTGTAAATCTAATATGTACCTCCTTAGGCAATTTATGTCTGCGAGCATAATTTGTATGGACTCTATAGGTTTCATCCATGTCTCTTCGGATGTCTTCTTTGTCTCTCTGGGTTGCTTCTGCTAATATTCCTGCCATTAATTCTCCTAAGTCTTCATCTTTGGTCTCCACTATGTTCTGGAACTTGAGGTAGAAAGATGCTTTCTCCATCTCTAAATACATAATTGACTCTTCCAATTCTCTATTAATTAACACTTGGTTTTGTTCCATCATTTCCATTCTCTTATCCGTTTGTTCCATTTTTACCTCTACCTTTTGGATCCTTTGCTCATTTTTCACAATATTCTGCTGTATTTTTTCAATCTTATCATCCATTTTCTTGATATTATCTTTTATTTCTCCCACATCTATCTTCAAATCTTCATGATTCCTTCTTGTTTCTTCGTGGTTGTTTGCGATGGACTCTTGTGTTTTATTCATTCCTTCTTGTATCATTGCTAACACCGATTGGATGTTTTGTATATTAAAGGTGGAGGTTGTCTTTTCTTTCTCTGCCCCTAACATAATGTCAATTGATCTTTGCTATGCAGGGGATGCTACAAGTGTTGTCTGATTTGATGTTATTTTCTTGTTTATCTTAGTAATCGATGATGAACCTGTGGTTGTCATTTTTATTCTTTGTTTTACTCTTTCCCAAACTTTCATACACTTGTTTACTTTTCAGATCTTTATATTTATGTATCTATATTAATATTTAACTTGTATGTTATGCAGATCTTAAGATAGTAGCCAATAATAGTAATATTGTAACTTTATCTGTATTAATACTCTTGTCTCCTTAATGGGTAAGTTTCTTTAGTGTGTACTTTTACTTCTCTATCACACAGTCAACACTTCTGTATAACTTTCCATATACTTATTTACACTTTTAAAGATTTTCTAAATTTCAAAATTTTCAATATCCTTATGGGGGGGGGAATAGGGGGGGAGATGAGGGAAAAATTTAAGGTTTCAGCAGTTCATTAGTTTGTTCTTACTATAGTTAATTACTATACTTAATTTACTTAACACAATATATATAGTCAAACTAAGATAATAAATATATAATTCTAAACGTTACTAATGTTTAAAATAAATAACTGGATAGATAGATCACTGAATAGATATAAATATAGTACTAAGCAATAATTAATATATGTAGCAATAAAGCCAATATGTCTCAATCATTAATTAATGGATGACCATCCAAATTCCCACAATTAAATCTTCTTAATGGTTAATAAATCACTCTATTCAAATTACAAAACTATATATATACTTTGTTACTTATTGTTCGTTATCCTTCTGTTTTGCAATCTTCTTTCACTCTTGCATCATTTCGTCTTCTTTTCTCTATGAATTATTTTTGGTGTCTCTGAACTTAAGTGTCCAAATATCCAATAATCAAAATATCCAAAGTATCCAAAAGATACACTTTTATGTAGTTAGTTCAGCCTTTCCAGTTCTTTAGTTTCCAAAACTATTCTGTGTATCCACTTTTCCAATCTCCGTTATAAATCAATCACCCAGTCACTATCTCCGCTCGTAATAAACTCCGTCGATTTCCCCGTCTTCTTTCCTTAGAATACCGTCCTCTTTCATAGTCAGCTTATTTTAAAGTTTATACTTCTTTCAAGTCTAATTCAAACTGCAAATATTACAAGTTTCCATATCAGCCGATCGTTCACCTTTCACGCTGTCAAAATCTCCTTTCGCCCCTCGCTGTCTTCTAATCTCCAAACTTCTCTGACTTCTCTCTCCACACTCACAGTTCTGGTCCCAGGCACTTTCCTCTATGTAGTCAATTTAATTTATATTCCACAGCTTTTTTACTGGTATATCCTTTGGAGTTTCTCGATTTCCACTGTCCTTTCTCTTTCTGCGCTGTCACTGTCAATCCACATTAGTTCTTCTGCTCCTCTCACTGTTTCGTCGCCGCTTATCTGGCTGCCGTCTCACCGCTTATTTGGAGTCTCACTTTCTCTGCTCCCTTTTCCCACTCTGTAGCTGTACCTCGTTCCATTTTCTCGTTCTCTCATTCGTTTCTCTTACCGATGTGTTCTCTTACTTTGACTTTCGCTTCTCACTATTCGGTTGTCAGCATTTCGGGCCAGCCAAAATGGCTGGGTTTTTTTCTAACTGGAATTAAGAGATTTCCCCTGAACCTTCGGAGAGATTGCTTTTCTCTCCGAGGTCCTTGAGGACTCCTCTTTTTTCTATTGATCTCTCCGGGATCAATAGCGCTGGGATCGGCTTCCTGGTCAGAAATATTGGAACTTCGAGAACAGAGCTTCATTCCCTTTGTTCCAGACACGTTGACGTCACCGCCGGAAGTCGAGACTTTTTTTCTTTTAAATGCCTCTGCCGATCAAGCAACTCAGCTTGGATCATCAGAGGCATTTAAAAGAAAAAAAGGGTTTTTTTCTTTTAAAAGCCTTTGAGGATCCCAGCTGAGCCACGCAATCATCAGAGGCTTTTTTTAATTTTTAAAAGCATTTTTTCGGCCGAAGAAGTTGTAGAAAAAATGCTTTTAAAAGTAAAAAAAAAACCCTCTGATGATTGTGTGGCTCAGCTGGTCATGGGGGGGGCAGGGATTTTTGCTACTGGTTCTCCGAACTACCCACCTCCATCGCTACCAGATCAAGCGATCCGGTCTGAACCGGGAGCATTTCACCCCTGGCATATAGACTGAAAACAGAGCAGGAAAAAAAGCTAATTTACCAATTAATGGATGAGAAAGGGACTTTACATTATAGAAATGAAGAAAAAAAGGAAATGATCCATGACTACTATGAAAAATTATATAAGCAAGAGGCAATCTCAGAAGAAAAAACAAAACAATATTTGGAAAAAGCTGAATTACCTACAATACCAGAGACATTTTAAAAGGCACTAGACAAAAGGATAACAATGATGGAACTCACAGAAGCTTTCAAAATGCAAAAGAATGGCAAAACACCGGGTCCAGATGGGCTACCAGCAGAACTGTATAAAGCACTACAAAATGTTATAAGTAATATGATGTTGGAAGTATTCAATGACCTGCTGATAGAGGCGAAAATACCGACTTTGTGGATGGAGGCGTATATTACTCTTATACTGAAAGAAGACGCAGACTTGCAACAGATAAAAAATTACAGACCAATCTCTCTGTTGAATGCGGATTATAAGATATTTGCTTCAATTATAGCAGAAAGACTAAAGAGATTCTTAAATGAGTTTATACATACAGATCAAAATGGATTCTTACCTAAGAGACAAATTAAAGACAATATGAGAATAATCTTGAACACACTGGAATATTATGAAGCGCATCCAGGGAAACAAATGACCTTGATTTTCCTTGATGCTCAGAAGGCCTTTGACAACGTGAACTGGCAATTTATGCTGACGCAACTAAAAGTTATGGATTTTGGATAAACATTTATTAATATGATTAAGACAATATATCATAAGCAATCAGCAAGGGTGATGGTAAATGGAGATATGACTGAAAAGGTTAATATTATGAAGGGTACAAGACAGGGATGTCCTTTATCCCCTTTGCTATTTGTATTGACACTGGAGGTATTAAACAGAAATACAACACAGGATAAGGAGATAAAGGGTATGGAAATAAAAAAGGAGGAATGTAAGTTGCAGGCATTCGCAGATGATTTGGTATTTATTTTAGAAGATCCGCAAGAAACAGGACCAAAGTTTCCTGCGAGACCGCCTACTAGAATTTTTTTTATTAAAAGTTTTATAAAAGATACAAACATTTTCTCCCCCCCTCTCAACCCCCCTCCCTCCGCCACCCCCTCCCTCTTACCCATCCTCCCCCCTCCCCTCACCCTCCCTCCCCACCCACCCCGAACTTCCCAGGACAAGCACAGGGTATTACATTCACCAACATAGAATTAAAATATGCTAAAATATGTAAACTTTAAATTTTCCCTAGGTCTTTAACTCCATATACCTCAAACCATTATAAGCATAAACTATAAACTATAATTTAATTTAAATATTTCATTCATAGGCTATTTGAAATTTCTTAGTCTGATACTTGTTTTGAATATAGTCGATCCATCTTCTCCATTCCAACATGTATCTTTCATTTGAATGGTCTTTCAGATATGCAGAAATTTTTGCCATTTCTGCCAGATGCACTACTTTTAATGTCCATTCCTCGATGGTGGGTAATTCTTCCTTCTTCCAGTATTGTGCCACTAGTAATCTAGCTGCTGTTATTAAATTTAATATCAGTTTAGTTTCTATTACCGTACAATCCGTAACTATACCCAACAAAAAAAACTGTGGCGTAAATTTAATCTTTTTCTTTAAAATATTTTGAATAATCCACCATATTTTTATCCAAAAGGCCTTAATTTTCTTACACGTCCACCATATATGATAATACGTAGCATCCTGACAATCACATCTCCAACACTTAGGTTGTAAATTTGGATACATACATGCTAGTTTTTTTGGATCTAAATGCCATCTGTAAAACATTTTGTAAAAATTCTGTCTTAAATTTTGGGCTTGTGTAAATTTTACATTTCTAACCCATATCTTTTCCCACGTTTCCATCGTTATTACTTCTCCTATATTTTGTGCCCATTTTATCATGCAATCCTTAACTAACTCAGTTTCAGAATCTATTTCTACTAATGCATTATATAACCTTTTTATGTGCATTTGGCTTTTATCTCTTATTTGTTTTATCAAATTATCATCCTTTTGCAAAATACCATTGTTTTGATCTTCTCTCCATCTGGCCTGCAGCTGACCATACTGAAACCATGTTTTAATTACTCTTTCTTCTCTTAATTGTAGAATAGGTTTTAATTGAAGTCTGTTTCCCTCCTTATACAAAAGTTCCTTGTATGTAATCTCATCTTGTTTTTGTTCTACACTTATATTCTCTATTGCGTGTCTGGGTACTGTCCAGATTGGTAACTTGTCGTTTAATTTGTATTGATATTTTTTCCAGACTTGCAATAAAGCATTTCTTAATATATGACTTTTGAAAATCGTGTCCACTTTTTTATCATTGTTGTGGGTCTGACCCCCGAGCCCATTGTATCGGAGGAAGAAGGCTCCGAACATGAAGGAGAGGAGCCGGCCAGGCCTCCCTCTCCCGGCCCCTCCTCTCTGGCAATTCCTCAGGTGTCGGCCGAAGGAGAGGAGATTGGCCAGGAGCCAGGTGTCTCTGATCTGTCGGAGAGTGATGAGGGAGACAAGTTGTGGCTGGATCCACGCCAGCATCAGCGTGCTAAACGGTCACAGCAGATGAGGAGGCGTGCCAGAGATTGAGCTGAGTCACTGGACCACACCCCACAGGCTATATAAGGGAGGGTGATGGCCATTCCAGCTCTGTGACGGACAAAGCAAAAACTCTGGTGAGTCACTTGCACTTCTGGATGAACAACGCCTCATCTGTTGTGGGTTTCTGTTACTGGACTACTTCAAACTGTCTGTATTTTTGTGTTATCTGGTGGAGGAACAACCCCTCCTTCTTGGAGTAAAAGCTCTTGGCAGGCAGCTGCTGCGTTGCTTCCAAGTTTTGATAACGAACCTTTGACTGTTTTGGAACAATTATTTAACCCTTTGGGGTGGGTGTTTGTGCGTGTGGGAGACGGGGACAGAACAATCATATAGTAGGTAAGCATGCCAGTCGTAGACCAGACCATATCCCTCTAAGTTTAATATCCTTTCCTCCGTTAAATTCACCCAATCACTAACTGCTGTTAGGGCAGCTGCATCATAATACAATCCTAAATTAGGCATTTTAAGACCTCCCCTTTCTCTAGAGTCTTGCATTATTCTCTGTTTTACACATGGCTTCTTTCCTGCCCAAACAAAGGTATTTAAACCCCTTTGCCACTGCTTCAAATTTTGATCTTTTTTAAGTATAGGAATCATTTGGAAAAGAAATAAAAACCTTGGTAAAACATTCATCTTAATTGCAGCTATCCTTCCCAGCAAAGATAGTTGTAATTTTTTCCAACTTTCCATCTCTACCTGTATTTTTTGCCACAGTAGTTCATAGTTATACTGGTATAATTTGGTATTCACAGACAAAATATTAACCCCTAAATATTTAACCTTCTTTACTACCTCAAATCCTGTTACTATTTCCATCTCCTCTTTCTGATTTCTAGTCATATTTTTAGCTATTATCTTTGTTTTGGCTGCATTTACTTTAAAACCATATACCTGTCCATACACCTTAATTATATCCATCAAAACCCTAACTGACTGTACTGGTTGGGTCAAGGTAACAACCAGGTCATCTGCGAATGCTCGTAACTTATAGTCATACTGTCTAACTTTAATTCCATTTATTTCATCTGACCCACGTATTTTGTTCAGCAATATTTCCAATGACAAAATAAACAATAATGGCGACAAAAGGCAACCTTGCCTTGTTCCTTTTTCTATTTTAAAGTTTTCAGTTAAACCACCATTAATTATTATTTGCGCTGTTTGTTTTTGATATATTGCCTTAATGGATTGTGTAAAATATTGCCCAAATTGCATCCTGTCCATTAATTTCAATAGAAATTGCCAATTCAGTCGATCAAACGCTTTCTCTGCATCAAGAAAAATTAACGCTGCAGGGACCTGGTTGTTTCTCCCCAAGTATTCTAGTATATTAACAATGTGTCTTACATTGCTTTTCATTTGTCTCCCAATTATAAAACCTGTTTGGTCATGATGTATCATTTGTTGCATAACAACCATTAATCTATTTGCTAATACCTTTGCAAAAATCTTATAATCTGTATTTAAAAGTGATATAGGTCTATAATTTTTTGGATCTGTAAGATCTTGACCCTCTTTTGGAATTAGAGAAATAAAAGCTGTCTTCCACGATGGAGGTACCTCAGCTCCTGCGGTCATTGGATGAAATGGATTATCTGGACCCTTTTCAGTCTGGCTTCAGGCCTGGCTACAGCACGGAAACTGCTTTGGTCACACTGATGGACGATCTCTGGCGAGCCTGAGATGGGGGTCATTCCTCCATCTTGGTGCTACTTGACCTCTCAGCGGCTTTCAATACCATTGACCATGGTATCCTTCTGGGACGACTAAGGGAGTTGTCAGGTGTGCTTCCTTCAAAAACCAGGAAAGAAATAACCAGACTCCATTGTTGTAAAAAATCTGTACTTTTACTGGCAAAGAACTGAACGCAACCAAGCAAAGCTGAAACTAAGGATTTTACCTGCGAACCTGCATATACAAATCATCCCCTCCCATTGTCCATCATAAATCATCCAATCCACAGGTCTTCTAGGGGTCAGGTGGAAGCACGTCTGCCCGCATCATCAATCAGGAATGTCACGACAGTTGGCCCGATAACAGTGGTTTCGATTTCCCCTTCTAAGCATACTAGCCTCTAAGTAAGTTTCATTTTCGCCCCCCCCCCCCCATAGCCCACACACCCCCTCCCCCTTTCTATGGCAGCCAAGCAGTAAGGTGGAGGCTGACAGGAGTTGGGAGTGGGAGGCACCATGTTACGGTGGTTCTCCTCCTATCTCTCTGGTTGGTCACAGTTGGTGTTGGTAGGAGGACAGAGGTCGACCCCTAGGCCCCTCGTTTGCGGGGTGCCTCAGGGTTCGGTCCTCTCTCCCCTCCTATTTAACATCTACATGAAGCCGCTGGGTGAGATCATCCGATGATATGGGGTGAGATATCAGCAGTACGCTGATGATACCCTGTTGAGGATCGACAGATCTAACCCAATAACTCACAGGATAACCAGGTAATCGGTATAATCAGATTTATTCAAGCATAGTATATATTTCAGGTTCAAGCATACATAAATCTCTACCTGAAGCTTCTTATGGGGTCATGGCTGGAACTGGCTCTTGTGCCCAGGTGGCAACCTTATATACCCAAGGGGAGGAGTCAGGGGTGAGGCAAGGCTAAGGGGTAGTGGTCCTGGATGGCTTAACCCTTGCTAGACTGGTATGGGGAGCTGCACAGGAGTTAGACATTTTAACTGACAAAACCCCCTCTAAATGTCTGACAGATGTGACCCTCTTGGTTGCTCACTTGTACACACACAATTTTGACATTAAATAAGTATGTTGCTTGTAGTGGTTTGGTGAGTATGTCAGCTGTTTGTTCTTTGGTTTCGCAGTGGATGGCTTTGATGAAACCGATTTCTGCAAGTTGTCTGACGTGTTTGTATTTAATGTCTATGTGCCGTGATCTCTGCCCAACAGCGTCGGCATTGGATATTTCAATGGCCGCTTTGTTGTCCTTGTGAATGGTGATGGGGTATGATGGTTCTGCCCAGATGTCTTGGAGTAGGTCGTCGAACCAGGTCAGGTTATTTGCGGCTTTGGACATGCACACAAACTCGGCCTCAGTGGTGGAGGTGGCTACTAACTTTTGTTTGCCTGTATACCAATGTATGGGGCTGTTGTTGAGGAAGAAGATATATCCTGATGTGCTTTTCCTAGTTTTGATATCCCCTGCCCAGTCTGCGTCCGCGTAGCATGATAAAGTGGGTCCTTTGGAGGTGTCGGGTTCAAGACATAGGTATGCGTCAGAACTATATTTTAAGTACTTGAGTAGCCTCTTGATGGCGTCCCAATGGTACTTGGTGGGTTGGCTGACATGTCTGGATAGTAGGTTGACTGACAGTGCAATGTCGGGCCTAGTCCAGTTTGCTATGTATAGCAATGAACCTATGGTGGATCTATACAATTGGTTGTCTGTGAATGGTTCTGTTTCATTGTACATGTGCTTCAGGAAGTCTGCTTGCATGGGTGTCTCACTGGGTTTGGCATCCGACATGTTGCATTTGTGTAGCAGTTCTGTGATTTTTTTCTTTTTGGGAGAGTCGAAAGCCTTTGTTCATTTTGGTGATGTGCACCCCTAAGTATTTGTCTACTTTTCTCAGGGATTTGAGCGAGAAATGTTTTTTTAGTTCTGTGGCAAATTCATCACACTTGGATTTTTGTTTTCCAATGTATAGTATATCATCCACGTAAACAAGAACATGCTCAATTGAGCTGTTCTCCTTTCTTACAAAAAAGCATTTGTCTGCTGAGGTGGCAGTAAAGCCTATTGAATTGAGGGTCTTGGCTAGGCAGTCATACCATCTTTTACCGGACTGCCTAAGGCCGTATAGACTCTTGTTTAGTAACCATGTTTTACCTTCTCTGTCCTCTACTCCAGGTGGGGCCTTGACATAAATTTTCTTGTCTAATTTGGCATGCAGGTACGCAGTTTGCACATCGAATTGGTATACTTCAAGTCCCAGGATGGAGGCTATCACTAGGGCGCTCTTAACACTCTCTGCTCTGACGGTGGGGGAATAGTTATCAGTGTAGTCGTCTGGGTATTTCTGTGCAAAGACTTGTGCAACTAGTCTAGCCTTGTATAGTACCTCGTTATTTTCTAAGGGTTTGATTTTATAGACCCACCTGGTTCCGATTGGTCTCTTGTGTTCGGGTGCCTCTTCTGGTGTGTATACTTGTAGGTCCTTGAGGCTGTCCATCTCTTTTGCCATGGCTAGTTTCCATTTTTCTCTTTCCTCTCGAGGCAGGTTGAGCACTTCCTCATATGAGGTGGGTGTGGTATTGGTTGTTTGTATGGAGATGACGTAGTCCTCGAGTCTCTTTGGTGTTTGATTCCGGTTTGCCCTTATTGGTCTGTCAGGTGGTGTGTTTGTATCGTGCAGGTACCTTGCTTCCTTGTGCGTGAGTTTGTCGAGTTTCAGTGCTTGGTGCCTCTCCTTCCACTCCTTGATCTTGACCTCTTGTTGCTTCCCTTTGTTCGTTTTGTGTTCTCTCATTTTGTCTGAGTCTTGTTCCCTTTTTTGCCTTTGCATGTCCTGGTCTTTCCCAAATGGAATGTCGTTTGCGTCTATCTTAGACCAGTTAGAGTGTTCGTGGAAGTCTGCTGACCTTAACACTATGAATTTGTTGTTGCTGTCAATGAATCTGTAGCCCTTTGTGCCTGGCTCATATCCCATGAACTTTAGTCCCTTGGTGATCTTGTCCCCTTTTCGTCTTAGTTGCCTGGGTATGTGTACGTCAGCAACAACGCCGAATATGTGTAGGTGTGCCAGGTTGGGTTTTCTATTGTACATCACCTCATATGGGGTCTTGTCAATCACACTTGATCACAGTCTGTTTAGTGTGTAGTTGGAATATAGTAAGGCTGAAAACAGTGATGTGGTGAAATGTAACATGCCGTGTTCCTTTAACCACCTTGAGAAGTCTTTTGACATGAACTCTGACCCACGGTCTGTCATGATTTGTTTGACCCTGGTGTTGTGTTGGACCTCTACTCTTTTGTAGAACTCCTTACATTTCTGGAACGCTTCACTTTTGTGCTTGAGTGTGTATACGAAGCCATATCAGCTATAATCATCTACGATGGTCAAGAAAAATCTTTTTTTGTGTACAATGGAAGGTTTCATTGGGCCTACTAGGTCCATGTGCACTAGTTGGAAAATAGAGTCAGTGGTGCGCATTGACTTCTTTGGCCTAGGTTTGACCTTTAATTTTGAGCATTTACAGACAGAACACTCTAGGTAGTTATCACAGCCTTTTATTTTCAAACCATCAGTACATTCCACCATTCTTTTTACTACCTGGAAACCAATATGCCCCAGTCTTCTGTGGAGGAGATGGGCTCAATTATCGTGGGCGGGTTTCCCAATGGAGAATGTATCGTTCCTAGGTTGCTTGCGGTCGCTATCTATACCTTTCGTGTCCTTCTGGTTGACCCCCTCTAGATCTCCGGTCTCCCCTTCATTTTCCTCAGGATTAGTTGTGTTCCCTTCGTTAGTTAGGTTTATATTTATTTATTTGTTATTGTTTATTATTGTTGGGTAGTAGGTATGAAAGGCCGCCACTTACTATAACTTCCCTGATATTCTCCCTGTTGTTGGACATGATCACCTTGCCTTTTGTAAACGCTATTTTAATATTGGTGTCCCTACTCAGCTTTATAGTGGCTAACACATTGTATGGTATCTCGGGCACAAACAATACCCCCTCTACTTCACCTATCCCCGGTATAAACACATTTTCTCTACCTATTACTCTGGCATTGCTTTGGTTTGCCACCTTGATTGTAAAGTCTGCCTTGGTGAATGAGGTAAATAGTTTGGCGTTGTATGCAGTGTGGTTTGTGGCCCCAGAATCTATGAGCCATATGTTTTCTCTCTCTTCCTGGCTAAATATGAACTCCCCGTTTCTGAAGACGTACACGGATCCTCTGTTGCAATCTCTGGAACTGTTTCTGCATTCTCTCCCTTGTCTGGGGCTAGGGGACCCTCTACGTCCTCGCCTGTCTGTGGGTCTATGTTCGGGTGACTGCCTCCTCTGGTATCTCTGCCTGGAATCTGACCTTTCTCTGTATTGGTTGTGACCCCCGTCTCTGGTGTTTCTGGGACAATCTCTCCTGAAGTGGTTCCTAGACCCGCATATGAAACATTCGTGTATGCTATTTATTCTATCTTGGAATTCCACCCTCCTGGCTGGTCTGAATTCTTTACGTGATAGACTGTGGTCTCTCCTTAAGTTATCCTCAGTGATCAGTCGGCTGGTGAGGCTATCTAAGGTGATGTTTTCTATGCTTAGGCTGTCTATTTGTGTGATAAAATTATTTTTTATTTTTTTAATTTGATTTATATGCCGCCCTTCTCCGGAGACTCAGGGCGGCTTACAGTGCATTATCCCAGCTAGAGTCTAGTGAGTTGATGATGATACTCATCATACTCTCTTCTGTGATTGTTTCACCTCTCTGCAATAGTTCGGCCCTGGTGGTGTTTAATTTTAACAGGTGTTCGCTCATGGATACCCCAGGCCTAATTCTGGCAGAGTGAAACTCCCTCGATATTCTGGTGGTGGTGGCTCTACTTCTGTTATAAAACAAACCATAGAGTTTCTGTATTATTTCTGACATGGTTAAGTGGTTGCCAATACTGGGGTATATGGCAGGTGTGATACTTGCCAGCAGTAGATAGTAGGCTTTGTGGTGTATACAGTCAGTCTCGAATGTCCATGGCTTACTTGGTGGTTTGGATATCAGGAACACTACGTTTTCCCTCATAAATAGGATCTGGAGTTGTTGGCTCCATTCAAGTAAGTTTCTTCCATCTATCTGTAGCTTAGGAAAGGCATTGGGTACAGTCCCTGAATTGTAAAAACTGCTGTTTGTAGCTGGTAGCTGTCCATGGTCCTGAATGTGGGGAAACTCACAATAGGGAACCGGTATACTGGCTGCAAAGTTAAAAAAACAGGCTGCTAGTTTTTTTTCTCCAGTCTCAATAGGCAGGTACTGAGCATGCGCGGAGCTCATTCTCTGCTGGAAGCTGTTGGGTGAGGAGCTCGTTGCTGTGGCTCCTGGATTTAGGCCCAGGCCTGCCAGGGGAAATCCGGACTTACCCCTGGCGCTTTCGAAATGGGCGGTGGAGGCTTGAAATTGAGCTCGGGCTGCTGGATTTTTGTCGCAGATTGTCGGAGGGCTGGGGAAGCTCGGGATCGTCGGCTGAGGCGCGCAGTAGTCCAGTGCGGTGGCTGGCCTGAAGATCGATCTGGTGTTCGGTTCCGGATCTGAGGTGTTGATCGTGGATCGGATCGGAAAACCCAGCGGAGGCTGTGGTACTGGTGAGTAGCTTGCTTCGCTTTTGGGTCTCTGGGCTTGCCGCGGTATGGTCGCCTGCGTTGCGGGTGGCTGGGAAGTGCTGGTGGTGGGCGTCGCATCTCTCGGGTGGCCTACAGTTCTCGTTTCAGTGGCGGTAAATGTGTGGGTGCCTTCTCGGTCCCCGCATGTCCCTCCCGTGGCAGGTAGGGGTGTAGGTAGTTTGAAATTGGAGCTGAATGCTGCCGTGAGAGTCTCTATGGCTCTCTCAATCTCTAGCTCAGTAGGGAGGTTTTCGTTGATTTGGTTTTGTTCTTTATTATTATTTATGGGGGGTCCCATGCCCATTTGTGGGTTAGTGCTAGTTCGCGCCAAGGGGTTCAAATCTAGGCTTTTCATTGGTTGGAGGTCGGCCATTTTTTTTGGTGTTTGGTCATTTAAAGATGGCCACCGGAGAAGTGGTGCGAAATTTGATTCTATTGTCTCTGGTGTGTTGGGGCAAGATGGTGTCTCCCTTACCGGTCCGGTGTCCACGTGTGTTGGTCCTTGTCCTTCGGTCGCTGCTCCATTGCTCTTGAGTAGGCTCTGGAGGTCCGCGATGAGGTCTTTACTAGCATTTTTAAAACGCTTGCCTGAGATCATCCTTTTCTTGTGCCATGCCTTCGGTGTTGTCTTTTTCTTCTTGTTGTCGCTCCTTACTTTTGGGTGGTGAGCTTGGATCGGGTGTCCGGTTGCTTCTGACCGGAGTGGTTTTTCGGATGGCTCCGGTGGGTGAAAGCTGTGCTGCCATTTGCCTTGTAAAGGCTCTGGTATTTGCTCTGGTTTTCTCTGCTGAGCGTTCAGTCGGCTCAGACATTTTTCGGAGTTATAGGCAACTGACTCTGCTACCAATTTGTTGAGGATCGACAGATCTAGCCCAATAACTCACAGGATAACCAGGTAATTGGTATAATCAGATTTATTCAAGCATAGTATATATTTCAGGTTCAAGCATACATAAATCTCTACCTGAAACTTCTTACGGGGTCATGGCTGGAACTGGCTCTTGTGCCCAGGTGGCAACCTTATATACCCAAGGGGGGGAGTCAGGGGTGAGGCGAGGCTAAGGGGTACTGGTCCTGGATGGCTTAACCCTTGCTAGACTGGTATGGGGAGCTGCACAGGAGTTAGACGTTTTAACTGACATACCCAGCTGTATATCTCTACCCTGCATCAATTCAGTGATGCAGTGGATGTGATGTGCCGGTGCCTGGAGGCCGTGGAGGTCTGGATGGGAGTCAACAGGCTCAGACGTAACCCAGAGAAGACCGAGTGGCTGTGGGTACTGCCTCCTAAAGACTATGTTGACTGTCCATCCTTGGTTCTGGGGGAGGAGAAATTGTCCCCCTCAGAACGGGTTCATAATTTGGGTGTCCTCCTAGACTCACAGCTAAGATTAGAGCAACATCTGACAGCTGTGGCTAAGGGGACCTTTGCACAGGTTTGCCTGGTGCACCAATTGTGACCCTACTTGGATCAGGAGGCTCTCCTCATGGTCACTCATGCCCTTGTCACCTCACGGTTAGATTATTGCAACACGCTCTACATCGGGCTACCCTTGAAAAGTGTTCGGAGACTACAGTTGGTCCAGAACGCAGCCGCACGAGCTGTCGTGGGTGCACCTAGGTACACCCACATTACACCAATTCTCCGCGAGCTGCGCTGGCTCCCTATTGGTCTCCAGTCATGATTCAAGGTGTTGGTTATTACCTTTAAAGCCCTACATGGCTCAGGGCCAGGGTATCTTCGAGACCACCTTCTACCGCATAACTCCCAATGACCGGTAAGATCCCACAAAGTTGGTCTCCTCTGGGTCCTGTCAGCTAAACAATGCCGGCTGGCGGGCCCGTGGGGGAGGGCCTTCTCTGTGGCTGCCCCAGCTCTCTGGAACCAGTTACCTCCTGAGATCCAGACCATCCCCACCCTATTGGCCTTCTGAAAAGCAGTGAAGACCTGGCTTTTCTGGCAGGCTTGGGGCTGTTGATCTCACTCTTGCGATCTGGCAAGATCCGGCCATGAATGGTGTGAATGAGTTTTAATGTTTTTAATGTTTTTAATTCTTAAATGTTTTTTTATAATGAATTTAAATGCATTGTGATCCATTCTGAGTCTTCGGAGAGGGGTGGCATACAAATAGAATTAAATAAATAAATAAATAAATGTATCTTCTTTACTATAATTCTCCAGTAAAAATCCCAATAAGAATATCTGGTTTTAACTCTATATTTTGCTGCAACATTCCCTCTAACCATGCCTGTATTTTCACCCAGTAATGTTTTGCTTCTTTACACAACCACCATATGATAATATGATCCCGGCAATTGGTAACATTTCCAACATTTGGCTGATTTATCTTTAAAGGTCTTAAACGTCTTTCTGGTGGCATATGCCATCTATAAAACATCTTATACAAATTTTCTTTGTAAGCTGTTGCCGTTGTTAATTTATAGTTTCTTTCCCAAAGTTGTTGCCATTTCTCCAATTCTATAGTATATCCAAAATTCTTTGCCCATGCTATCATTGTTTTTTTACTTCTTCATCTTCTAGTCTAATCCGCAATAGATAATTATATCATTTCTTAATCATTTTTTCATCTGTTCCTGTCAATATTTCATCCAGTTCTGATTTCCCCAAATTAAAACCATATTGTCTACGATCTGCTTCATATCTTGATTGTATTTGCAATCTTGTATACCAATCTACCTCAGTCCCTTGACTCTCTAGTTTTTTTTTTTTGTTTCAGTTCTCCCCGATCTGTCAAGATGTCCTTATACCTTACAATATTCCCCATATTTACAATGTTTGGATATATCACTGCTTCTATTGTAGAAAGCCACATTGGTATGTTCAGATAATGTTTTTCTTTCACTCTCTCCCACACTGATAACAAGCCATTTCTTACATAGTGTCTCTGGAAATATCCATGTATCCAGGGGTGGGTTCTACTTACATTTACCACCGGTTCGCAATGGGAGCACGCACCTTGCTTCTGCGCATGCACAGATCGCTGATGACGACATCCAGAGCGGTGGGTGGGGCCTCCCACCGGTTTTACTACTGGTTCTTGCGAACCGGTCCAAACCGGGGGCAACCCACCACTGCATGCATCCTTTGTTTCCCATACCATAGAAAGGCATGCCAACCCAGTTGTAAATCATGCCCCTCCAACATCAATAGTCTTGCATTCCTCAATGTTACTTCAAGATGGCTGCTGCGTGATGGGTCTCTGCCAAGGGTGAGCAACCTAGGCTGAATAGGACTGCCATGGGGGGGTTGTTCCAGCGCCCCCCGACATGGGTGGAGAGAGGTCTTACCGGAGGTCTGGAGGAGCCGTGCTATCTCTTTGAGGAGGCTCGCTGTTACCTGGGCGAGGGGTGATATGGCTGCAGTGTGGGCTGCGGATGGCGTCTGGCCATCCTGATGACGGAGTTTGGCGGTCGGCGGCAGAGCTGCGAGGGCCTGGAGAGGCCGGAGCGGCGGAGTCGGCGAGCCAGGTCGTTGGGAGGCCGAGGAGCGAGGATGGAGCGGACCCTCTCTGAGAATGCCCGAGAGGGTTGCCTGGAAAGTCTGGTGGGTCTTGAGCCGGTCGGCGGAGGAGACAAGAACTGGAGGGGTGGAGCCGAAGGGAGTCGGAGGCGGCTCGCTGGCTCGGGGCTTGTTCTGTTGACGCCAACGGCAAATGTGATGCCTGCTTTGCCCATGGGACATCAAGGGACCACCTCTGCTCTCTGCTGGTTGCCGTTGGGATTGCCCACCAGAGCTGTACTGGTTGTGCCTATTGTGTTCTCTGGGCACTCCCCAGGCAAGAGGGGTCTTTGGAGGGTATTAACCCTATGAGACTTCCCTGCCCCCCTAGAGGGGGTGTTGAACCCTGGGCCCCATTTAATCCATCTGGGGACCCTGCCCAGGATTAGCGAGCCGGAACGTAGACCTGGATGGCTGTGAGGGCGCTGGTTTCACCCCCTCCATGGAACTGGCCTGTCCTGGGCAGGGATTCCCACTGCCGTGAGAGGGCAGTGGCAGTTCTATGACATCGAACTGGCCCTGAGAGCACTGCAGGGGTCAAAAATACCGCCAGACAGAACTCCTCAGTTGAAGTCTGGGAGGCCGTCGTAGTGTGAGGACGACAGCAGTTACCAACTATGCCTCACCCAGGTGTGTTGAGGGGAAGCTTGGGAAAGGAGGTTCCCGACGTCTGGGAGAACTTTAACCAGTTTCCAGTCCATTACTAACATCTTCTGTTGGCCATTGTCGCACCCTTTTCCATGGCTGTTTATGGCTTCGCGACTGTATGCAAGATCGGACTTATGGGCTCTGAGGAATGCCCCCCATTCCTGGAAGTGGCCCGCTGGCCTTGCCAAAAAGTACCTCAAGGACGGGTCCTGGGATCCTGAGAGGTGGCACGAAGGTGTAGGGGATTTTAAAAGTTCTTTGTATTCATTTTTAATTCGTTTTTTAAGGGGTGGGAGGGAAAATGTAAAATGTACGACCGGGGTGGGTTTGGGGGGCAACCCACAGGTGTCGAGGGGGGTCAGGGGGGCTAGTTCCTACAGAGGGGAGGGTGTTTCCATCGGTACTGTAAATGGGAGGGGCAGATATGACGGGAGCAGGGGGCCATATCATGTTAGGGGAGGGCGCACTCGCTACTTGCGAGCGATTGCGTGCTCCGGCCCCCAATGCTCTTCTCGCTCCCCGGGTTGTTCAGATCCTCGGGCCCAGGGCCTCCAGTTGATGTTGTGCAATGCCAGGTCCGTGGTAAATAAAGCCCCCCTCATCTGCGATTTGGTTCAGGAGGGGGGTGCGGACCTGGTAGGTATTACAGAGACCTGGTTGGGCCAGGAGGGGGGGTCCCCCTCGTTGAGATGTGCCCACCGGGTTTCTATGCATTCCATCAGCCGAGGGCCCAGGGGAGGGGTGGGGCAGTGGCGGTTCTTGTAAAGGAAGGTCTTGCTCCTAGGGAGGCCACTGTACCTCAGATAGCCGGATGTGAGTCTCTCCTGGTGAAGTGGGGACATGGGAGGCAGATGGGTTTGCTGATCATGTACCTGGCTCCCTGTCACGTGTCAGCTACCCTGCCCGAGCTACTCAGCATGATTGCCGAGGTGGCGGTGGAGACCCCCAGGCTTATGGTCATGGGGGACTTCAACCTGCCATCTGTCGGTGAAACGTCGGAGGCAGCTCGGGAGTTCATGGCTTCCATGACGACCATGGACCTGACCCAGCTAATTCATGAACCCACTCACACAGGAGGACACACTCTGGACTTGATTTTTGTCTCTGGGCAGTGGATGAATGATCTTGAGATTGGGGCGGTAGCTATTGAGCCCTTGTCATGGTCAGATCATTCCCTTCTTAGGTTTGACCTTCTAACTGCCACACCCTGCCGCAGGGAGGCGGAACAGACCAGACGGTTCCGCCCCAGGCGCCTGATGGATCCTGATAGGTTCCAGATGGAGCTTGGGCCATTTCCTGAGGCTCTGACTCATGACTCGGCCGAGGAGCTGGTGGCCGCCTGGGATAGGGCGGCCGCTGGTGCTTTGGACCAAGTCATGCCTTTGCGGCCTCTGACCCGTCGCCGAGTCTACTTGGCCCCTTGGTTCTCTGAGGAGCTGAGGGAGATGAAGCGCCAGAAAAGACGCCTAGAGAGCAGTTGGAGGTCGAGCTGTTCCGAATCCGACCGAACACAGGTAAGAGCTCATATTAAGACTTACCTAGTGGCGATAAAAGCGGCAAAATTTAACTATTTTTCCGCTCTTATCGCATCGGCAGATAATCGCCCAGCCACTCTGTTTAGGGTGACCCGCTCCCTCCTCCGTTCGGGAGTGCGGGAGGATCCCTTGCAGGGTCGTGCTGAGGATTTTGTGCAATATCTGCATGATTAAATCACTCAGATTCGGGAAGGCCTGGTCTCTGACTGGGTAGGTACAGACGGGATGATGGAGGCCAATCTTGAGAATGTCATTTGGGAGGAGTTCGATCCTGTTGCTCCCGAGGACGTGGACAGGATACTCGGGCGGCTGAATGCAACCACATGTTTATTGGACCCGTGTCCCTCCTGGCTGATACTGGCCTCCCGGGAGGTTACGCGAGGCTGGCTCCAGGGGATTATCAACGCTTCCTTGGGTGAGGGTGTCTTGCCACTTGCCTTGAAAAAGGCGGTGGTGAGGCCCCTCCTCAAGAAGCCTGCCCTGGATCCGGCTGTTTTGGCTAACTATCGTCCGGTCTCCAACCTTCCGTTCGTGGCGAAGGTTGTTGAGAGTGTGGTGGCACGACAGCTTCCTGGGTACCTGGATGAAGCTGTCTATCTGGATCTGTGCCAGTCCAGCTTCCGGCCTGGGCACAGCACGGAAATGGCATTGGTCGCGTTGGTGGATGATCTCTGGAGGGCTCAGGATAGGGGTTGTTCCTCTATCCTGGTCCTATTAGATCTCTCAGCGGCTTTTGATACCATCAACCATGGTATCATGCTGCGCCGGTTGGAGGGGCTGGGAGTGGGGGGCACCATTTCACGGTGGTTCTCCTCCTATCTCTCCGACCAGACGCAGTCGGTGTTGACAGGGGGGCAGAGGTCGACCCCGAGGCGCCTTGTATGTGGGGTGCCACAAGGATCGGTCCTCTCACCCCTTCTGTTCAACATTTACGTGAAGCCGCTGGGCGAGATCATCCGTGGCTTTGGGGTGGAATTCCATCAGTACGCTGATGACACTCAGCTGTACATTTCCACCCCAGGCCATCCCAACGATGCCCTTGAAGTGATGTCCCGGTGCTTGGAGGCCGTGTGGATCTGGATGGGGAATAACAGGCTCCTACTCAACCCTTCCAAGACCGAGTGGCTGTGGCTTCCGGCGTCCCGATATAGCCAGCTGGTGCCATCGCTGGCTATTGGGGGCGAGTTATTGGCCCCCACGGAGAGGGCTCGCAACTTGGGCGTCCTCCTGGACTCACGGCTGTCTTTAGAAGAGCATATGACAGCTGTGGCCAGGGGAGCTTTTTATCAGGTCCGCCTGATTCACCAGTTGCGTCCCTTTCTGGATCGGGACTCCTTGCGCACAGTCACTCAGGCACTCGTCACTTCCCGCCTGGACTACTGCAACGCTCTCTACTTGGGGCTCCCCTTGAGGTGCACCCGGAGGCTCCAACTGGTGCAGAATGCGGCCGCGCGGGGGATTTTGGGAGCGACAGGGCACTCCCATGTGACACCTCTCCTGCGTGAGCTGCATTGGCTCCCGGTGGACTTCCGGATGCACTTCAAGGTGTTGGTTACCACCTTTAAAGCGCTCCATGGCATCTGACCTGGGTATTTGCGGGACCGCCTTCTGCCGCCAATAGCCTCCCACCGGCCAGTACGCTCCCACGGAGAGGGACTCCTCAGGGTGCCGTCAGCCAGGCAATGTTGGCTGGTGACCCCCAGGGGGAGGGCCTTCTCTGTGGCAGCACCTGCCCTCTGGAACGATTTGCCCCCGGAGATTCGGAGGATATCAGATCTCCGGGTTTTTCGCCGTGCCCTAAAAACTCTTCTGTTTCAGCAAGCAGGGCTGGCGTAACCCCTCCCCTTTTCTGAGATATTAGATTTTAATTATAAAACGGGTTTTAATTGGTAGATCTTAAAAATTTTGGCCATAATATATAATTCTTTTATAATTCTTTTAAATTTTGTATTGTATGTTTTTACTTGGCTGTGCACTGCCCTGAGTCCAGCAGGAGAAGGGCGGTATACAAATTTAATAAATAATAATAATAATAATAATAATAATAATAATAATAATAATAAAATCCATTCTTTAATCCATGTTAATGCTGCCGCTTGATAGTACAGTTTCCAATTCGGTAGGCCAAACCCACCTCTAGTTCTTGCATCTTGCAGCATTTTTATGTTAATTCTTGCTCTTTCCTTGCCAAACATATTTCCATGTTATTCTCTTCAACTCTTCAAAGTATTTTTTCTCCAGTTTTATTGGTATAGTTTGAAATAAGAATAATAGTTTTGGTAATATATTCATTTTTATTAATGCTATTCTTCCCATTAATGATAGTTGCAAGTTTCTCCATTTCTCCAGGTCTATTTCAATTTGTTTTTTCAGTTTATAATAGTTATCTTCCTTGAGCGTTACACATCTTGATGTCAAACGTATGCCCAAATATTTCACTTTCTTCACAATTTGGATGTCCAATTTCTCCATTATCTCCTTTTTTTATTTTCTCTCATATTTTTGACTAATATTTTTGTCTTATCTTTATTGATTTTCAGTCCTGCTACTTTCCCATATTCTTCTATTTGCTCTAACAGTTTTGGCACTGTTTCTATTGGATCATCCATGATAAACACCAAATCATCCGCAAATGTTTGTAAATTATATTCTTCGTTTTTGATTTTCATTCCTTTTATTTCCTTTTCCTGTCTCACTTTTCTATTTAAAACCTCTAGTGTCAATATAAATAGTAATGGAGACAAAGGGCATCCTTGTCTTGTCCCTTTTCTGATATCTATTTTCCCTGTCATTTCACCATTTACCATCACCTTTGCCGCTTGATCTCTATATATAGTTTGGATCATATTTATGAATCTGTCCCCAAAATCCATCATTTTCAACTGTTTTATCATAAATTGCCAATTCACATTATCAAACGCCTTTTGTGCATCTAAAAACAACAACGCTATTTGCTTCTCTGAATGTAATTCATAATATTCTAGTGTATTTAATATAATTCGCATATTGTCTCTAATTTGTCTTTTTGGTAAAAAGCCATTTTGCTCCAAATGTATAAGCTCGTTTAATAATTTCTTTAATCTTTCGGCCATGATTGATGCAAAAATCTTATAATCTGCATTTAATAGAGATATCAGTCTATAATTCTTTATATATTGCAGATCTGCCTCTTCTTTTGGTATTAAATTTATGTATGCCTCCTTCCATGAGTCCGGAATTTTAGCTTTAAGTAATAGTTCATTGAATACGTGCAGCATCACATTGCTTAATACATCTTGTAAGGTTTTATATACCTCTGCTGGTAATCCATCTGGACCTGGTGTCTTCCCATTTTTTTGTCTTTTAATTCCCTCCATTAATTCCATCATAGATATTCTTTCTTCTAATAGTTTTTTGAACTTTTCCGGGATTCTAGGCATTTCCATTTTTTTCAAGTACTGTTCTATCTCGTTTTCTGCTACTGTTTCTTGTTGGTACAGTCCATTATAGTATTTCTCAATTATTCTCTTCTTTTCCTCACTTTTATAACATATCTTTCCATCTTGATCTATTAATTGACTTATTAATTTCTTTTCTTTTCTTTCTTTTTTTTCATTTTATATGCTAACCATCATCCTGGTTTATTTGCATTTTCAAAATTTTTTTGCTTTGTAGCTTTTATTTTATTTCGCCAATTCTTCATTTTCCATTAAATTCATCTTATGTTTTTTCAGATCCATCAAATTTTTAATCTTTTTGTCGTGCGGGTTTTTTTGCAATTCCATCTCTAACCTCTTATGTTCTTCCTCTAAATTCTTTTGAATTTGCCTATTCTGTTTATTTCATTTTCCTAAATATGTCATTGTCAATCCTCTAATATATGCTTTGCTACTATCCCACACATTTTGTAAAGATGTATCTTCTTTCTTGTTCTCTTTAAAGAAGAAAGTCAGTTCTTTTTCCATATATTGTTGAAAGTTTTTTTCATTTAATAGTTTTTGATTTAATGTCCATCTCATTTTTCTTTTTTTCCTTTTCCATGTCATTATTATTGGATTGTGGTCTGCCCATACATTTGTTCCAATATCAATCTCTTGTATTTTAGCTATTAATTCTGTTGACATCCATATCATATCTATTCTTGACCATGACAAATGTCTATTTGAATAGAATGTATACTGCTTTTCTTTTGGATGGCTTCGTCTCCAAGCATCTTGTAGGCTTAATTCAACTATCATTGTAAAAATAGTTTTTGGCAATGTTTTTCTTATCTTCTTATTAAGTTTTGTGGGTTTATAGTCCAACTCATTGTCTATTATTGCATTAAAATCCCCTAATATACATATCACTTCGTATTCATATTCTATTATTTTTTTATGTAGTTTCACATAATATTCTTCTTGATTATCATTTGGAGCATATATTGCCACTAACAATGGTTTTTTTATTCATATTTATTTCAACCATTAGTATCCTTCCTTCCTCATCTTCAAAAATTTGTTTGGATTGAATTGTTTTTTTAATGTATAATGCTACCCCTCTTTTACTTTGACTAGCAAGTGTTGTATATAATGTTCCCAGTTTTGTTTGCTCCAATAGATATTTATGCTGAAAAGTATAAGCATGCATATGTACTCAGTACTTGGTTTGGGCCCCTTTTGCATCAATTACTGCCTCAATGTGGCATGGCATGGATGCTATCAGCCTGTGGCACTGCTGAGGTGTTACGGAAGACCAGGATGCTTCAATAGCGGCCTTCAGCTCTTCTGCATTGTTCAGTCTCATGTCTCTCATCTTTCTCTTGACAATGCCCCATAGATTCTCTATGGGGTTCAGGTCAGGCGAGTTTGCTGGCCAATCAAGCACAGTAATC
>WNWU01012853.1:166291-208892 GCA_012654045.1 Ptyas mucosa | reverse complement strand
AGGAAGTTTTAAATTTAGCTGCTTTTATATAAAAATAAAAATAAAATAAAATAATATTTGTGCAGCTTTCTGAGATTTAGTGTGTTTCTGTAGTGTTTCACTCTAACTACACAATCACACAAAATCTCACAAAGCTGTATGTGGAATTTTGTGTGTGTAAAGTGTGAAAGTTGGTTTTTTGGGCTTTTTGTGGCTGTATGAGGTTCCTGCTTGTTGCAGGGGCCATTTTGGGTCCAGCACAGCTGCTTTTACATTATGGGTGAGCCAGTTGTGTTGTGTTGTGTTGTGTTGTGTTGTGCTGTGTTGTGTTGTGTTGTGTTGTGTGTGTGTAAAGTGTGAAAGTTGTTTTTTGGGGGGCTTTTTGTGGCTGTGCGAGGTTCCTGCTTGTTGCAGGGGCCATTTTGGGTCTAGCACAGCTGCTTTTACATTGTGGGTGAGCCAGTTGTGTTGTGTTACGTTTTGTAGGTTAAAAAAGGGCAAAGAAGTGACATTGACATGGCCACGCCCACCCAGTCACCTTACCACCAAGCTCCGCCCACTAATTAAGCCACGCCCACAGAACCGGTAGCAAAAATTTTTAGATTTCACCCCTGGTTCGGAGGCTGAAGACGCGAGGCACAAAGGCCAAAAATGCGGGGCACGGAGGTGGTGATGGTCTGTGGCAATCCCTGAAGCCTGGAACAGCTGATTGGGGGTATTCCGGGAGGCCGATCCACCCGCCAATCAGCTGCTCGTGCTGAATCAGGCTGCAATAATGTGCTGAAGCTGACCTTGCTGTTTGCTATTTGCTGCAAGGACGTGTCAGAGTTTGCAGCAGCAATCACATCCAGAAAGCACACACAAGTAACTGATTCAGCAGGATTCAATAACTTCTCTTTATATATAATATAACAGATGAAGTAAATATACAATACCAAAAGCAGCTTTTCCAACGTAGTAGTAAATACAAGCAAAACACAAGCAGAGGAGTTTCAGTTTTAGTTTCAGAGCTCAGCACAGCATGCAGCTTTAGTACAGAACAGTTGATCTAAGCCACGCCCAGGCTCCTTGCTGTCTCCTTGTTGCTCACACAGCAAATACTGTTTCAGTTTCCAAACAGCCCTCAACTCTCTCACACACTGACAGGACACTAGCCAGATGAATACTGATGGATGCTGGTAGGCAGAGGCAGATTTTTTTTTCTTATTTTCCTCTCCAAAAACTAAGGTGCATCTTATACTCCAGAGCGTCTTATACTCCAAAAAATATGGTAATTAAAGTCTATCACTTGCGCCCACCTTTGGACAACTATTTGTTCCATGGAAGAAGATGTCAGAGTGCACACTGTGTGACTATGTGAGACAACCCAGGAGCAAATACATTAAACAGGGGTTTGTATTTAAATAGTGGTTTCATCTACAAAGAATATATACATACATGTACTTTAGTCAGACCTTAAACAAACGGCAATCAGCAATTACATCATGGAAGCACATACTGAGAGAAAGATACGCCCCAACAGGGCCTCTTCTTATTACAGGTTCTTAAAGTGATATCAGCCCAGAAACTTTGCTGACTCATTCCCAGCATTACATCATCGTAGCAGTTGGTCAGCTCTTAAAACATTACCCTGACACTCCTCCCATTTAAAGCTGAACAGCTGTTAATACAAATGCTTTAACGTATTCCTGATGCTTGTCTACATTTACAGGCTTCGTTAATATATCAGCTATATTATGGTCAGTGGAACATTGCTGTAATCTTATCAATGTATCCTTTACAGCCTCCCTAACATTACAATATTTGATGTCTACATGTTTACTCCTGCTTCCAATGCGTTCTCCTGTTGCCATCTTTATATATGCAACATTGTCTTCAAATACTGGTACAGCCTTCTTTACATTCACATTTACATCCTTTAACAATTGTACATACCAGGTTATTTTAGAACATTTTTTCTTTGCGTAAATCCTTGTGCAACTAACCATGCCTTAGAGAATAACAGAGTTGGAAGGGACCTTGGAGGTCTTCTAGTCCAACCCCCTGCTTAGGGCTTAGGCAGGAAACCCTACACCACTGCAGACAAATGGTTATCCAGCATCTTCTTAAAAACTTCCAGTGTTGGAGCATTCACAACTTCTGCAGGCAAGTTGTTCCACTGATGAATTGTTCTCACTGTCAGGAAATTTCTCCTTAGTTCTAAATTGCTTCTCTCCTTGATTTGTTTCCACCCATTGCTTCTTGTTCTACCCTCGGGTGCTTTGGAGAATAGTTTGACTTCCTCTTCTTTGTGACAGCCCCTGAGATATTGGAGCACTGCTATCATGTCTCCCCTAGTCCTTCTTTTCATTAAACTAGACATACCCAGTTCCACCAACTGTTCTTTATATGTTTTAGCCTCCAGTCCCCTAATCATCTTTGTTGCTCTTCTCTGCACTCTTTTTAGAGTCTCCCCATCTTTTTTACATCGTGGCGACCAAAACTGAATGCAGTATTCCAAGTGTGGCCTTACCAAGGCATTATAAAGTGGTATTAACACTTCACATGATCTTGAGTCTATCCCTCTGTTTATGCAGCCCAGAACTGTGTTGGCTTTTTTGGCAGCTGCTGCACTCTGCTGGCTCATATTTAAATGGTTGTCCACTAGGACTCCAAGATCCCTCTCACAGTTACTACTATTGAGCAAGGTACCACATATACTGTACCTGTGCATTTTGTGGGGGGTTTTTGAACAATTTGTTTTATTTTTAAACAAACATACTTAAAACCATCTTCAATTGCAAACATTGTGTCGGTTGGTTACAAGTCTTTTGTGCATCATTCACCAAATTCATAGCTTACAATTTACAGTTTACCTAGATTCTCATATCATTGACCTAATAAATATCTATATATTATTATCCTCATTAATCATTTATTTGACTATGGCTATTTCTTCCCTCATTATTATTTAAAATATTCTAAGATTTGAATTAATTTTTATTATAACATTCATTTCATCCTCCTGAATCTATCCAGTAATAATACCTCTTTATGTTATATTTCACATAGTTCTACAATTCTTGTATTGTGAAGATCTCTACCATATTTCAATTCCATATTTTTTTATCTAACCATTGATAAAATAGGTCCCATATCTTATAGTATTGTTTGTCTTCTTGTTCTCTAATTTCAAATGTCAATTTGCTCATTTCAGCACATTCCATTATTTTCTTAATAACTTCATCCTGCGTTGGTATTTTCTCATTTTTCCAATTTTTAGCAAACACAATCCTTGCCGCTGTTAATACATTCACAATCAGATATCTCAATTCTCTATTATATATTTCAGGTACAATCCCCAATAAAAAAATCTCTGGTTTAAAATCTATGTGGTTTTTTTGTCATTTTTTCCAACCATGTGTGGATTTTAGTCCAGTATCTTTTGGCTTCTGCACATGTCCACCACATATGGTAATATGAACCCGGTATCTGATGACATTTCCAACATTTTTCGGATTTATTCTTAAACATTCTGGCTATTCTCGTCGGGGGTAGATGCCACCTGTAAAACATGTTATACAAATTTTCTTTATATGCAGTTGACATTGTCATTTTATAATTTTGAGACCACAATTTTTGCCATTTCTCTAAGTCAATTCCATGTCCAAAATTTTTCCCCCAAGCAATCATTGTTTCTTTAACTTGTTCTTCTTCCAACTTAACCTCCAATAAATATCCATATAGTTTTTTAATTACGTTTTCATCAGTACCTGTTAAAATTTTATCTAAATTAGTCAAATTATTATAAAAACCTTCTGTCTTAAAATCTTTATCATATCTAGAGTGTATTTGCAAATAGGAAAACCAATTCATCTTTATACCTTGTTCTTCTAGTTCTTGCATAGATTTAAGTTCACACTTTTCATTCAATAATTCACTATATCTAACAATTTGTTCCTTTCTAAATGTTATTGAATATGAGAATGCTTCAATAGTTGATAACCAGACTGGAATTTTTAAATAATGTTGTCTTTTAATCTTCTCCCAGTTTAATAGCAAGGCCTCTCGTATAAAATGAGAGGGTCTTCTAAAATACCCCTGCGTTTTTGTTCCCTTATACCATAAAAAAGCTTGCCAGCCCAACAACAAATCATGTTCTTCTAGAGTCAATAATCTAGTACTTCTTAGCATTATCCATTCCTTGATCCACATCAAACTTGTCGCTTGATAATATAATTCCCAATTAGGCAGACCAAATCCTCCTCGTATTCTAGCATCTTGCAACAATTTTGCATTTTGTTTTTATTGCCTAAATGTACAGTAGAACCTTACTTTTTTCACCATTGAATTTCATTTTGTTAGATAGTGCCCAATGTTCAAGTCTGTCAAGATCAGTGGTGGGTTCCTCCCGGTTCCGCCGAGCCGGTAACAGTGACGATATGACGTCACCGAACTGGTTCTGCCCCCCCGCGCGTTATTCTTACCTTTTATTTGGCCCCACCCCTAATCTATTGCTGCCTCCTGAGTCCCAGCTGATCAGCTAGAAGGAAAAAAACTGTTTAAACTCTTGCCGCGGGGCTTCAAAGGGCTGCCCTACAGCTGATCAGTGTTAAAAGGCAGTGTGGTGGTAGACCGGTGCTTCCAAAAACAAATGAGTAGACCAGTGCCTCCAAAAACAAATGGGTAGACCAGCGCCTCCAAAAACAAATGAGTAGACCGGTACAGCTCTGCAAGCACTTAAAAGCCTGGTAGACCAGTACCTCTGCTAAATCCTAAAGAATTGTCACATGACCATCAAGCCATGCCCACAAAATAAGCCATGCCCACAAAATAAGCCATGCCCACAGAACCGGTAGTAAAAAAATTTAGAACCCACCCCTGGTCAAGATCCTTCTGTATCTTAAGCCTGTCTTCTGGAGTGTTGGCTATTCCTGCCAGCTTGGTGTCATCTGCAAATTTGATGAGTTCCCCATCTATCCCGTTGTCCAAGTCATTGATGAAGATGTTGAAGAGTACTGGGCCTAAAACAGAGCCTTGGGGTACTCCACTGCATACTTCCCTCCATATAGATGCAGTTCCATTGAGGCCTACACGTTGAGTGTGGTTGGTCAGCCAGTTACGAATCCATCTGGTGGTGATGCTGTCTAACCCACATTTTTCTACTTTATCTAGTAGTAGGTTATGGTCTACTTTATCAAATGCCTTACTGAAGTCCAAGTATTCCTCTGGTCCACTAATTTTGTCACTTTGTCAAAGAATGCAATAAGATTACTCTGACAAACCCATGTTGGGTTTTGGTTATTACTTTGTTTGCTTCTAGGTGTTTGTGTTCTGACCTAGGCTTCCTTAGAAAGTATAAAGCACAATCTTAGTCCTGGCAAACCGTCTTTTATTTACACGGCTGTGAATTATTGTCATTCACAGTCCGCAAGGCTTCACAAACAGTCTTTCAGGGGAATGTTTATAAACACCCACCTTATCTCCTTTGGAATGCTGCCAGAGAAGTAATTGCCAAATGCAGGGCAAGGCCAAACTTGGCACAGAGTCAAACAGAACTTTTCAAAGCTTGAACCTACCAGATGAACTAATTGCTTCCTGCAAAAGCTCACGTTCCGTTCGCTCCTCTTTTATGTCTTATGGGAGGGGCCAATCATCTCCAAGCCTTACTCCCAAGTCGTCCCTTTTGTCTTAATTGTTCTTGTCTTCTGACAGCTCTGCACATGCACACACTGGGAACAGGCTCCCGCTGTTCTTCTGCCTTGCTGATGTCAGACTCCGGAGGGTCCGTAGACTCCAGAGGCAGCACATACCTATCAGGTGGCCTTGGCCTCCTCTCTGCCTCCAATGCAGACCCCTCATCTGAGCTTTCCCCAGCCCCCAGGACTGGCCCAAGTTCCTCCCCAACCTCCTCACTGTCCGACTCTGCTGCCAGCTCTGCTGGCTGCCAGCGGGCCACAAGTTTGCTGATTCGTTGCTTGATTATCTTTTCCAGAATCTTCCCTGGTATTGAGGTCAGGCTGATAGGTCTGTAGTTTCCTGGATCTATTTTTTTTCCTTTTTTGAAGATGGGAACTACATCAGCTCTTTTCCAGTCCTCTGGCAGTTCCCCTGTGCTTCAGGATCTTTGAAAGATATAGTTCAGTGGTTCTGAGATCTTGTCTGCCAGTTCCTTCAGAACCTTGGGGTGTAATCCATCCAGTCCTGGTGATTTGAACTCATCTAGGGTAGACAGCTGTTCACTTACCATTTTCTTCCCTATTTTAACTTGTGTTCCTAATCTGTTTTTTGTGGTGCTGTTTTTGATAGGTTGGACTGTTTTTTCCCTTTGTGTAAAGACAGATGCAAAAAACGAGTTAAGTAGTTCTGCTTTCTCCCTGTTGCTTGTCACCTTATACTACAGTTCATTGTTGTGTAACACCTTCTTTTTATATACCCATTTACACCTCACTGCCTTTTGTCCTTCTGGTAATCTCATGGGTGTAAAAAACCTGATGCACGTTCACAGACTCCATTTCACTGTCCATAGCTTCCTTCCATTTGTCCTGTTCTGCCTTAGGCAATGACAATATCTCTTGGTAATTATGGGGTTGATACCAAACAGTATATACTCTAACCCCACTTGCAGTGAACCGATCAGGAGGTATACCTTTATTACTTCTTTCAGATCTCCTTGGTATCATCTGTTCCTGCATTTCTGGGCCTTCCCTTTTTATCTCAGGCCTATCCTCTTCTAAGTCTACTTCTGACCTGCTTTCCTGTCTCTCCTTCATCGGACTTTGCATAGCTTCTCCTTCCGGAGAACTCATGCTATGCATTGGCATGAACACCTCAGAATTAGCATGCAACCTATTCCAATTATTTTGTTTTGCAAAACTAGCAGACTGTAAAATCACCACGTTTCTGGTTCCATCTGTGAACCTATACCCTTTTGAACCTGGCCCATAACCAACAAACCTAAGCTTCTTGGCCTTTTTCTGTCCTTTTCTCCTGGTGCCTTTGGGACTATGTACCCAGGCATAACTACCAAATGTACTTAGGTGAGCCAATGAAGGTTTTCTTCCATATAATAGGAAATATGGAGTTTCATTTATAGCAACACTCGGGATTCGACCGGAAGCATTGCGGCGAGACAGTCTGGGATTAGCGGGCTCTGACAATCCTGGTGAAATCCTGGGCTGACGAACTGCTGCCGAGGGGTCTTCAGACTGGACCTGTCCTGTAGGGACAGGGAAGAAGGAGAAGCACCTTGGAAGACCAAGAGGAACGAGCAAGTTCCTCGGAGGTCAGAGGAAACTCTCCCTGACTCAGCAGCAGGGGGCGGCGGCCATTGCGACTGCCAGTAAACTGGGGCAACCAGAATAAGCATTGTGCAGGAGCAGCAAATTGAGCAAAACATTGATGCCCGGTGAGTGACAACTAGCTCATAGGCAGAAAAAGAAGGGGGGGGGGGAAGAGGACTTTAAATTAGTTATAAATGTCCCAGTGGAATAACAACGGCTAATGGGCATGGAGGAAAGGACGGAAGAAGAAGATTAAAGGGGAAACTACAAAGTGACAAAACCCGACCAGAAAATTGTTTCTTTTGGATTAAAATACTTGGAGAACTTTAAAAAATTAGAAGAATTAAGAACCCAGAAAGAAATTGAAAAGACCTTTCTTTAATTTGACGAAAAATAAAGGGGAATCTAAAAAGCCCTGTAATAGGCTTCCGGGTTGAGTTACGATCCTCGCTGACGGTCCCTTTAAGACCGCCAGCCCCTTCGCCTGTCAAAGAGCCGTTTTTTCGGCTCGAAAAACCCCGAATCCATTAGGATTCGGGAGAAGAACTAGCACTGCACAGGTAGAGCCCCTGTGAGACCCCTGGAAGGCTTTTCTTGCTTCTGGGGAGGCAACAGGGTGCGCTCCCTTTTCAAAGTGCAGGAGTTCCGGACAGAGGGGAAACTCTGCTATAACTGCAGAGCTAGACGTCGTACTCAGCGTCAAAAAGAAAGAATAAATAGCAGGGTGGAACGGATCGTCTACAAATGCAAGTATATATCTGCTAGCCCTGTGAATCATTTTTAAAGAATTTTGAACAAGTTGAACCTGAGAAAGTTTAGGACAAAGGGAGAAAAAAAATGGTGCTTGCTTTCAGCGGAAAGAACAGCTGAAAGCGAAAGTAGTTTGCTTACAAAGTAACAGACTTGATTGGAAGATAGAATACAAAGTATTTTGGACTTATTGATTTTTCTGATTGATTTTATCTATCCTGGAGAGATTATTAGCAAGATTTGGAGCAATCTGTGCTGGAAAAAGAAAAAGAAATAGTAAAATGTCTAAACAAATGAAGTCAGATTCTAAAGCAGTGGGGGGGGCTCCCCCACTCGTAAGTCTGAACAGCTTCCTCTACAGCAATCACAAGCTCAGACAAAGGAGGATGGCTTCCAGGATTTAAAGAACTTTATTGTGACAGAAATTAAAAAGTCTGAGCAGGAAGTTAAAGGCATGGTTGCTAAATCTGAGCAGGAGATTAAAGACATGGTCCAAGAAAAATATGATCTAGTTAACAAAGATATTCAAACAGTGGTGAAAGGCCTGTCTGATGTACTCCTGCAGGTTGATAAAAAAGTGGATAAACTTGCTTCAGACGTGGATATTAAACTGAAGGAATCTGATTCTAAAATTGTTGAGGTGGACCAGAAAACTCAGAGGTTGGAGAATGAGATAACGATGATGCAATTTAGATCAATGGAATTTGCCATTAGACTTAGAGGCATAAAAGAGAACAGCAGGGAAGATCTTAGAAAGATTTGTGCTGATGCTCTGGCAGTGTTGCTGAAGGTTGATAACCCTGACGAGATTCTTTATAAAATTGACAAAGCCTATAGAGTGAACTCTCGAGTGGCAGTATATAGGCAACTACCTAGAGATGTGGTGATATATTTTACAGACAGAAAGATAAGAAATGCCATTTTGCAAAATTCATTTGTTTCTACTGTGCAAATTGATGGATCTGAGATTGGAGTTTTTAAAGAATTACCACCTAAAATGTTAAAGGATAGAAAGGATTTTGGATTTTTGGTGGCAGAATTAAAGAAACAGCAAATACAATTCCGGTGGGACGCCCCAGTTGGTATAATATTGAGGATACAAGGAGTGAGATACCGTTTAAATACTATATCAAAAGCAGAAGATTTTTATTATAACATTTTGAAAGCGGGTTCAACATCTCCTCGTACATCTTCGCCAATAGATAAAGAGGCTCAAGCACAGAGGGAATTTGATCAAGAGACTGAGGAAAAAATAAAACAGTCACAAATGCAAGCAATGGAGACCCAGGGGGCAGTAGGTGGTTTGTTGGTTGATCCCTTTGCACCACTTCCTTTTTTTTTTTATTATAAAAGTTTTTATTGGTTAAAAATAAACAATATTATCGCTTACAATATGTAGAATTTTCATTATCCTTTTACAAAGATAATATATAATTACTTTTTTTCACATACAGCAGATCTTCCCTTATTAAAATTACAAATTTAGCAACCGGATTTATATAAAAATATCAGTTCAATATCCAGAGTAATATTAAAGTTTACAAAAATAAGAGATATCATAAAAGGCACAAAATAATATATTCATCTCACTTCATCATTTCTTGGTTCTAGATCTCAAGGTTCTGGCCTTAGCACCCCCTTCCTCCCGGACCGCCACGGCCTTGCCCGCCCCTGCTCCTTGATCATCTAGTACCTCCCCTTCCTCGGTTCCTGTATCTTCACCCTCTAGGAGGGTCTTATGTTGCTCCAGATAGGCCTGAGCCTCCATCACACTATTAATTTTCTTCCTACTGCCCTCCCAGAAAATCATCAAACCTTCCGGCATCAACCACCTGAAGCCTATTCCCTTAAGGTACAATTTACTTGATAAAAAATAATAATTTCTTCTTGATTCTCGTACCTGTCTAGGGATCTGCTTCAAAATGGTGACCTCCTTGCCCCTGTACATCAGCGCCCCCGATCTTTGAGTTCTCAGTATTTCATCTCTCGTTTCCCTTCTCACAAATTTAATGTGGACCTCTCTTGGGACACTATGTAAAATTGCATATTGTGAATTTACTCTATAAACTAGATCCATGTCCCAACTCATAAAATCCAAACCTCTTTCAATAAATTCGCCCAACAATTTAACCATCACTTCTCGCAGATCTTCCTGGTCCACTTCTTCCACATTTTGAAACCTGAGAAAATAAGACATTCTATCCAGCTGCGAAGTTAAAATTACATTTCCTCTCATTTCTTCCCTCTTCTGGATTGCCCGCACCTCCCCCTCCAAACCTCCCACCTTTTTCTTGTTGTCCTCAACCACCTGTTGAACAGCACTTAAATCTTTTTTCATAACTACCATTTCAGATTTTATTTCCAATTGCCCTTTTTGCAAGATATCAAGTTTATCAAGTTTCTCATCCAATTTTGCCAATTTCTGCAAAATGTTTTCAATGTCCGCTGCGGCTGGTCTTTGTCCTTTAGCCATCTTACAGTAATAAAGAATGAGAGGTCCTCAGGTAGGCACAAGCATCCAGAAAGAGAAGGTTCTCTTAAAAATCAGCTCTATTTCCTCACGATCCACCAGAGGGCGCTCACAGGAGCAACGAGTCCGGCTTGTAGAGTAGGTCAAACAGGAAACCAGAGGTGGGTGATGTCATCAATTATATACAAAGAAGCAGGAAATCAAGCTCCAGCCATGTTTCTCCAGAAGGACAGAGGGCTCCAGCCTCCCTTCCCAAATTCTGCCTCCACCATTCTCCACAAAAAATCAGTAAAGTAAGAGGTCTCCTTATTTTTTCTCGCTCTTTCTTCTCAACTACGGCGCCCTTCCCAGCTACAAGGGGGGGGAGAAACTTCAGCCCCCCCCCTCACCCGCAGGACGCCTCGTTGCTTCGCCAGTCAAAGTCTCTCCTTTTCTAGTTATTCTCCGGCCTGCATCTCTTCCTCTTCCAATCGCCTCTTTACCTGCTGCCTTAATTTCGATATACACCGGGTCCTACAGGCACATAGGCACGTAACGGCCTTGGAATGGCCGCTGCGTGCTGCCCACACTAGCTGGAGCCTCGGGCGCACCAGCATTGGCCGCCCAGCCCCTGGAATTGAGGCAGGGGACCCCTGGCGAGCCGCCCTTAATGGCGGGTACCCCCAAACCAGGGCACCCGGCCCCGAGGGGCCTCCAAGCGGGGGGGGGATTCAGACGCTGGGGCAGAGAACCCAAACAACGTCTGCTGCCATCTGGAGCCGGAAGTCGTCTCCCCTTTGCACCACTTCCAATCTCCCCTTTGGAAGACACATCGAAATCTATGAGAGAGGTGCTGGATCTTGATGTGGGGTCAAGTAAATTTGATGAGCAACGTATAACTAGAGCAGTTTCTAGGCAAATTCTAGAAGCACAGCAACAGGAGAAACCCAAGTCACAAAGAAATAAGAAGGTTAAGGAAAAGGCACAAGTTGAAGTTGTGGGAGGAACAAAGCCGAAGATTACCTGCGTGCAAAAGGATCTTCAGCAACTGTTCTCAAAACTTCACAGCAGCCCAAATGACTAAATTTTTGTCTTGGAATGTGAATGGATTGAATTCTCCATCCAAAAGAAGAAAAGTATTTCATTATTTGAGACAATTTAATAATGATGTTATTTGTTTGCAAGAAACTCATATCAAGTTGCAAGATCAGAAATATTTGATGAATTCAAGATTGGGAATGCATTTTATTGCTTCAAATTTGGAAAAAAAGAATGGACTGGTGATATATATAAATAAAAGATTTTCAGCTAAACTAATAGAAGCAGATGATTGTGGGAGATATATAGCAATTGAATTGAATACTGACAATGGTCCAACCCTAGTGGTTGGAATTTATGCTCCTAACCAGCAACAAGAAGCTTTTTATAAAATGCTTTATTCTAAAATTCTAGGTTGGGACTTTACATCTATTTTGATTATGGGTGACTGGAATGGAGTAATACAACCGAAAATGGATAAAAAAAGTGTGGCTAAATTAGGTGCTAAGTTACCACAGGTTTTTTTTTGAAATGAAAGAGGATTTGGAATTGAAAGACATATGGAGACTGCACAATCCAAATGAAATGGATTTTACTTTTTATTTGGATAGGCACAAATCTTTTTCCAGGATAGATTTTATTTTGCTAATGGTTGATTTACTTCCTAAAGTAAAGAAAATGAAGATATTTCCTAGGACTTTAACTGATCATAGTCCGGTATGGATAGAAATAGAGATGAGAAAGAAGGAAAGAAGATCTTGGAGACTAAATGAAAACTTATTTAGATATGAAAAAAATGTAGACGAACTTAAGAAGCATATAAAGGAATTTTTTAAAATGAATTTAAACAAAGGCACTCCTATTGAAATTGTTTGGGATGCAGCTAAAGCATATATGAGAGGAGTACTGATACAAATGAATTTTAAACATAAACAAAATAGACAGAAAAAAAGAATAGAGTTGGAAAATGAGATAAAGAAAAAGGAGCAGCTATTGGTAAAAAATCCAACAGATGGAAAATTACAAACAACTATAAAACTTTTGAAAGACCAATTTCAAATGCTCATAGCAGAACAAACAGCAACTAATTTACAATTTGCAAAACATAATACTTTTGCTAATGCTAATAAACCAGGCAGATGGTTGGCTTACACGTTGAGGAAGCAATTAACTTCACGAACTATTGATAGTATTGAGTATGGTGAGAAGGAAGTTTTCCAGCAAGAATCAATTAAAAAGGCTTTTTTGGATTATTATGCCAAGTTATATTCTAAAGACAACATACATGATAATCTTATAAATAAATATCTAGAAGACAAAAGGATTACAAAAATCTCACTTGTACAAAAGGAAAAGTTGGATCAATTAATAACAGTTGATGAGATTAGCTATGCTATAAAACAATTGAAAACAGCTAAAGCCCCGGGAATGGATGGTTTAACTGCAATTTACTACAAAACTCTACAAGCAGAAATGATTGAGCATCTTAAAGATTTATTTTGTAATATACAGCAAGGTGGCAAAATACCTTCATCATGGAAAGCAGCTTTTGTATCGTTAATACCGAAAGAAGAATCAGGTCCTAAAAAACCAGAAAACTTTAGGCCAATATCTCTTTTAAATACAGATTATAAAATTTTTGCAAAAGTATTAGCCAACAGATTGATGCCAGTTATCCAAGAGGTGATTCATCATGACCAAGCAGGATTTATTGAAGGCAGATATATGAAGGAGAATGTTAGGCAAATCATAGATTTATTGGACTATTTAGAAAAGAATAAACAGATCCCTGCAGTGCTGGTTTTCTTGGATGCGGAGAAGGCCTTTGATCGAGTGAATTGGAATTTTATAATTAAGACTTTGGAAAAAATGGGTTTGGGGAATCGGTTTATACAAATGATTGCAGCAATATATCAAGAGCAATCTGCACAACTTATTATTAATGGAAGTTTAATGACGAATTTTAATATACAAAAAGGTACTAGACAAGGTTGTCTGTTGTCCCCATTGTTATTCATTCTAACTCTAGAAGTCTTGTTGAACGCAATACGGGATTCGAACTCTGTGAATGGAATAGTCATAAGGCAAGAAGAATATAAAACCAGGGCATTTGCAGATGATCTGGTAGTTACCCTAACACGCCCGATGAAATCAATAATCCAGATGAAAGACATTATAGAAGAATATGGTATGGTATCAGGATTTAGGTTGAATCAGAAGAAAACTAAAATGATTGTTAAAAATTTGACAGAAAAACAAAAAATTGAACTTCAAAAAATGGCAGGTTTTGAAATAATGTCAAAGGTTAAATATTTAGGGATACAAGTTGCAGGTTCAAATATAAAATTGTTTCAAAATAACTATGAGGTTTTGTGGCAAAAGATACAAAAAGATATGCAAACTTGGAAAAAACTGCAGCTATCTTTACTTGGGAGAATATCAGCAGTCAAAATGAACATTTTACCTAGATTCATCTTTTTGTTCCAAATGATACCGGTGCTTAAATTTGATAATCAACTGATAGAATGGCAAAAAGGACTGAATAAGTTTGTTTGGAATGAGAAAAAACTGAGAGTTAAATTGAAAATTATGCAAGATACTCGTGAGAGGGGCGGCCTCAAACTTCCAAACCTTCGACTGTACTATGAAGCAGCAGCATTGATACAAACAAGTGATTGGTTTGGGAAAACAAAAACTGAAATATTGAATATTGAAAGCCATGATCTGGATTTAGGCTGGCATGCATATTTATTCTATGAGCACAAAGTGGATAAAGTATTTAATAGTCATATACTTAGAAGTGCCTTGATGAGAGTTTGGAAGAAACATCGACATAATTGGGATTATAAAATTCCGCTCTGGTTGGATCTTGCTGATACCATGTGGAATACAAATATTAAGTCACTCGGGGGGGTTTTATATAAAGATATACTTTTTACTGAAGGGGGCAGATGGCATTTGAAGTCATTGGAAACGCTGTTGGCTGAAGGGATTACTTTAACTTGGTTGCAGTATAATCAACTACAAATGAGATGGAAAGAAGATCAAAAAACTGGTTTAATGGAGTATGAAGAAGAATTGGTTAGACAGATAAAGGAGAAAGGTCCAATGCATATTAAGAGAGTTTATAATCTTTTGTTAGAAAGGGACTCAGAATCTGAATTGGTTAAAGATTGTATGATTAAATGGGCACAGAATTTTGGTGAACCAGTTATGATGGATACTTGGGAAAAAATATGGGTTCAGAATGTTAAATTTACTCAGTCACAGAATTTACGGGAGAATTTCTATAAAATGTTTTATAGGTGGCATTTAGATCCCAAGAAACTGTCTTGTATGTACCCCAATGTTCAACCAAAATGTTGGAGATGTGACTGCTTAGATGCTACATATTATCATATATGGTGGACTTGTAAGAAAGTGAAGGCTTTTTGGATAAAAATTTGGTGGGTTATGCAAAATGTTTTGAAGAAAAAACTACAATTTTCTCCACAACTGTTTTTACTGGGTATAGTTAAGGATTTTACATTGGGGGAAATAAAATTGATTTTGTATATGGTGACAGCAGCTAGATTGTTGGTTGCCCAATATTGGAAGAAAGATGTTTTGCCTACCATTGAACAATGGACTCAGAAAATGGCCGGATTTGCAGAAATGGCGAAGATTTCAGCTTTTTTAAAAGATCATTCGCAAGAGAGTTATACACAGGAATGGAAAAAGTGGATTGATTATGTACAAAATAAATATCAAACTAGAAAATATTATATAGCTTTTAGCTGAGGAAGACTAGATCAATTTGATAATACAGAATAGTAAGCAGGGTATAGAATATGAAGGGGATGAATAATATATATTGTGTTTGGAACAACTAGAGTTTTAAATAGTGGAAGTCCGGGGGGGGGGGGGGAAGGGGGGTGGGGGGGGGTTAGGGTGGGAAAGGGAGGGAATTGTATTTTTTAGGTTTACTTGATTAATGTAATATATAATGTTGGGGGGGGGGGGGGGGGGGGAAAGGGGGAAAATTTGTATTTGAAAAACTTTTTCAATTAAAAAAAAATAAAAAGCCCTGTAATAGAAGTTCTATATCAAGGAAAAGAAAAGGAGAAAAAACTTTGAAATTTTGAATTAGACTATAAATTGACTTGGTGAAATAAAAACAAAAAAGAAGAGGATAAAAAGTTAGTGAAGATTGGCAATGTGGATTATAAACAAAATGGATACTTTTACAGACTGTTGATTGGAATTGTGGACTCTGGAGAGACACCTCCAGTTGAAATTGGATCATTACAACATTGGACTCCTATTGTTGAAAAAAGTAAAAAAAACTTTGATGGTGACAACCAGCTGTGAGAATTGCTAAGGAGGCTTTGTTTTGTCTGCAAGTGACTTAACTTTGATGATTAAAGAAACTGGATTACAGCGGGACTTAAAATTGGAATAATAACAATCAAGATATAACAAAATGGAGCAGGGAATAATGGAAATGATGAAAATGATGTATATGTCACTGAAAACAGAAATAAGAGAAATAATTAAAACATTACAGGGAAGATCTGATGAAAATGTGTTAGACAACACTCAAGTGGATAAAGAAATAATTAATGAGAAGCAAGAAAAAGAGATTAAGAATAAAGATGAAGATAAAGACAAAGACATTGAAAATTTAACAGATTATGTTGGTAATAATAATAAAAAAGAGAGGAAAATTAAGAGTAAAAGGGGAAGTTCAATAATAGAGGTGAAACTTAAAGATTACATTGGGATTAACAATGGGAAAAATAAAAAAAATGGAGAGGGTGGAAAAAGACAAGGAGGAAAAAAGGGGTGGAATAGAAATAATAAAAATATGAATGATTACACTGGGATTAACAGTGAAAGAATAAAAAAGAGAAAGGGATGGAGAATAATGGGAAATACAGGGCAAAAGATAAGAGTGCAGGAATATAAAATGCAAATAAAAAGATGGGAGAAGAAAAAGAAGAAAATTTAAAAAAGGGAAGAAAGGGGAAAAGAAAGATAGAAACATGGTGTAGGCACTTAGAATTAAAATGAATTGATGTAAAAGTTATTGAAATAAATGAATGTCAGAAAAGGTAACAATTGAGATTATGATTTATCTAGAAATAAGAATAAGTTGTGACAGATGGACTATCTATGAAATTGTGAATTAAAAAATAAATTGGTAAGCAATTGTGATATGTTGTATGCACTTAGAATTAAAATGAATTGATGGAAAAGTTATAGATATAAATGAATGTTAGAAAAGGTAATAATTGAGAAATTATGAATGGTATAAGGACTTAGAAATGAGAATAAGTCATGACAGATGGAATATATATGAAATTGTGAATTAAAAATGAATTGGTAAGCAATTGTGATATTTGTGATAAAAAATTGTGATATTTGGAAAGTACTGAATGGTAATAATGAATTAATTAAGCTAATATGAAGTAATGGTAACATGTATGGATGTTTAAGAATTGAAACAAGATTCAGAAATATAAATAAGCTTAATATATAAGATTGTAATAGTTGGAACATCTGAGTTGAGACTTATGCTTAATTGGTTTTGTGATCAGAATAAGGGAATTTAAGGAAATAATTGGGAACTGTATTATGTTGTGAGAATTTAAATTTAGGGGTTCAAACTTAGGGAGGAAAAAGAAAAATTGAAGTATACCAAGATTAGAGGTTAGGATGAAGGGTAATATTGGTTTATTAAAACTAGAAAGAATAAATACTATGGTAAAAAATGAATATATAAAATTGTGTTAAAGATGAACAAAAATGTGTATAAATTTATGACCGGGCCAATATTCTGTTCAGAAAAGATACATTGTATGTTTGTTTGTGTGTTTTAAAAATAAAAAAAACTTTTATTAAAAAAATTATAGCAACACTCCATATCCTGTTTATTATATAATTTGCTGTGTTCATGGCTTCCCCCCAGTATACTCTACTCATTCCTGCATCTGCTAGCAGTGAGTCTTTCATGGTTTGCAATATGCCATTCTGTCTTTCAACCACTCCATTTCCTGCTGGCAAGTACGGATTCATACGTCTATGCCTTATACCTAAACTCCTGAACCATCTTTGGAAATTATCAGACATGAACTCTGTTCCCCTGTCTGTTTGCAACTGGCATACTTTACAACCATACCTTTCCTCTACAAGTCTTATCCATTGCTTGAATTGTTGCAGTACTGCTGTCTTGCTTTTTAGCAGATAACAAAACTCATATCTCGTGTAGTCATCCACTATGACTAGGTTATATCTAGCTCCTCCTAAAGAGGGTGCCATAGGGCCAATCAAGTCAGGGTGCACTAACTGCAAGACTCTGTTTATTTGCCTTGATCTTTTCTTAGTCACAGGATACACCCTGGACCTGGACTCTTTACAAACAGCGCAATCTAAGTACATCTTGCATTGCTTTAGTTTAAGTCCCTCAGCTAGGTCTGGCATCTTCTGCAGTACTCTAAAACTTGCATGCCCCAATCTCCTGTGCAATAAATGTACACAATTGTCATGTGTGGGAGTGTTTGTAAGTGTTCATGCACAACTATTCTCTTGCCTTCCTAGTATGTACAGACCATTCTGCTTAATCCCTTGTGCACGAATTCTTCCACCTTCCCTTATGGAGTATTGTCCTCCAGCAAACAGTATTTCATACCCTTGGCTATCTAAACTGGAAATACTCAACAGATTATGATCTAATTCAGGTACATACAATACATTATCTAATGTTTCCCCTATCTCAGGTACATAGACTTTACCTTCCCCTTTAACAGCAGATTGTTGTCCACTGGCCAAACTAACAAATGTTTGCTTAGCTGGTCTCAAGCCAGAAAACATTTGTGGGTCATTTGTAATATGCTGACTCGCCCCACTGTCCAACAACCAAGTGTTTCTAGTGTTTTCAGATGCTATTGCTGCCAGGGAAAAAGATGACAATGAAGAACCACTCCTCATGTGTTGAGTAGCCCTATGCCCTTGTCTTGCTGCTCCTCTGTTTCTCCTCTCAGGGCAGTGTCTCTGGAGATGCTCTGTAGAACCACACGTGAAGCAACATTTCACTTTGTAAACAGTCTCAGCTCCTTTGCTTGCAACTTGAGATGTTGCAGATGTTGGCCTGTGCTGAGCATTATCTCCTTCCTTTCCTAGTTGCCTTTCAAGCCGTCTCTGTTCTTCCTCCAACAATCGGCCAGTCAAATACGCCATGGTTAAGTTACAAAGACTCTTGCATAGACTCTAGGCTAGTCTCGAGAACACCCCATGAAGTGTCTAACAAATTGTCAGCCAGATCTCCAGCATGGGTTTTCCCTTTGATGCTTGCTTGCTACCGGGGGCAATAGTAGGGGGGGGGGGGGGGGCATGGCATTGGGGTTGGGGAAGTGAGCTGGTGTAAAGACAGCCCATGTGAATAAAAAGGGAGGTTTAGGAACTTTCAATATGTAACTTTTGCACCTTTTGGCTCCGATCTTGCTTTTCTTTCACTGCTATCATTTCAAAAAGAGCCCTGGTGACACAGCAGACTAAAGTACTGTTATTAACATCAGCTGCCTGCAATTACTGCAAGTTCAAATCTCACCAGGCTCCATCCTTTCAAAGGTAGGTAAAATGAGGACCCAGATTGTGGGGGCAATAAGCTGACTTTGTATAAATATATACAAAAGTATGAAGGCTATTGCTTAACGCATTGTAAACCGCCCTGAGTCTCTGGAGAAGGGCGGCATATAAATAAAAAAAAAAAAACTCAGCAAAAGTACCTCTTCTCTACTTCAATGGAGTTGGGGGGTTTCTTTCTTGGGATTTGAATGGAGGCAGACCTGACATTAAGCAAGATCCGCTTTATCGGCCAACCCGGAGACCTAGGCTGTGGAGTTCATCAATTAATGATACTCCATATGGAGTGCTATATGGGAGAAAACTATTTCTGGCACATTTAAGGGTTTTTGGAAGTAATGCATGGGTGCATATTCCAAAAGCAATTAGAAGAAAGGGACAACCAAAGGCTAGAAAGCTCAGGTTTATCGGCTATGACCCTGGTTCAAAAAGCTATCACTTTAATGATGGGAGCAAAAGAATAGTGATTTCAAGGTCTGCAAGCTTTGCAGAGCAAAATTGGAACAGATTTGATGCAAATTTTTGGAATGATTCACTTAGTGATGGTGATCCACTTAGTGACAGTAACTCGCTTAGTGACAGTAACTCACTTAGTGATGGTAACTCACTTAGTGATGGTAACTCACTTAGTGATGGTAACTCACTTAGTGACGGTGTCAGCGTTCAGGGAAGAGAAGCTGAAAAAGATATGAAGCAAGAGAGGGTTGAAGCACAGCAGCATTCAATGCCACGCAGGTCAGAGCGATGGAACAAGGGGATTCCACCTGACAGGTATTCTGCTAGTAAAGTAAAAGTGTGTAATGTATAGTATGAGCCAAGAAACTATAAGGAAGTATTGGCATTACCCAAAATTGAACAAGTAAAGTGGAAAGAAGCCATGGACAAGGAAATGAAATCCATGGATGACCATAAAGTGTTCACATCTATGACTTTGCCACAGGGTAGCAAAGCTGTAGGATGTAAATGAGTGTACAAGAAGAAAGTACTACCCAATAATGAGATACAATATAAAGCAAGGTTAGCAGCACAAGGTTTTTCACAGATGAAAAATGTGCACTATGATTTTTTTTAAAAAAATTGATTTATATACCGCCCTTCTCCGGAGACTCAGGACGGCTTACAATGCGTTAAGCAATAGCCTTCATACTTTTGTATATTTATACAAAGTCAGTTTAGGCTTATTGCCCCCTTATGATGAGGTATTTGATGAGCTTATGATGAGGTATTTGCGCCAACAGTAAAGAGTGAAAGCATCAGGCTGGCACTAGGGTTGGCAGTGGCACATGGCCATAAAACTTGGCATTTTGACCTAACCACTGCATTCCTCAATGCAGAATTAGAGGAAGAAATTTACATGGTTCAAGCACCAGGGTATGAAAGAAAAAAGCCTAACACGGTGTATAAATTGAACAAGGCCATTTATGGGCTGAAGCAGTCAGCCAGGAATTGGAATATCTGTCTAGATAAGGCATTGAAGGGTCTTGGGTTCAAGAGTTGCAAGGCGTATATGCAAGGTTGCATATATACTGGAAAGTTAAAAGGTGGAGATTGTCAACTATTAGCATTTGTGGGTGATCTTTGTTTCATTGCAAAGGATGTATCACAGTAAAAGGGTTCTCAGGTATTTGAAGGGAACTGTGAATGTGGGTCTTCAAATACAGGAATCTGAAGAATATTAAGGTAATTTGATTTTGTTTCTATTCCAGTTATGAAGGGAGGAGTGTCAGAGTATGAATATACATAAACTGGAATAGATCAGCCAATGAATAGGCATAGCAACTAAATCAGCCAATGTGAGCTGTTTGGGAGCTGAGACAGACTGGAGCCAGGGCATGTTTTAGGCTTAGGCTTCTGAGTCTGTGCAGAGAAACTGAAACTGGAAGAAGTCTGGGCGTGGCTTAGCCCTACAGCTTTAGCTCGGAGCTCTGAAGCTGCAAACTTGTCTGCTCTGCTGAAATGAAACTAACTGTTCTCTCTTGCCTTGTGTTTTGCTTGTAACTGCTACTATGTTGAAGAAGAATCTATATTGGTATTGTAAATTTACTTCATGTTTTAATAATAACAATAATAATAATAATTATTATTATTATTATTATTATTATTATTATTATTATTATTATTATTTTATTTCTATACCGCCCTTCTCCCGAAGGACTCAGGGCGGTGTACAGCCTATTAAAAGCACAAAGACAAACATCAATTAAAAATTATTAAAATTATTAAAATTATTAAATAATTTCAGCTTAGATTTAAAACCCCAAAAATTTAAAACACCCAATTTAAAATCATTACATTGATAGCCTGGCCTGGCGGAACAACAGGGTCTTGAGGGCACAGCAAAATACACGGAGGTCGGAGATCTTACGTATTTCCAGGGGCAGTTCATTCCCCCGGAATGAACTGCCCCCAGCAGTTATTATGTATATAAAGAAGTTAATGAATCCTGCTGCATCAGTCTGCCTGTGTGTGCTTTCTGGATTTGATTTCTGGATTTGATTTTGTAACAAACTCTGATAAGTTATCCCCTCCAAGTAACTCCAGAGCCCAGGAGAAAGTGGACCTCGACCTTCCCAGGGACTTAAGCGAGGAGCTGAAAGGAGCACTGAAAAGTGATGACTCAAACGAGTGCACCATGCGAGGTGGCCTAGCATGGATTGGCGCTAAACTATACGTCCCCACCAGTCTTAGGGGAACTGTGCTGCAATGGTGATTCAACATGATTCAAAAGCTGCTGGACACTTTGGCTTCGTGAAAACTGTACACCTAGTCAAACGGCAGTTCTGGTGGCCTTTGTTGAAAAAGGACATAGAAACCTACGTGGCCAGTTGTCCTGTGTGTGCTTCTGCTAAGCGGCCCCCTGGGAAGCCTGCTGGACTCCTCCAGAGTGTTGCCAGTCCTAGTGCCCCATGGAAGGAAATATCCATAGACTTCATTGTTGAACTACCTGAGAGCAGGGGGGAACACAGTCATTTGTGTGATAACGGACTTATTTTCCAAGCAGGTGCACTTTGTACCCTGCTCCAAGATCCCATCCACAAAAACGCTTGCCAAACTGTTTATCCAACATGTGTATAGGTTACACGGGGTTCCTGACTGCATCATTTAGGATGTGGGGAGGTACAATTCACCTCCCACTTCTGGAGGGAGTTCCTGAAGTTGTTAGGCTCTGCCCAGGGTCTAAGCTCCGCCCACCACCCTTAAACTAACAGTGTCAACTCGTAAAGCATTCCAGGCCTGCTCTCGAGTTGCCATAGGCAAGAGTGGGGAGAAACTGATGGAGTAGCTTGGCTGCCATGAACAGAAGCACATTCCACACATACCTTTCTCCAGATTGTATCTCAGGTTACCAGAGCAGGAGGGGCATGTTTTCTACAGCCCGCAAAAGTGCTCCATTGGAGAATGTGATTTATGACACACCCAGGGAGGAGGGGGGAAACAGGGTCATAATGGGGCTGTAAATTACGTGGGGCAGAGCTGACTCCACTTGGATAAGTGCTGACATGTTGCTCCTAATAAAGAACTGGATTTCTTTTGAAACCTGGCTCGAGGCTCATGAATTAATTAGAGCATCCGCCGGAACCTTCACAGAGAGTCAGCTCTCAATTTAATCAAAATTACTGGGATTCCTGGGTCCCGGGCTCTCCAGTCGCTCCCCAACATCTGGGGTGTGTGGAGAGAAACTCAGGCAACCATGGCAGAGGGTGGACTATCTGAAGAGAGCCTGCTCCAAGCGACCCAAAGGGAGGCAGAGCTTATCTCCAACCAGGCAATTCCAGGACCCAGCAGCCTAATTGCAACCAGAGTGCAGCCCCTCCCCTCCCCAGACATCAAAGCTGAGATGCCTGTTCCAGCGACCGCAGCAAGAAGGGATGAGTATTGGTGGAAGAGAATCCCTAAAGCAGTTGAGGTTGAGTTCCCCCACCCCAATGCCCAGAAAAGGGGAAGGCCCCTGAGTAAGCTGGGAAGGGTGGATTGGATGTGGGACTGGGCACAGGCCAGGCTCCCAAAGCCCCTGATGGAGTCCCTGGGGAGTTCCATAGATCAGCTGAGGGAGGAATTTGACCAAGCCACCATTCGTGATGAGGGGCCCTCATGCCACCCAAAAGAGAGGGGAGGTGCAGCTGATCCTTTTGAAGTGAGGAAACACAGACAGGAACGCAGCCCCCCTTTTCCACCCATCAGAGGGAGAAAGAGTCTGAGACCGCAGCCAGTGCCTCTCCCATGCAGCAGGCATGCCGCCCAAGGCAGACAACCCCCTCCCTCTATTCGAACTACAGCTGAGGAAGATGAGCAGCCACATCAAGCGCAGGCTTATAGGTGTTGTGACTCAGGCCCAAGTAGTTAGCATTAAATACAAACAGTTCGAAAACAAACAGACTTTATTAGAACAGCTGAGAATTAACTCATTCTCAGCGTAGTCCAAACTAAATTAAAGCAAATTCTTCAAAACACCATTCCACAGTTTATCACCTGACCTTGGGATAATTAGGCAAACTGCCAAAGGCCTTTCTTGGCAAAAGTTCAGAAGCAGAAGATGCCGACAAGAAATGAATACAGTGAAACAAGAACCAATTCTCTCAATGTTGTTTTCCGGCAAAGAGGCCAAGAGCCGTTGCTGGTCTTTTAAGCCTTATGGGAGGGGCCAATCATCTCTTGGCCCTACTCCTGAGTCGTCCTTCTGGCAGCTCTTCTCATATGTGCACTAGGAACAGGAGGAGCCTGTTCCTCTGCCTCTCTACTGTCAGCCTCTGGAGGCTCCAAAGTCCACGCATCACTCCCCGATGGCCCTGGCCCCATCTCTGCCTCTGATGCAGAGCCCTCATCCTGGCCTTCCCCAGCCTGCAGGACTGGCCCATGTTCTTCCTCAGCCTCATCGCTGCCCGACTCCGCTGCCAGCTCTGCAGGCTGCTGGTGGACCACAACAACAGGGGCTGACAGGAGGAAGGAGGAAAAGTGCTGAACGGACCGCCCCGCTTCAGGGGAAAATTTGATGGGGACTCAGACCAGTTAGCTCTATTCCTTGACTCAGCTGAGATCCACCTAGAACGCTATGGACACCTTTACCTATCCCCTAGAGCCATGGTGAATACCATCACTGAGGGGCTAGAGAGAGAAGCAAGGGAATGGCTAGCAGCCCTCCGCAAGAGGAGAGCCCCCCCAACTACAAGACATAGATGGCTTCCTACAACTGCTAGAGGCCAGCATTGAGGAGGCGGAGGAGGACACGTATGCGGAAGATGAGCTCAGAAACCTCTGATTAGCCATAAAAGTCGACGGCGGATTGTGCGCCAACGACATGAGAAAGCAACCGGACATTAAAGAGGGAGGTCAACCAGACCAGAGACCACCCAGACGACGGGGAACCACAGCACCACACCTGGCCCCAAAACCAGGCGTCCCATAAAGTCTGCTAAAATGCTATAGATGCAGGGAGATAGGCCACATGGCATCAGCATGCGCAACCCCAGCCCTGAAACCAAGACCAGAGCCACCACCCAGGGCACGACTGGAACGAGGCCCCAAGCGTGCCACCGACACATCTCAGAATGCCCTCCAGGCTGCAGAGGTCCCTCCCCACCCAGCCGAAGGGGAGGGACCCCAGGCAACAACGACCAGTCACCGAAATCCTATGACAGCAAAGACGAGGGCGAAAACGACCCAATGGTGAATGAACCAGTTCACCCTTTTGTTTTCCCAATATGCCTAACAGTCCCAAAAACAGGAACCCAGTTTTCAAGCCCTAATAGACTCAGGTTGCACTAGATGCTTGATCAACCTAACCACGGTCCTGAAACTGGGGATCAGAGCGAAAAGACTGCCCCACTTGATCTGGTTCAAACAGGTCAATGGGTCCCTATTGTGGGGAGCCTATGCCACCCACCTGACCAAACCAGTGAGGCTAGAGCTAGCGAATCACTGGGAAGTAATTCGATTTGTAATAGCCCCCAAAATGACAGATGCAGTCATACTGGGACTCTCCTGGCTAGACAAGTGGGGACCAACCATCTGGTGACAAGGGAGCAGCCGCAGACTGAGAATAGCAAGGGGACCCCATCCCCCTCCACACCAGCAAATAGAAGCACTGCCCACACAGGGAACCCTCCCAAAGGGCCCACCAGAACAACTGGCAGCCATCTCCGACAAGACCCCAGAGGCCAAACAGATCCTGATAGAATATCAGGACCTCATGGAACTATTCAGCGAGGCTGAGTGCAATGTCCTACCTCCCCACCGTGAAACAGACTGCGCCATCGAAATCACAAAAATTACCAAAACCCAAATTGTATGCCATGACGCCCTGGGAAATGCAAGAAATGTGCAAAGATAAAAACCTAGCAAGGGGGTTCATCGAGCCAGCCAAACCACGGGTCGCAGCCCCAGTCCTATTCAAAGAAAAAAAAGATGGAACTATCAGATTGTGTGTGGATTTTAGAGCTATAAACTGCATGTGTGTACACAACCTATACCCCCTCCCTCTCATGAAGGGTATGCTATCTCACCTAGCCAAGGGAAAAGTTTTTCCCAAATTAGACCTCAGAGAAGCATACTACTGAGTACGCATCAGGGAGGGAGATGAGTGGAAAACAGCATTCAACTGCCCCCTAGGAAGTTTCCAATTCAAAGTGATGCCTTTCAGACTGCAGGGGCCCCCAGCGATGTTCATGCAGTTAATAAATGAGTTGCTGCATGAGCACCTCTATAAGGATGTTCTCGTCTACCCGGACAATATTCTCACCTACACTGAGACCATGGATGACCACATACCCCTGGTTCGCCAGGTACTGGAAAAACTTCTGGCAGCCAACCTGTACATCAAACTATCAAAATGCAAATTCCACCGCGCACAGCTAGACTACCTGGGCTACGAAGTGTCAAATGAGGGAATAGAGATGGACCCAGCCAAAGTACAAGCCATCCTAGGCTGGCAACCCCCTTGCACCTGTAGACAGCTACAAAGCTTCTTACGGTTCGCAAACTTCTACAGGCAATTCATCCCCTCCTTCGCGAAGATTGCCAAACTCATGACGGATCTCCTAAAGACAGGGAGCCCAGGAACAAAACCCCGCCCAGGACAACCCCTACAGTGGGACCTAACCTGCCAAAAGGCATTTGAAACACTGAAAGAACTGTTTGCAAAAGAACCTGTGCTGAAGCATCCTAACTCCGAACAACCCTTTGTCATCCAAGCAGATGCCAGCGATGTGGCAGTGGGAGCAGTGCTACTCCAAAGAAATAGCCAAGGAAACCTACAGCCCTGCGCCTACACCTCCTGCAAGCTCACAGACACAGAGAGGCAATGGGCCACATGGGAAGAAGCCATGTTATTAACATCAGCTGCCTGCAATTATTGCAGGTTCGAATCTCACCAGGTTCAAGGTTGACTCAGCCTTCCATCCTTTCTAAGGTAGGTAAAATGAGGACCCGGTTTGTGGGGGCAATAAGCTGACTTTGTATAAATATACAAAAGTATGAAGGCTATTGCTTAACGCATTGTAAGCCGCCCTGAGTCTCCGGAGAAGGGCGGCATATAAATCAAATTTTAAAAAAAACAAAAAACAGGCGCACTTCATACCCTGCAGTGGACTACCCTCAGCCCACCAGTTGGCCAAACTGTTTCTGAAGCACATCTACTTCCTACATGGAGTACCACGAAGAATTATCTCAGATAGAGGGGTCCAGTTCACGGCTAAATTCTGGAGGGGGTTCCTGTGGTCCATTGGGTCATCCCAGGGCCTTAGCTCAGCCTTTCACCCGAGCACCAGTTGGGGCCCAGAGACTGAACGCCATGGTAGAGCAGTACCTGAGGTGCTACGTGAACTATCAGCAGTCCAATTGGGCGGACCTCTTGCCTTTCACTGAGGTCGCGTACAATAATGCTGTTCACAGTAGCACGGGACTAACCCTGTTCAAAGTAGTGAGTGGCATGGACTTCGTTCCAATGCCTGAGTACCCAAGGGATCCCCCCTCCTCAGTCAGCTTGACTGATTGGATGGCAACACTGAAAGCAACCTGGGAGAATGTCAAGAAAGCGCTAGCTAAAGTGGCACAAACCTATAAGAAACAGGCAGACAAACACCAGGCTCCGCAATGGCCATTTCAATTGGGGGAGAAAGTTTACCTCGCCACAAAATATTTGAGGTTAAAACTCCCTAGCAAGAAACTGGGGCCAAAGTTTATGGGACCATTCCCCATAGTAAAGATAATCAACCCAGTCACAGTGCAATTGAAATTGCCCCGACTGCTAGGGAAGATACACCCGGTATTCCATAGTAGCCTCTTAAAACCCGTGGTTGGATTGACCCTGAGGCCACTACCCCGTGAACCCTGGACCCCGTGGTAATAGGGGGCCAAACGCATTATGAGGTGCAGCGAATCCTCAATTCGAGATGGCACAGGAGACAACTTAGTGGAATGGATATAACAGCTTCAATGCATTTGGCCTGTCACCCGTAAGGCACTGGACAAGGCACATCAAGCCCATAAAAGACAGGCTGACAAGAAAAGAGCTATACCGAAAGGGTGTTGTGACCCAGGCCCAAGTAGTTAGTATTAAATGCAAACAGTTCAAAAACAAACAGACTTTATTAGAACAGCTGAGAATTAACTCATTCTCAGCGTAGTCCAAACTAAATTAAAGCAAATTGTTCAAAACACCATTCCTCAGTTTATCACCAACCTTGGTATAATTAGGCAAACTGCCAAAGGCTTTTCTTGGCACACAACAAAGGGTTCCAAGTAGGGGACAGTGTTTTCCTATCTACAAAATACTTACAGACCACCCAGAAATCAAAGAAACTGGGACCCAAGTATGTAGGCCCTTTCCCTATTGTTAGGATAGTAAATCTGGTCACGGTACAATTAGAGCTACCCAAAACCCTTCGACGGATCCACCCTGTGTTTCATGTTAGCTTGTTGAAACCTGAGCATGTATCTCCTCTTCGACCAGGCCAACCTGCCCCTCCAATTCCCCTCCTCATCGAAGGTGAATAACACTTTGAGGTCAAAGAGATCCTGGATTCCAGGAAGCATAGGGGGAAAGTACAGTATTTTGTGGCTTGGAAACATTTCCCTCCCTCACAGACTGAATGGGTGAATGCTCGGGATGTCGGGTCCCCTAAACTCCTACAACTGTTTCACACTAAATACCCTGAGAAGCTTTAATGTTATTTTACTCCCCTGTATAGTAGATTGTCTATTTTTTCTTATGTTTTTTCTTTAGGGCTAATGCCTCTACTGCAGGAGGGCCAAATGTCAGTCAGATCTCCAACATGGGTTTTACCTTTGATGCTTGCTTGCTATTGGCTGCCATAGTAACGGGGAGGGTGGGCATGGCATTGGGGTTGGGGAAGTGAGCTGGTGTGAAGACGGCCCATGTGAATAAAAAGGGAGGTTTGCTGTCACAAGTTACTGCGCAGCTGAATGGAGTTGTTTATATCTAGTCAAGGCCAACCGTCTTGGAACTCCAGATGGACTAAAACACCTGAAGATGTGTCCCACATGACACTATGTGGGATGGGGATTGGACATTCAGCCTGGGTCCTTGGGGGGAGGGATTTGGGGAAACTTTCAATATGTAACTTTCGTGCCTTTTGGTTCAGATCTTGCTATTCTTTCGCTGTTATCATTTCAAACTCAGTAAAAGTACCTCTTCTCTACTTCAATGGAGTCGGGGGGTTTCTTTCTTGGGATTTGAACGGAGGCAGACCTGACATGAACTGAGCACCACATATACCTTGTGTGCCTCAGTAAACGTCATTCCTCTTTCCTCTAACTCCAGGAATGTTTTTCTTATAGCCTGTAGATGTGTGGAGATGCTCTCCCCCAGCTTCAGTTGTGCATTATACAGTCTCCTTGTCAGCAACACTTTATTGCCCACAGTCTCTCTAACATATACACTGCGCAACACCTCCCAGCACTCTTTCGCAGACTAGAGACCACTCACATGTATTAGCTGACTGTCCTCTAAATGCAGGATTATGCTGGCTAATGCCTTCTCATTTCTTCTCCGGTCCCCATCATCCAGGACTGCTGGTGAATTAGTAACTATTGTCCAGAACTCCTCCCTTCGCAGGCACAGCTGCTGGTTGCAACTACCGATTCTCTTGAACCGGTCCGAACCGGCAGCAGCCCACCACTGTCTTTGAGCCACTGCCACAGAAGAGCAAAAGCTGGCTTTACTCCGTGCTGTTTACCTTTTGGAAATCTTGCAGCTTGGACCCCGATTTGAGGATTAATTGGAGAGCTGTGATTTTCTGCTGTCCAGGAGGGGAAGGAGGCTGCTAAATCCTCCCCTTTATCTTGAAGTGACAGGCAGAGCACAACCATGCACACTCAAGGTCAGCACGCCATGCCTGACATTCAGATTCCCAAGACTTATTATAGGCACCAATTGGACCTGTTGTTCTGCAATATTATGATGTAAGATACAGCAGTTTCAAACATTGGTATTTTTCTCAAGGGCCCAACGGAACAGAAAGTCAGGACTTTGGCCATGCCCAGATGCTTGGCTGTAAAGGGAGGAGTGAGAATCTGCCTTTGGGAAATGCGTGAAGTCACCTATCTTGGATGTAGACACAAGCCCTCTTGCCCAAAAACAAACCATCACCCCTTTCCTCCTCAGGTGCCACAGTGTGGGAGGTGGAATGAAACCAAGCTGTGTCTCCTGTTGCTCGCCAAACTGCCGGGATGCTGTTACCATGGGAATGCTTCCAGAATCCAGTTGCTAGGTGACGGAATTGTTGTGGCCCACTGGCGGCCAGCGGAGCTGGCAGTAGAGTCAGACAGTGAGGAGGTTGGCAAGGAACATGGGCCAGTCCTGGGGGCTGGGGAAAGCTTGGACGAGAGCTCTGTGTCAGAGGCAGAGGGAGATAGCAGTGAAGCAGAGGAACAGTTGGAGCCCGTTCCCAGTGTGTACATGTGCAGAGCTGCCAGAAGACAAAGAACAACTCAGAAAGCAGGGGCGATTTGGGAGTAAAGCCACACCTTGGAGATGATTGGCCCCTCCCATAGGAAACAAAAGAAGAGCGAACAGGGAGGGGGCTTTTACAGGAAACAATTTGTTCATTCGGTAGTTTCAAGAGTGAAAAGTTCTGTTCGTGATTCTAAGAGACTCTGTGCCAAGTTTTGCCTTACACTGCATTTGGAAACAAGTTACGTGGCAGCTTGCCAAGCGAGATAAGGTGTGGGGAGAAAGATTCCTTTGAAAAAGCTGTTTGGACAAACCTTGCTGACTGTGAATGAAAATAATTCACAGTTGTGTAAATAAAAGAGGTTTTGCCGGGACCAATTCCTGCTTCCTGCTTTTGAAGGGAGCCTAGGTCAGAACAGGAATTCCTTATAAAGCAAGAGGACCGAACTTTTGCAAACTGCCACACAGGACAGATCAGCAGAGACGCAGCAGTTCCAGGATGCTGTGAGTCAGAAAACGTACTTTAGAAAGGAAACAAGCTCATGCTCTCAAGCTAGGACAGAAACCTTTTAGGGCTGAAAGCTGTACAAGGGCGGGCAGTTGAAATGTGCTGCTGTTAGATTTCTGAGTACCAATAGTAGAGAATATTTGTAGTTCAGGGTTGAACTGTGGGTTCCTTGGAGCTCTCTGAGTTTGGGTCTTTTCTTGCAGACATTTCATCACCCAGCTAGGTAACATTATCAGTGCTAGAAGGGTTTGAGAGCAAACCCCACTCCCTTCTAGCATTCATGATGTTATCTAGTTGGGTGATTGTTGGGTCTGCAAGAAAACAGCCAAGCTCAGAGAGCACCAAGCAACCCACAGATATCTGAGTTTTAGTATCTTGTGATGAAGAAACTTGCTTTAACCCTGGAGTTCTTCACCCCTCCCCAAGAAAAATGACAAGACACTCTTCTTATTTTAAATATTCAACATTTTTATTAAAAGATTTCTCACCCTGCCCAAAGCCTCTCCCATTGGTAGCCTTCTAGAGAGCAACCAATTCCACCTTTGTGTTCTCCTTCCACGTTTGCTCTCCTGTGTAAGACTCAAGCTTCCCCACCCCTCCCCGGTTTTTTTAAAAAAAGTGTTTTATTTTCTAATACATTCCATAGGACACATATGTCTAAGTTTTCCCGCAACATTTTTCTTCATACATATAAAAAGACATACATACACATACATTAGTTTTTAATCACCCACACAGAGGGAGACAGGAAAAGAAAAGGGGGTGGGCGGCGCAGCACAAACAAACAAAAACAGGAAGAGGAAAACTGTACATGGGGAAAGTTATGGCACCAAAACCAGAAAAAATATTTTTTTAAAGAAACATAAGGACTATAATAATACAGCAAGCCCCTCCAGCTGTATCCCTTCCTGTAACCCCATTTCTCAGTCCCAGGCAGACAGGAGAAAGAAATCACTAAATGAACATCTTGAAGTCATCAAAGATCCCCTCCTTTTCCTTCCCACCCTCCCCTCTTAAACAAAGGGGGGCTGATTCAAGTAGAAAATGGACTTGCCAAATCTGGGAGAGGGTACTGGGAAAAATCCACCACACAAGTTGACAGTGGAGGCAAACTTTGGGCCCAAGAATTGTGTTGGGGGAAGGAGCACTGTGGAGATTTGGGGAAAAAAGGGGGGGATTTGAGAATTGTTACATTTGGTTAGAGTGGGAGAGGGGAGATGTGCTTCGGCTGCCTTACACTGGGGGGTGGGGGTAATTTCAGTTTCTTGTGCAAGAACAGCAAAACCTCATGAGTGTGAATGTTTTTAACAGGAGGAAGAGACGGACTGTTTGGCTCTTCCAAGAATCTTCTATTCTGCCATCACAGATTTGGGCTCTTCTCGTTTTGCAGATGGGATACCTTGCAATACCCTCCAACTGCTCTGAATGGTTTTTAGAAGCCTACGTTTGAATGAGACAAACATCCTCCTTGTTTATTAGGACAAGTGTCCCTTTCTAGGGTGCCAGCATTATTTCTCTTCCACTCCCATTTCAAAGGGTTGAGAAACTTGTCCGAAAAAAAATGTAGTTTTCTGTGAAGTGGGCAGTTTTTCTCCTCCTGCACCTAGCTAATCTGAGCCTTATTTACATAAATAGCAGATGGGAGCTGGTGAAATCCTCACTTCTGCTCACTTTAATAACTGGTCAGAGTCAACCTAGTTTAGATGCCCCCCTCCCAACAGGGAAAATAATTGTAAAGCATACAAAACTAGTGTCTCAGAAGTTCTATCTCAGAGGCCATCTGACATCTAGTTTTCCAATGGGCATTTTAATTTCCTCAGAATTCTCCCACTTGCAATTTAAAAGAGGAGAGTTCGCCACCAGCTTTCCCATCACATCTGCTGTCACCGGATAGGACCCTGGCATTCCTTTCTGATGGATTAACTGCTAGAAGAGGACTTTCTCCTGGGGCAGACACCAGTATCGCCCACTGTACACTATTGTTTAAAATTTGAACACTTCAGTGTTGTGAATGAACATGACCCCCACGCTTCATTTTGCAAGAACTGCAAAAATCTTCTTCCTACAACAGTCTTGCCAATCCTGATGCCCTCTAGAGAGGTTGAGCTAGAATTCTCTTTAGCCGTCCTGACTGGGGGTGATGGAAGTTGCAGTCCAACTTATCTGGGGAACATCAGGTTGGTGAAGACTGTTACAGTTTCTGGATTTTAGTGGGGAAGGGGACAGGAAGAGAGAATGAATCCCAAGTGACCCTCATTGCCAGATTAACTTGCTCTCACGAAAGAAACTGGGTTTTAGTTCTCCAATTCCTGTCAAATGCACACCCTTTCACAATACTGATTTCAGACTTTCTTTTGGATGGAGCACCAAGGAAGTTCAGGTAAATCCACAAAATAAGAAAGATACACGATTTTGAAAACCTTTTGATCGGCTGATGGGACCACTTCAGTCTCAACCTGATTGTTCTTAGGTTAATTAATCTGCCTTTTAGTGGAAAGGGAGGCCCTGTTTTTTAAGCCCGGAGTAGAGGTAGCTGGCCTTCAACATCACTTATTAGGTCAAGTGGTCCCTGATCTCAAACCCTGGATAGACAGCCTTGAGGTTTGATCATACTGGGTTATTCTGTAATTTACAGAATGGATGTATGGCTTGAGAAGGAGAATGTGTAGGAACACAAGAAGAAATGAGATGACAATGGCACTGTGTACAATCTGAGCCAACCATGTAAAGTACTCAATTCAGATGGCTCCCTGAACTCTGCAACCAAATCTCTTATGTGCAAATATGAACCCAGGTCTGCAGAGCTGCAGATTGGAAGAGGCTAACATGAGCAACGGAAGGTGCCAAGACTGTGACAAATGTGGAAAAGACAAAAAGGCTTGAAAATTATAAGGTGGGCAAACTGCATCTAAAGCAACTCAGAGGAGGTAATTTCATATAAAGGTTAGTTGCATAAGCACTAAGCTAAATCTCTTCCAGAGATCTAGATTGTGATCAGGAAACTAAATGTGCTATATGTGCATGTTTGGGGAGAGCTCCAGTCCAAAGCCCCTTGTTACAAGAATTGTTGGAGAGAGGAGAGTGAGTGAAGAAAGGCAATGTTTATAAGCTTAAGGGTTGACTGTTAACAGATGATCCCCGGACTAGGGTGGGCTTAGGGCCACATCTCAAAACAGACATTGGGGTTGTGGATGGAGGGCACTGATTAATATCTACATTCGGATCATGATCGGGATAAAAAGAGTTGAAAACCCATTTATTCTCCCCATCATGTGGGACCAGCATGATGCCAAGAGAGTCTCTAGAGCTGGAGTAGGCCCCTGATTGAGAAAGAGAAGGCAATGCAGATTTTAGAGCCCAGAGTAGCCTGTCCTATACATTTCCCTCTCCTGTCTTTGGGCTAGAGTAAGTTAAGGAAGGTACACAGAAAGCAGATTAAATTCTGTCATCTCCTCCTGTCTGTGAATTTGGGCAGGAACAAAAGCCAGTGTCTACGCCCAGGATGCAAAGTTCTTCACTGTCACTCTGAAAATTTCTAAGCATGCAGATTAGTCCCACCATCAATGCAAATCCAGGATTCTTTCCAGTTCAAAGGCCTGTCCATTCCTCTCACTAGCCAAGCTGACTTCAAGGAACCCCTGGCCTTGGAGAGGAAGAAGCAGGGTTTCTGGCTGCAGCAGCTCCAATTACACCCACAAACAAGCCACAGTGCACAATTAAAAATTCTGGATTTGTTGTATTGTGGAAGTGTTTTTCTTTTCTTTTTTCCCCTCTCTTCTCAAGAGAAGAGATTATTCAGCCACACCCTGAAGAGATCACACTGCTGGAACACTATTCTTGGTCTGTCTTCATCTACAGATTGTGGCGACGCTGGGGGAGCAATTGGCAGCCTTCAGGGACAGAAGAACAGACTGCCAACATCATGTTTGCAGCTTCGATGTCTGTATCCATTTGGTGGGGGATAGGAAACCACAATCTGAGGAGGCACCAGCTATGCTCCAGAGGACGAGAATTCAACCTTCCGTTTCACAGTCCAACCTTGTCCTGGTGACTGACAACTCAAAGGCTACTGATGATGACCAAGAGCCTTCCACTGTGGTCCAGTTTCACAGCGTCTCCCATTTTTGTTTTTTTTTAACTTATCGACCCCCAGATAACATGCCCCGCCTCCCTCCCTTTTTCACCAGCCAATCCACCATATGCCTCCAGTCAAGTCTCCCTGTTCTCTACCAATCGCTTCACGAGTAGGAAAAATGTGACCCATTGAGGATGTGAGAAGTGACGCTTGCTGAACGGCTGATGCCCTGGTCCGACTGGCCGCCAGAAGCTGTGCGCCGCAGTGGTTGGGGGCTGTTTCTCAGCATGACCACATTGGAGCGGCCACCAGGAGCCGAGGAGGAGGAGGAAGAGGAGGAGGGAGATGAGGAAGGGGGATGAAGCCAGGCTGAAGGAGGCGGGGCAAGCATGGGAGGCTGCCTCCATGCGTGAGGAGCACCAGCTGTATTCTGAACCCCGTGGCTCCAATGGGAGCCACTGCGGGGAACTGGGCGGGAGGGCCAGGGCTGAGGAGGGGCCGTGTAGCCTTGGTTGAAGGCTTCAGCTGGAATGCCTGTGAGCGCCATATTGCTGAATCCCAGACGCATACTTTCAGAGTCGAAGGCTTCGATCTCCCGGGCCTGGCGCTCCAAGAGGCTGCGGATGCGATCGGAGCGTTCATTCTGCAAGGCCAACATCTCCTCTTCAATCTAGACAAGGAAAGGGGAAAAAAATGCACCATGACTTCAAGTGCAAGAATCCATAAACACACTTGCTTGGATATCAGAGTAGTGGTGAGAAGCAGCCCTTTTGTCTCACTTGGTAGCCAACAAGGATACGCTGCAGATAGTCTCCAATTTACAACCATTTGTTTAGTGACCTTTACAGCAGATCTGAAAAAAGTGACCTATGAGTGGTTTTCACACTTAACGACTGTTGCAGCATGCCCATGGTAATGTGATCAAAATTTGGGCACTTGGCAACTGGCTTGTATTTATGACAGTTGCACCATCCTGGGGTCATATAATCACCATTTGTAACCTTCCCAACCGGCTTCTGACAAAGTCATTGGGAGAAGCTGGGTTCACTTAATGACTGCATTATTCACTTAACTGCAATGATTCACTTAACAATTGGGGGAAAAGGTCATAAAATGGGGCAAAACTCACTTTGCTTAGCAAGAAAAATTTTGGGCTCGATTGTTGTAAGTCGAGAACTACCTGTGCCAAGATTATTATGAATTGGATTCAGTAACAACCCTCTTTAAGATATACATTAAGTTGGGTGAATTACTTAAATGAGAAACCGCGACCTAGTACTCAACACATCTGCCCTAAATTAGAGATAACAGAGATTCCTTGTCCACAAAAGAGGCACATGGGATAGGACATACAGTCATGGCCGTAAATGTTGGCACCCCTGAAATTTTTCCAGAAAATGAAGAATTTCTCACAGAAAAGTATTCCAGTAACACATGTTTTGCTATACACATGTTTATTCCCTTTGTGTGTATTGGAACAAAACCAAAAAAGGGAGGTAAAAAAGCAAATTGGACGTAATGTCACACAAAACTCCAAAAATGGGCTGGACAAAATCATTGGCACCCTTTCAAAATTGTGGATAAATAAGATTGTTTCAAGCATGTGGTGCTCCTTTAAACTCATCTGGGGCAAGTAACAGGTGTGGGCAATATAAAACTCACACCTGAAAGCAGATAAAAAGGAGAGAAGTTTACTTAGTCTTTGCATTGTGTGTCTGTGTGTGCCACACTAAGCATGGACAACAGAAAGAGAAGAGAACTGTCTGAGGGCTTGAGAACCAAAATTGTGGAAAAATATCACCAATCTTAAGGTTACAAGTCCATCTCCAGAGATCTAGATTTGCCTTTGTCCACAGTGTGCAACATTATCAAGAAGTTTGCAACCCATGGCACTGTAGCTAATCTCCCTGGGCGTGGATGGAAGAGAAAAATTGATGAAAGATGCCAACACAGGATAGTCCGGATGGTGGATAAGCAGCCCCAAACAAGTTCCAAAGCAATTCAAGTTGTCCTGCAGGCTCAGGGAGCATCAGTGTCAGCGCAAACTATCCGTCGACATTTAAATGAAATGAAACGCTATGGCAGGAGACCCAGGAGGACCCCACTGCTGAGACAGAGACATAGAAAAGCAAGACTACAGTTTGCCAACATGTACTTGAGTAAGCCAAAATTCTTCTGGGCAAAGATCTTGTGGACAGATGAGACCAAGATAAAGCTTTTTGGTAAAGCACATCATTCTACTGTTTACCGCAAACGGAATGAAGCCTACAAAGAAAAGAACACAGGGGACTTCCGCTGTTGCCGCGAGCCATCGCTGACGGTCCTTTGAAGACTGCCAGCCCGATCGCCCGTAAAAGAGCCGTTTCGGCAATAGAAACGGCTTGAAAAACTCCAAGACGTGAGGATCTTGTGAGGAGAGCCGGCAGCTGCAGGTAGAGTCCCCTGTGAGACCCCCAGAAAGCTCTTTTCGTTTCTGGGGAGTTAACAGGGTGGGACTCCCTATCCAAGCCGCTGAAGCTCCGGACGACTGGGAAACTGCTAAATTGCAGAGCAAGACAGCGCGGCAGCATTATTAACATCAAGCAATAATAAAGAAGAACTGAAACTTCCTGCTAAACAGCAAGTATTAAAAGCCTTGTGAAACATTTGAAAGAGTTTTAAAGTCAAAGTAATCTGGGACTGAGAAAGGAAAAAAAATGGCGCTTGCTTTCAGCGGAGAGCAGCTGAAAGCAAAAGTAATTTGATTTGTGTATTTGGCTACATTTTAAAGTAACAAATCCGGCTGGAAGAGGGAGAAAAGTATCAAAAAATAAAATAAAAATAGTAACTGACTGTTATAGACCTGATTGAATCTGGAGAATTTTTTGGGAAAAGTTGCTAGAATTTGTGGAAAAGGAAGATCATTAAGAGGCAAAATGGCAACAAAGCAAGCAGGGGGGGATTCCCCCACTCACAAGCAGAAGCAGCCTCAAACAGCGCAGCTGCAAATTCAGACAAAGGAAGAAGGCTATCATGACCTTATTATTAAAGAAATTAAGAGATCAGAACAGGAGGTCAAAGGAATTATTCAAGAAAAATATGAAGCAGTTAATAAAGATATTCAAACAGTTGTTAAAGGCCTGTCTGAGGTAGTGTTGCAGATTGATAAAAAAGTGGATAATCTTGCCTCAGAGGTGGAGACTAAATTTAAAGCATCTGACTCAAGAATTGCTGAAGTTGAAGAAATAACACAAAAAATTGAAATGAGATCACTATGATGCAATTTCGATCAATGGAATTTGCTATTAGACTCAGAGGTGTAAAAGAGAACAGCAGGGAAGATCTTAGAAAAATTTGTGCTGATGCTTTAACGGTTTTGTTGAAGGTAGAACCTGGCGAGGTCTTGTGCAAGATTGACAAGGCGTACAGAGTTAACTCTCGTGTGGCAGTACAAAGGCAACTGCCTAGAGATGTGGTGATATATTTTACAGATAGGAGAATAAGAAATGATATTTTGCAAAATTCATTTGTCACTGCTGTTCTAGTTGATGGAGTTGAGATTGGAGTTTTCAAAGAATTACCACCTAAAATGTTAAGAGATAGAAAGGATTTTGGATTTTTGGTGGCAGAACTGAAAAAACAGAATATACAATTCAGATGGGATACTCCAATAGGTATAATACTGAGGATACGAGGAGAAAGATACCGCCTTAATACTATTGCAAAAGCAGAAGAATTTTATTATAATGTTTTGAAAGCGGGTTCTCCTCCTCCACGTACATCTTCACCAATAGATAAGGATGCTCAATTACAAGCTGAGTTTGAACAAGAAACTGAAGCACATATAAAGCAGTCGCAAAAGGAGGCAAGAGAGGCACAGGGAGCTGTAGGTGGTGTTGTGGTTGACCCTTTTGCACCACTTGAAATTTCTCCTTTGGAAGAAACATCTAAAACTATTACAGAGGAGGCGTTGGATCCTGAATTGAGAACATCTAAATTGGAAGAGCAACGCATAACTAGAGCGATGTCTAAACAAATGAAGGAAGCACAGCAACAGGAACAATACAAACCACAACGAGAAAAGAGAGCTAAAGGAAAGCAGCAAGCTGAAGTCATGGGAGGAGCTAAACCGAAGATTATTTCTGTGGAAAAGAATCTTCAGCAATTGCTCTCAAAACTTCAGACTGGATCAAATGGCACTTAAATTTTTGTCTTGGAATGTTAATGGACTGAACTCTCCACAAAAAAGAAGGAAGGTATTTCACTATTTGAAGCAATTTCATAATGATGTTATTTGTTTGCAAGAAACTCATATAAAATTGCAAGATCAGAAATATTTGATAAACTCAAGATTGGGAATGCAATTTGTTGCTTCAAATTCGGAAAAGAAGAATGGTGTGGTGATTTATATAAATAAAAGACTTTTAGCTAAAACTATAGAAACAGACGACTGTGGAAGATATATTGCAATTGAACTTATTACAGACAATGGCCCAATTTTGTTGGTCGGAATATATGCTCCAAACCAGCAACAGGAAAATTTTTATAAGATGCTTCATTTAAAAATTTTGGAATGGAACTATACAACTACTATAATAATGGGGGACTGGAATGGAGTAATTCAACCTAAAAAAGATAAAAAAAGTACGGCTAAATTAGGGATTAAGTTACCACAAGCCTTTTTTGAAATGCAAGAGGATTTGGAATTGAAAGATATTTGGAGAGTTCACAACCCAAACGAATTGGACTTTACTTTCTACTCGGACAGGCATAAATCCTTTTCCAGGATAGATTTTTTTTTTGTTAACTACTGATTTACTTCCCAAAGTAAAGAAGACAAAGATATTTCCTAGGACTTTGACTGACCATAGTCCGGTCTGGATGGAAATTGAGATGGGTAAAAGAGAAAGAAGATCCTGGAGATTAAATGAGAATTTATTTAGATATGGAAAAAATATAACTGAACTTAAAAAACATTTAAAGGAGTTCTTTAAATTGAACTTGAATAAAGGTACCCCTATTGAAATAGTTTGGGATGCAGGCAAAGCATATATGCGGGGAGTACTGATTCAAATGAACTCTAAACATAGAACCAGCAGAAAAAGAGACTACAGTTGGAAAGTGAGATAAAGAAGAAAGAACAACAATTGATACAAAAACCAGCAGATGGAAAATTGCAAACAGCTATAAAACCTTTGAAGGATCAATTTCAAATGCTTATAGCAGATCAAACAGCAACCAATTTACAATTTGCAAAGCATAATACCTTTACTAATGCTAATAAACCGGGCAGCTGGTTGGCTTATACTTTGAGGAAACAAGTAACTACACGAATTATTGATAGTACTGAGTATGCTGGCAAAGAAGTTTATCAACAAGAATTAATTAAAAAGGCCTTTTTGGACTATTATACCAAGTTATATGCTAAAGATAATATACAGAACAGTTTTATAGATAAATATCTAGAAGAAAAGAGAGTTTCAAAGGTTTCATCAGTTCAAAAGGAAAATTTGGAACAATTGATAACAGTTGAGGAGATTAGTTTTGCCATAAAACAACTGAAAACAGCTAAAGCTCCAGGGACGGATGGCCTAACCGCAGTTTATTATAAAACTTTACAAGAGGAAATGATTGAGCATCTTAAAGACTTATTTTGTAATATACAACTAGGAGGTAAGATACCTTCCTTGTGGAAAACAGCCTTTGTCTCATTGATACCGAAAGAAGAATCAGGTCCTAAGAAACCAGAAAATTACAGACCAATATCTCTTTTAAATACAGATTATAAAATTTTTGCAAAAGTATTGGCCAACAGAGTGATGCCAGTTATTCAAAAGGTAATTCATCATGATCAAGCGGGATTTATTGAAGGCAGATATATGAAGGAGAATGTTAGGCAAATTATAGGTTTATTGGACTATCTAGATAAGAATAAACAGATCTCTGCAGCGCTGGTTTTTTTGGATGCGGAAAAAGCCTTTGACCGAGTGAATTGGAATTTTATAATTAAGACTTTGGAAAAAATGGATTTGGGGGAGCGGTTTATACAAGCGATTGGAGCAATTTACCATGAGCAATCTGCACAACTTATTATTAATGGATGTTTAACATCAAATTTTAATATACAAAAAGGTACAAGACAAGGTTGTCCACTATCCCCACTATTATTTATTTTAACTCTAGAAGTCTTATTGAACGCAATAAGATTCGAAATCTTTGAATGGAATAGTCATAAGGCAAGAGGACTATAGAACTAGGGCATTTGCAGATGATCTGGTTGTTACCCTATCACAGCCGATGAAATCAATAATCCAGATGAAGGATATTATAGAAGATTATGGCATGGTATCTGGTTTTAGACTGAATCAGAAAAAAACTAAAATGATTGTTAAAAATTTGACAGAGAGCAAGAAAAAGGAACTGGAAAGAATGGCAGGTTTCGAAATTGTTTCAAAGGTCAAATATTTAGGAGTACAAATCGCAGACTCAAATATAAAACTGTTTCAAAACAATTATGAGGTTCTGTGGCAAAAGATACAAAAAGATATGCAAACTTGGAAGAAACTGCAGTTATCCTTACTTGGAAGAATATCAGCAGTAAAAATGAATGTTTTACCTAGATTTATCTTCATATTTCAAATGATACCGGTGCTTAAGTCAGACAAACCACTGCTAGAATGGCAAAAAGGAGTGAATAAATTTGTTTGGAATGAAAAAAAGCCGAGAGTGAAACTGAAAATAATGCAAGATACTCGGGAGAGGGGTGGTCTTAGACTTTCAAACCTTCGATTATATTATGAAGCAGTTGCATTGATACAAATAAGTGATTGGTTTGGAAAAACCAAGACTGAATTGTTGAACATAGAAAGTTATGACCTTGTTTGGGGATGGCATGCATATCTATTTTATGACAATAAAGTGGATAAAGTGTTTAATAGTCATCTACTTAGAAATGCCTTGATGAGAATCTGGAAGAAGCACCGAACCAAGTGGGATTATAAGATTCCGTTATGGCTGGATCTTGCTGATACCATGTGGAATACAAATATTAAGTCACTTGGGGGTTTTTTATATAAAGAGCTACTTTATCCTGAAGGGGGCAGATGGTGGTTGAAGACTTTGGACATGCTGTTGGAAGAAGGGATTTCTTTGACTTGGTTGCAGTACAATCAATTACAGATGAGATGGAAAGAAGATCAACAAACTGGTTTAATGGAATATGAAGTAGAATTGGTTAGACAGATAAAAGAGATAGGTCCAATGCATATTAAGAGAGTTTATAATGTCTTGTTAGAAAGGGATTCAGAAAATGAGTTAGTTAAAGATTGTATGATTAAATGGGCACAGAATTTTTCTCAACCAGTTATGATGGAAACATGGGAAAAAATATGGGTTCAGAATGTTAAATTTACACAGTCACAAAATTTGCGAGAAAATTTTTATAAAATGTTTTACAGATGGCATTTAGATCCCAAGAAATTGTCTTGTATGTACCCTAACGTTCAACCAAAATGTTGGAGATGTGAGTGTCTAGATGCTACATATTATCATATTTGGTGGACTTGCAAGAAAGTGAGGGCTTTTTGGATAAAAATTTGGTGGGTTATGCAAAATGTTTTGAAGAAAAAAATACAATTTTCTCTGCAATTATTTTTATTGGGTATAGTTAAAGATTTTACACTGGGTGAAACAAAATTGATTTTGTATATGGTGACAGCAGCTAGGTTGTTGATTGCCCAATATTGGAAGAGTGATGCCTTACTGACTGTGGACCAATGGACTCAGAAGATGGCTGGATTTGCAGAAATGGCGAAGATTTCAGCCTTGTTAAAAGATCAGACGCATGAGAAGTATATACAGGAATGGAAAAAGTGGATTGAATATATACAGAATAAATATCAGACTAGAAAATATTATGTAGCTTTCAGCTGAGGGGGAATGATGGTTATGCTAGTAAATAGAGAAAAAGATATGGAAGGGATGAATAACATATATATTGTTTGGAATTATTAGTATTGCATATAGGGGA
>WNWU01012853.1:97992-126291 GCA_012654045.1 Ptyas mucosa | reverse complement strand
ATGAGAAGGAATAATCAAAAGGAAATAGGGGAAATAATTACTTCAATCTGGAGATACTCTTTCACCAAGGATTAAAAATGTGCCACCTACAGTTGCCAGTACTTTGGTGACACCCCTCAAGGTGGTGATCAGCTCAATAAGAATGGGTGGTAAAAATACTGAAGTCTCATGAAATTACCATCCATTTGCAAGATTTCAATCTTCTCTCATGAGACTTCGCAGTATTTCCATCAAGAATGCTGAAATGCCTCAAAATTTTGGGATTAGTATTAGCAATTTTAACAATTTTTCACCTTCCTTCCTTCCTTCCTTCCTTTCTCCCTCCCTCCCTTTGAAATAAGCTGTTTTAGTGCCTGCTATACTAAAAGGGGCTTAATTTTTGTGTTACCGGACAACCACTGCAACTTGTGCTGGAGGCCAGTTTCCCACCTTCCCACTCTCATAGGAATTCATTTGTAGTTTCTATCCCTTTGGCCAAGTGATCTTCCATCTCCCTATCTAAGTCTCCCATCCTCACCTCTTTCTCAAAAATAGCCTGATGCTTCTTGGCCAGTTTTTCAGCCTCAGCCGAGAAGTTGTTGCGGTGGGCCTCAAGCTCTTTGTCGAGGCGCAGCTGGTGCTCATCCAGCTCAGCCCGCAGTTTGTTCTCCAAAGCCAGCAACTGTTTCTGATGTTGACGCCGCATCCGTTTGTAGCCGCTCATCTGATCCCGCAGTGCTGAGTCTTGCTCATGCTCCTGGATTTGGCGAGTCACCTGAAAGGAAGGAATGGAAGAGAGGAGGAAGAGAGAAACAGGAAAATTTAATTTAATCCAAAATTGTGATATGTAGACAACACCATTCATGAGTTTATTACAGAACTAATCCTGCCGTGGGGTAAGAGGAACAATACACTGAAGTGTTGTGCACATTCAGATCTGAAGTAGGCAAGGAACTTCTGATCCGGTATGAGCATCTTCTCACTCCCTCTTGGCTGATCCTTCAAGAATCTTACCTTTTCCTGGATTTGCATGGTGCCTGAAGGGGCTCAGGAAAAATTACCTGCCAGTCAAGGAGAGGTTAGGGCAATGGGAGACAGGGCAGCAGCGGGCAGTTTCCCACTACCACTTGCATTGTGCCAGCACAAGAAAAGGCACAGCTTGTTGAAGGAGCGTCCAAAAAGTAGAAAAAGAGTGTGCACACTGGATCCTATGTATGTACCCTTGTGCACTTTGGATCCAACTATAGCTCACCTTTAGTGCACATAAACTTCCGTTGATGCAGGGGTGGGTTCTACTTACCTTTACTACCGGTTTGCAATGGGAGCGTGTGCGCTTCTGCGCATGTGCAGATCGTCCATTATGACGTCCAGGCGGGTGGGTGGAGCCTCCCGCCGCTTTTACTACCTGTTCGCAAGAACCGGACAGAACCGGGAGCAACCCACCACTGCCTTGATGGTAAAGAAACTTAACAGGTTTTCATTCAAGATGACTCAGCTTAGATCAACAAATGGAGTAAAACATGACATATATTCAGAAGAGGAACACTCTTCTAACACGTGTAACGTGATTCTTATTTTGGCATAATGATTATTGAAATTGGGAATGCTGGTTTTGCACTTCTGATATAGAAACCATGTGAAAACTGAATTCAGCTCTGAAAGGATTCAACACAGATAAAAAACAGGAAAAACATTGAATCTCCCAAACGTGCCCTTGTTAAATCCCATCTTTGTCCATCTGGTATGGTTCTACTCATTTTACATCCTTGCCCTTCCTTCTGTAATCCTTATCTCTATCATCATCCAAATATTAAATATGATATCTATCTTCTGAAAGTTTGCCACCCCCGCACCAGTTGTCTTCTAAATTAAATAACTGAAACAATCAAATCATTAATGATTCAGGGTTTCTTTAACTGCATGGGATTTAATGAAGCAGCTGTCTTTAAGAAACAGAAGCATTCACATTTTAAATAAATATTGCTAACCTCTCTTAGAAAATTGTTGAAAAAAATGTTCTCAATACAAAAGGTGCAGATTTCTGGCACTTATCCACCATTCTGGTCTTACCAAAGGAAACGTTAAACTATTTTGCTTGATCAGCTCCTAAATAACGTTAAAAATAATAACACTTCCCAAAGCCATCTTGTTCACCATGAATATACTTTTTTCTTTAAACAGGCAGAACAACTGCATTTCAGGTAGTTCAGATTTCTTTCTGTCCTAATTTTCTCTGCTTCTTGCTTAACAACTGCACTGCAGCAAATTCCTACAGAGGGCTCCAGATGCCACAAACATTGAAACTTCACTGACTAATACATTAAGAGAAAGGAAGAAGGTTTAGTAGGCAATTTATGAAGCTACCAGCAAAGGAAAGAGGCTGGCAAAAAAAAAAAAAGGACTGAATCCAACTGAGATCAAGTTTGGCGTAGGGATGAAGGTGCTGGACCAGAAACCAGGAAACTGTTGAGTTCTAGTCCTCCTTTAGGCATGAAAAGCAGCTAGTGACTTTGGCCACTCTTAATCAGTCAATCCATTTCACAGGGTGGTTGTTGAGGGAAAAATAGAAGGCGAGACCATTCTATGCACTGCTTTGAGTTGTACAAAATATGAAGGATTATCAATGTAATAATGCAATAAAATATAAGCAAGTTTCTCCCCTCACCAGAGAAGCCGTACGAATGGTGGCAAAGTGATCTCGGTTACGGCAGTAGGCACGACGTCGGGCAGCTGACGATGAGCTCTGGGGCTCCATTTCCGGCTGGTAGGGATCATCATACAGATTGTCATGGGCCTGAAAAGCATTAAATGCACTTTTAAGAAGCTATGCCTTAGCTTCTAACATTGACTCTGCAAGTTTTCCTTTAAAGGGCACAAACAGAATGTAGAGTTGGCAGATCAAACAGCACTTCTATGAGTAATTTAGGATTAGCCAGTTTTAGGAAGTGGAAGTGTGAAAATATAGTGGAGCAGGACCACAAGCTGTTATATAGTGTACTATAGAAGGAATTCCAAGATTTTGGAAATTTAAAGTAATATAGTCCCTAAGGCAATCTTCCAAACTTGATGCCATCCAGATGTGTTGTGGCAGTAATTCCTAGAATTCTAAGCAACTGGAGGGTGTATCAGATGAACATCTGTACCATGTTGAGGAAACCTGGGTTGAGGCTTCAACTTCAGTCATGTTTCCAATCTTAAGCACAAAGCAAGATCACATGGACAGACCAGATTAAACATGAACAGACTAGGCATTTGTCTATAGTCATCTCAGTCATCCAGGTCATGTTTGTCCCAAATGTGTTTTTTCAGGAAAGTCCAGTTGCCTCCTGAAAAAGTACCTTTGGGACAAGACTAGGCATTTGTAATCTAGTTGGGTTTCCTCCAGCTGCTGTTTCCAAAGTATGTAGAAACGTAGCTGCAATCCCAAGAAATGTAGACAGCTAGGGAAGACTAGTCTAGAAAAGAACTGATTTTCCCCCCAAAAGCAAGGGGGGATGGGAAAGTGTACCCACCCACATCTAAGTTACTCAACATAAGGAAGCAAGTAGGATGTAATGATCCACTGGAATCCAATTCCGTGATCAGCAGCATGCTTCTCTCTCTTCTTTCCCATCCCCACCAACTTCCATTTTCTCTACCAAGAAAATGGATTCCCATATCCTTATGGTCGATTTGCAGGAAGGCTTACATTTTCTATCACATGCTAGAAAATATTCCACAAAGTTTCCCAACCTTCGCTTTATTCTGAAATTGACATTTGACTGCTCTTGCAGAAGCACACTGAGTTCTATACCGGCAGACGGTGGATGACAGAGCTATTGGAGGTGACGGTGTGCTCGCCTTCCTGCATCATGGCAATCTCAGTCCCGTCATCATCATCTGAGGCATCGGCCAGGCTGTTCACGCTGCTGCTCTGACTGCTGGCACTAATGGACATACTGGGTACTGAGTGGCTGCTCTCCATGCTATTGATGGTTCCTGTCCGGTGAAGAAACTGCTCTACTTCCTGAAACAGCAAAGAAGGATTAAAGGAGGGAGGGAGGGAGGGAGGGAGGGAGAGAGACAGAGAGACAGAGAGAGACAGAGACTATGTGTGTGTATAGGAAATGGTCTTGGAGTAAGGAAGCCTCCTGCACTATTACTCTCATGATAGTGAGAGAATTATGTGAGCTGAGGTCCAAGAAAGCCAGGGAGAACTGCATCAGAGAAAGTGGGAAAACAACAACAAACCTCTTCCTCTTCGGGTGCCTCTGCATTTGGACCATTCTGAGCCTCCTGGAAGAGGATTTTCTTCATCTTGCGGTACTGCAGATTGTCAAGCTCCCTCACTGCATCCTTGGTCCTCTGAATCAGGTCCATGATAACTGTCTGGGGCCGCTCCCTCAAGAGAAAGCAATGCTGTGGAGTCACAGGAAGAACTAGCATGAAACCAAGGAAGTAAAGTCTGCAAAAGGTCTCCAAAGTTACCCACCAACCTCTTAGAATTTGTGATCTGAGCAATCCTTTTCCACTATTAAGTACACTCACAGAGTTGGATAACAACCACTGAGATTTCTTAGGACCTAATAACTATATTTCTTTAACAACAATGCATAATTACTCTCAATTTAACTTGAGTAAACCTAGATTTAACATGTAATGGTTACTCAAGTCCATTTAGGAACAGAAAGTGAGAGAAACTCAAATAGCTTGGAAGACAGAATAACTCATTGCTTATCAACAACTTAATAAGGAAAAAAAATCAAACAAAATCAATGGTAGGTGTACACTTTCAACACACAGTTCTACAATTCTATGAATCCAATGTGAAGATTCAGTATTTATCATGGGTCTGTGGGGAATAAATGATGAAGAGTGTTATTTAATAGGGTGTTTCCCTAGAAACATGTGTACCAACATTTTTCATGTATTACTACAGGTGAAACTCGAAAAATTAGAATATCGTGCAAAAGTTCATTTATTTCAGTAATGCAACTTAAAAGTTGAAACTAATATATGAGATAGACTCATTAGATACAAAGCGAGATAGTTCAAGCCTTGATTTGTCATAATTTTGATGATTATGGCTTACAGCTCATGAAAACCCCAAATTCACAATCTCAGAAAATTAGAATATTACATGAAATCAATAAAACAAGGATTGTACATAGAACAATATCGGACCTCTGAAAAGTATAAGCATGCATATGTACTCAGTACTTGGTTTGGGCCCCTTTTGCATCAATTACTGCCTCAATGTGGCGTGGCATGGATGCTATCAGCCTGTGGCACTGCTGAGGTGTTACGGAAGACCAGGATGCTTCAATAGCGGCCTTCAGCTCTTCTGAATTGTTCGGTCTCATGTCTCTCATCTTTCTCTTGGCAATGCCCCATAGATTCTCTATGGGGTTCAGGTCAGGCGAGTTTGCTGGCCAATCAAGCACAGTAATCCCATGGTCATTGAACCAGGTTTTGGTACTTTTGGCAGTGTGGGCAGGTGCCAAGTCCTGCTGGAAAATGAAGTCAGCATTCCCATAAAGCTCATCTGCGGAAGGAAGCATGAAGTGCTCCAAAATCTCCTGGTAGACGGCTGCGTTGACCCTGGACTTAATGAAGCACAGTGGACCAACACCAGCAGATGACATGGCTCCCCAAATCAACACAGACTGTGGAAACTTCACACTGGACTTCAAGCATCTTGCAGTGTGTGTCTCTCCATTCTTCCTCCAGACTCTGGGTCCTTGGTTTCCAAATGAGATGCAAATGTTGCTCTCATCAGAAAAGAGGACTTTGGACCATTGAGCAACAGACCAGTTCTTTTTGTCTTTAGCCCAGGTAAGACGCTTCTGACGTTGTTTGTTGTTCAGGAGCGGCTTGACAAGAGGAATACGACATTTGAAGCCCATGTCCAGGATCCGTCTGTGTGTGGTGGCTCTTGATGCACTGACTCCAGCTTCAGTCCACTCCTTGTGAAAGTCCCCAACACTTTTGAATGGCCTTTTCCTGACAATCCTCTCCAGGCTGCGGTCATCCCTGCTGCTTGTGCACCTTTTTCTTCCACACTTTTCCCTTCCACATAACTTTCTATTAATGTGCTTTGATACAGCACTTTGGGAACATCTAACTTCTTTTGCAATTACCTTTTGAGGCTTTCCCTCCTTATGGAGGGTGTCAATGATGGTTTTCTGCACAACTGTCAGGTCAGCAGTCTTTCCCATGATTGTGATTCCTACTGAACCAGACTGAGAGACCATTTAAAGGCTCAGGAACCCTTTGCAGGTGTTATGGCTTAATTAGCTGATTAGAGTGGGACACTTTGAGCCTAGAATATTGAACCTTTTCACAATATTCTAATTTTCTGAGATTGTGAATTTGGGGTTTTCATGAGCTGTAAGCCATAATCATCAAAATTATGACAAATCAAGGCTTGAACTATCTCGCTTTGCATGTAATGAGTCTATCTCATATATTAGTTTCACCTTTTAAGTTGCATTACTGAAATAAATGAACTTTTGCACGATATTCTAATTTTTCGAGTTTCACCTGTAGTTCCTGATGCTAGCTTTTTCCTTAACACATTCTTCTAATTTAAATATCTAGTGTTCTTATCTTTACTTTAACAACTTCTTTTTGTCCCAGATGGGATAAAATGAATACAACTTCCACAGCTACAGGCATAGTGCGCGGCGGAGTGGGGGGGGGAATCTTTCAGGAGTGAAAATGGGTGGGAGATACCTTAAGCAGCACATCAGAGGTTGGACGGTCCTGGGGGATCTTCTGTAGGCATGAATCCACAAAATTTCGGAAATATTCAGACCTGAAGAAAACAGGGAAGAAAGTCAGGGATTCATTTGAATCTATAAACCTCTCTTTTTTGTAAGCTTAAAGCGGTTTCTGGAGTTTTCCTTACCAGTGACTAGATTGCAGCAGTGGTGAATCATTCTGGGCGATGTGGTATAAGGCACTCATAGCATTCATGTTAAAGAGGGGTGGTTTGCGCTCCGCTAAAGATACAAAGACAGTAATGTTAGCAGCGGTATTTGTGATTTTGCAGAAAGCCCTCTTCCACATCATTCCCCCAATTAACTCCAACCTATAAGGCAAGTATCTCATTCCATACCAAGTTCAATGCAAGTGATGCCAAGTGACCAGACATCCACCTTGCCATCATACTGCCCCTCATCCATGGCTAGAATCACCTCGGGAGCCATCCTAGAAAGAGAGCACAAGATAAAGCAATCATGCTGTCAGGCCTGGAAGCCATCTTTTGCCTTGGGCCTTCAGGCCTGCCACATTTAGTACTGTAGGAAACTGGGAGGGGGGATTGTATGGAGCAGCATAGATATATAGTCATAACAACATTCCTTTCTCAGAGAGTCAAGGACATCTTGCCCTGCACCTGGAGGGGTGTGACTGGGAGGCATCTCCAGATGGGACGGTGCTTTGATTGGACCATGTGATGGACATGTGGGTGCTGGGCAGGGACCTGGACTTTCCTTTGGGTGGGGAAAACCTGGAAGCTTTCAGATTCAGGTTTTCCCAGATGTACCAATATGACATCTTTAATAAAATGGAACTTTGAGGAACTTCAAGCCTCGGAGTCGTCTTTCGTTGGGGGTGTTACTTGGAAACCTGACACATGCATTGTGACTTAGCAATGGCTCACATTGTTACATAGAGCCTGAAAGATTGTTGCATCGAAGAGCTGACCCTGAACATAGACCACAAAATACTGCCAAATTGTCAATGTTGCTATTAATCAAAAGGGGAAATTATTAAACACATGAATGTGTATTATTAATATAAATTTAATATATTTCGGAGTGTCAAACTCAATTTCATTGAGGGCTGCATCACAGTTGTGTTTGACCTCAGGGGGCCGGTGGTGGCGGTGGTGGCGGCGGTGGCGGCAGCATGGCCAGGGTGTGTGGCCAGCTCGATGTCACTCAAGGCTCCGTTTTCGGCCACGACGGCCTCCTGTAGCCCTCTGCCAGTGAAAGTGGAACCTGGGGAGCCGTGTGCGGCCCTCCCAATTTAATATATTTCAGGGGTGTCAAACTCAATTTCATTGAGGGCCGCATCACGGTTGTGTTTGACCTCAGGGGGCTGGTGGTGGTAGTGGCATGGCCAGGGGGTGTAGCCAGCTCAATGTCATTTGAGGCTCTGTTTTCGGCCACAACAGCCTCCTGCAGCCTTCTGCCAGTGAAAACAGAACCCAGGGAGCTGCATGCGGCCCACCCTGTCTCTGTTTTCGCTGGCAGAGGCACCATGGGACGGTCCTTTGCTGTTTCCAGGGCAGCTCCGCAGGCCAGATTCAAAGCACCCCATGGGCTGAATCCGGCCCATGGGCCTTGTGTTTGACACCCGATATATTTCATTTTCTTAGACCCATTACTTCTTGAAATGAGGCTCCAAAGCATGCCCCTCAAAATTCACATATGGTGCCCCCCACCCCCCAAACTGGAACACTCCTGAATTACACCCTCCAATCTTTGACCTATAAAAGGAGAAGACTTCATACTTTTTTTTAGAATCAACTGTTGTCAAAACTACACTGGGACTCTTTGCAAAACCCAGGGAACCCACATTTCTAATTATAACATTTGTTCTTGTTCAAAGAACCAGGGAGTCTCAAATGCGTATCTACTCCCTCTCACTGTCTCTCCAGCCACACCTTCACTCTTCCTAAGTGGCTAGGGTATGGGGATATGGTCAGTAAAGGTATTCCTGCTGTTTCAGATTACACAAAAATCTCATTCTGCCAGTTTACCAGTATGGGGTGCCAACAAAGGAATTAGCAGGAGCAATGATAGAAGCTGAGCCAAAGTCTCCCAGCTTCACTTGTCCTGGTTCAGTCAGAAGGATATTCCCAGCTTTCACGTCCCTGAAAAGACAGGCACAGTAATTAAAAACTGAACAGAGAAACAGAGAACACAGTAGACGATATGGGCAGCCAAGATGAAAAGGAGTGTAAGTGGCAGGAGAAAACAGGAAGACAAAGATTAGAGCAACATTTATATGGACCACGACGACAAGGAGAAAGAGAGAGGGCTGCATTAACAAACTTCTATATTGGTAATGGCCTCTGACTCTCAATAGTTTGATAGCAACAAGTGAAAGATTTCTACTCAACTTAAAATTAGGCTGCTGAAATGAGGAAATTTTTTTAGTAGAAAAGTGTATAGCAGGGGTGTCAAACTCACAACGACACGTCGTCACATGACGTATCGCAACTTTTGTCACTGCGTTCTTGTATTTCCCAGCTGAGCTCTCATCTTCTGGACTATTACACTTGCCGTAGATGCTCACTCTTATCTCTCTAAGCTAACTGTGCATCCTCCACATTCCACATTCCTCTCTAGCCTTCTTATTCCTTTGTTCTCCCTGCTAAGAGGTCCGGCAGGAACGCTGCCAAGATGTAGCTAATTAGGTAGCCAATTAGCTAATAAGAGTTATCTTTATTTTTACCTTTACAATAAAATGAGTTTTCTTAGAAATACTTCTTCGGGTTTTATTTTCTTAATGTATACTTTCAAGGAAAAGCCACGGTCCAAACCTCTAAACCGGGGTGCGATTATCCCAGAGCCAGGATGGGATCAATCAACTCCCTGACAACTTTCCCCCCTTCGCTAAAACGGGGGTGGGGGTGGCCAGCATGTGACGCATCTGGCCCGTGGCCCGTGAGTTTGACACCCCTGGAGTATAGCATAGTTCTTGAGTTGAAAACATATAGGTAGTCCTTTTTAGTGGTCATTAAGCAAAGTGGTTACTAAGTGAAACCGTGACTGCATTTAATATCAGACTTCAGCTTTTGTTTCCTTTACCAACTTGTGGAAGTTGTAAATGGTAGTAAAATTCTTTTTTCATCAATGTTGTAACTTCAAACAGTTGCTAAAACAGGCAGTCACTAAACGTGGACTACCTATATTAACTGCAAAATCTGATAAAAAGCAACATGTTTTAACTATAAGTCTTTTCCTTAAGTTGTTTGGGATATTAAGGATTTATTATATACAAAGCTGATTTAAGTAATTTGAAGACTGTCCAGTTCTGATAATTGAGCTAGACTGCATAAAGTGCAACATTTGACTGAAGCATGAATTTAACTAAAGTAATTTTGCCATTCTACCTGCAAATCATATAAAGAGAATAAAAAGTAAAATGTAGCAAGAAACGGTTGTGTCAAGAGACGCATGGAGCTGATTGAAAAACATAGTAACAGATTCTGGTACAGATTTCACAATGCAGCAACAACTAGATCATACTGTCCTACACTAAATGGGTGTTATAAGCAGCAACATCTCTAAGAGAGTGCAGTAACACAATATAGAGCTCACCTGTGGATCATATTGTGTGAATGCAGATAGGCAAGTCCCTGCAGAGCACCATGCGTTATAGCTGCAATCTCTACTTCCTGCAGTGGTTTCTTGTGCACTAGGAAAGAAGGGATGGAGGAAAGAACGTTATTTAAAGGTCTCAGAAAAGATCTGTGGGAAGACTGGTCTCTTCAATTGGTCTTGGACTTACCTTCCAGCAAATCTGAGGCTGAGCCTAGGCAGTATTCCATCACCAGCTAGTGAATTAAGAGGAAATGTTATCATAAGGCAAATAAATCCTTTGAACTTCAAACATCCTGTCCCAATCAGGGCTCTGGGAGCCCAGTATACCAATTCCATTTTGTACCTGGCATTTCCAATTCACTTAAGAATATAAGAACACTAAATCAGACCAAAAATCCACCATTCTTGCACCAATGCCACCCACCTCCAAAAAACCCCTGAATATAAATAGAATACCACCCCCCAAAAAAATTCTTCCTAATTTTCAAGAAAGGAGCCACCTCTCTATTGCACTGCAATTCCCTCCCTTAAATTGCATTAAGGTTTCAGGCAGAGAAGCAAGAAACCCAGTCATCATTCAGGCCCTTTTCAAGACTTTCCCTCATCCAAAGCCCAGTTCATCTGCATTTTCACTACATATCTTAAATTCTTTAAAAGGCTTCCTGTAATATATCACACCAATGGCTTAGAATGATCTGTTTCACTCTCATCTTACCCATGCTGTATGTTCCCGTAAGTAGCAGCCCTTGTATTCAATTGTGTTTGGGTGTCGTAGCTTTTGCAAAAATTTCACCTCCTTGATAATGTCCTGCCATTTCTGGAAAGTACAAAAGAGAGCCTGAGCTCCAATATACTTCTACATTTCAAGTAAAGCAGAGAATATTGCAAGAAGCCTAGAAACTTTGAAAAGCAGAACTGGATTACCTAGGCCAGGGAGAGGCTAGAAGTTAATGGTCAACACAACTGTGTTAATAGTTTAAAGAGGACCAACCTCATTAGACTGCTTCCCACTGTAGGACATCTTCTTAATAGCCACCACTTCATTGTTGCGTATGTCTCGAGCCTGGGGAAGATAACAAGAGTAAACCAAAGAAGGATGATGAAAATAACTATCAGCATCCACAGTCACGTTCAGAGAGGAACTTGGTTCCTATGCCTGGAAAAAAATACAGTTCAAAAGGAGTAAATTTCACATCGCACGGTAAATCACGCTGTTGTGGCCCGTCAGCGGCCTGTGCAGTTAGTAGCTGATTCCGACAGCGCGGAGGCTGGTGTGGTGCTGCACCAGCAGCCTGTGCAGTTGGCACTCGAGTCGGACAATGAGGAGGCTGGAGAAGATGTGGTGTCAGAGGCGGGGATTCAGCCAGGGCCTTCAGAACCTCTAGAAGCTCCCATAAGTGAAGAGGAAGAAGAGGAGGAGCCTCTTCTCGATGCACGAGCACACAGAGCTGCGAAAAGGCAGGAGTGGCTCCTCAGGAGGAGGTTTCCTCAAGAGTAAGGCTTGGGGCTAATTGGCCACTCCCCTAGCCTATTTAAGGAAGGACGACAACTGATGCAATTTGCAGGAAACTACTTCGTTCAAATTCCTTTGCGTCTTGATTCTAGAAAACGTTTGATTTGGCTCTGGTTTCTCTCATCGGTTTTCCTGCAAATTGCTTCTGGGCATTCTGCCAACCACAGTAAGATTATGGTTATCTGAAATACTGTGCCTCAGAACTGAGTTATTATTCTTTGAATACTTGTCGGCTGTTAATGAAGTTAAATTAACAGCCCTTGTTCAGAAAAGACTGATTTATTGTACTTGTGTTCAAACAACTACTAAGAAAGCTCATTAGTAGTCTTTAATTAGTAAATTAAGGTTTGTACGGACTTTGTGTGTGCTGTGTTCTTTGGGGTCCGTAGCTGGGGCAGAACACACTCATTCTTAGAGCAGAGAGGCCCATGAGGCCATGAGGATTATTGGTACTCCCAATAATCCATTTAAAGTTACATCATCTCTACTAAATCAGACCAGTTCATCTTCCCATTTCTGACCATGGCCAATCAGATTCTCCCTGAGAAAGCTATCAGCAAGATGTGGAGAAAGTTCTTCCCACTATTGCTCTTCAACATCTAATATTCAGTGACAGGGGCCTCCTGATGGGATGGGACCCAGAAGCAAAACTGGTTCTACTACAAGCAAGGCCAATGGAAAAGAGTTGCGTTAAATGATCTTGGCAAGGCTTGAGCATTAACATTCCTTTGGCACTCACAAAGTAGACAGCTCCAAAACTGCCATGACCAATCTCCCGCAGGTCAACAAAGAGCTTCTCAGGGTCATCCTTGAAGAACAGCTCAGCCACTTCGGGGTCCTTCAAACTGCCAGCCCGGGCATTAGACGGCATGGCGGCCGTGGATGAGGCTGGGCTTCACTGTTGCTGTTCTCCTAAAGTGGGAAACAAATATTAGCAAACTGGACCAGCTGGGTATAAATAAGGTAATTTATTCTTATTTATAAGAAAGTAATTCAGTGATAGTTGATGCCGCCATCTTGCTGAAGCAAAGCAAATCCTGAGATCCTTGCTAGAAGAAAGGGTATAAATATATGAAAATTATACTCCCATTTGAAGAAGTGGGTTCAAGGTCACATGCAATCCTGACAAAAGCTCAGCCTTTTCAAAAGGAATCTGTAAGCACCTACTCCTATTCACAGAAACAAGATAATCAATGAGAGATGTTTATAGCGGGAAGGCCATCAATGCCAAATGGAGACAAATCTTGCCGTGGTACAGAAGGTAGAATAGATTTTGCTTGTTCAAATTGGGCTTCTGCTATTTATGTGACAGCATATTGTTGTTAGGATACTGAAGTACCAATATCAGATTTACATCTCTACATTCCCCACTTTTCTAGCTCTAGCTCAAAATATGTTTGTGCTTTATTCTATGAAAATCCAGGAGTTTTTGATAAAGCTATACCTACTTTCCATAGACGCAAAAATCAGATTTGCCCCTAATTTTTGGCCACTAAAATAATCTCCATTGATTGTTACTTTAATGACAGGAGTACATTTTCTCTCTCTCGTAAAGCATCTCATGTTTCAGTCTTGTACTTGTATGTCCCACCTTTCTATTGCAATGGGCACAGATTTCCATTCAAGTAATAATATTCTCACCTAATCAGTTTACCTGATTTGTTATTTGCATTAATTTCTGCGCTATCTTTATTGAAAGGAGAGATGAACAAAATGATATGATTCGCTATTTTTAAAAAACTACAAGCCTTTGGAGGGCTTGCTACCGTGTTTCCCCGAAAATAAGACCCTGTCTTATATTTGTTTGAACCCTGAAATAAGTGCTTGGCCTTACTGCCATGCGCTCAAAAGCCCAATTGGGCTTATTATCAGGGGATGTCTTATTTTGGGGGAAACAGAGTAAATATTTTCAGTTTTATTTTTAACTGAATGTTATGTTAATTGAGTCCAGCTCAATACTACCATGTCTTTTTGTCTACTATAACTACACTGCTGCTCTTATGCAACTCCTCCTTGTGTAAAATGAAGAAGTTGGCTATAAGGGATTAAAAGGAATTAGAGGAACATAGACCAAGGGATTTCTAGATCCTTGAACAAAATTTTACTGGGCTTGGTATTTGTTAGCTGGGAAGCAGACAATTTAGTCATTTACAAAAAATGCAGTCAGTATGGAAGTTGGTTATTTATGTAAAACCCTCATACAGGTACATCAATCTCTTCATTATTGCACAATGTCACCCAAGAATATCACATGCATGCACATGAAATATTACCTACTATTAAGCAGATACCAAGAATGTAATGAGTCAGAGAAAAAAGTGTGTAACTCACGAATGAAGGCAAATATACATGTCCCAGGATAATGTTGCAGGATCCATTCTGGGTCGGTCACCGGGACCAGAGGTTTAGTCTTCTGAGCTTTTGGACTCATGCTGGAGACCATCCTCAGAGAACTCTCTAATGGAATGTCTAATATTCTAACAGAATGTTCCCCGAGGATGGGCTCCAGCACGAGTCTGAAAGCTCAGAAGACTAAACCTCTGGTCCCAATGACCAACCCAGATTGGATTCTGCAAGTGTGTAATTGTTTCTGGAACATGTGGGAACAGCTGTATCAGATGACATCCCCCCATACAAAAAAATTGCTCATTCTCTGTAAATGTTCTTTTGAAAAGGGTAATTTTTCTGTACTCTTTTCCCATCTTCCAGTCTGCTATATCTACAGCAAATTTCTCCAACATGGTTCCCTCCAGGTGCACTGGACTACAATTTCCATCCAACATCACCAATAACTTGTTTAGCCACATTCTGGCTAAAAGCTATTTACATAACATTTCTAAAGTGAGCTCTTTAAAGGTTAAAGATATACATTTAAAAACTGATATTTCGAGCCTCTGAAACAAGATGGAATAAATGTTAAAACATAAAAGTATATTTAGTCCAATCACAAAGTAACCATGTGGGTAGAAAATGAGCCTCACTCCAAAAAGCAAGAGGAAAATGTGTGTCCTACCAAACAGACTATTCCTTTTGTTCTCAGTCCAATGGTGAAGAACTTAAGATTCCCAAAATGTCCAACAGAAGAAGCCTGGCAGAGATTCATGAGCAAGAAAACTTGCTTGCCAGCAGCTGACATTAATAACAAGGATTGCAGTTACAGCCTTGAATGTCACAGAATCAGTATCTTTCATGTCTGGCTCATTCAAAATATCTCCATGAGTACCTTTGACTGCATTTTCCCCCCATTAAGGAAGGTCCAATCACAATTCAGAATCCAATATCTTAATCTTAATCCATGAATAAATTCTGGAAAATATCAGCTTCTCTCTAATTAATTACACTTCAGAAATCCAGCATTTTCCTTATTTGCTCCTCAGAAAAATCCATAGAAGTTAATCTGCAGCACAAGTTATCAGGATCCAAAGTTTCCCAGAAACCAGCTTGTTGCACCCTTCACTGTACAGTGCAGCATCAGAACAGGAATACCCAATAAACTTTACAGGTAACAAAGGTCTCTTTTCATTACCAGAATAAACTGTCTACAGCAGGGGTGTCAAACTCAAGGCCGGGGGGCCAGATGCGGCCCGCAGGGTGCTTAGATCTGGCCCGCAGGGCCGCCCTGGAAACAGCAAAGGACTGGCCCATGTTGCTTCTGCCAGGAAAAACGGAGCTCGGGAGCCCGTTTTCGCTGGCAGAGTACTCAGGCCATCACAGGTGTCCCCGACATGTGTGACGTCAAGCTGGCCACACCCACCCCACCCCACCCCATCCACCCCGGTCCCCCGAGGTCAAACAAAACCCTGATGCGGCCCTAAATGAAATTGGGTTTGACACCCCTGGTCTACAGGCTGCCTATCCCCACACTGCTGCTATGACTGTCAAATGCATGAAGCACCAGGGTTTCAACGCAGATAAAATGCTTGTCAGATCTGGCCTGTAGAAATAGATTTATTGTGCTGGAAAGCAGAGCCACCTAGATAGGAGGTTTCTCACACCAAGCCTTCCCCTTGACTGGGTTGCAACTGAGGTGAGCTGAAAAATAAGACCCAAAGTCTTGCTGCAACTTTAAACTTTGAAACAACTACACAGAGTCCCTCCTGTTCACTCTATGGGATGGGCAGTGGTTGCTGGACTGACTCCAGAGGGCTGAAATGAAAAATAAGGAAATCAATAGTTTGCAGGCGGGTTATGTTGGTCAGAGGAAATCATTGCATTGTTCAGTTGCTTCCCTGGGAACAATCTAAAGAAAAAAAGGCAAAGCGTAAGGCAAGAAAGGATTCCTGTTGCGGTGGTTGCTGCCTGGCTGCACCAAAGTGGCTGAAATTTAAGGCAGGTCCTGGAGTTTAAGTTTCAAATTAGGGATAGCAAAGTAAGGAGGCCTGTAATAGGGAATCATCTGGAGTTCACCTTAGAACAGCAACTTCACAAACAGTATGTGTCCTACCAAAGGAGCGCACAAACTGATTAATCTCTTAAACATGAACTTGCTTTCTGGCAAGCGACAAAAGCAGAGAACATTTCACCCATTCTGTCAGGGAAATACTTTAAGAGACAAACCTCTGTTTACTGTATTTTGCTCCTGGGTTGTCTCATAATAGTCACACTGTGCACACTCTGACAGGTTATGGGCCCAGTCCAGAGAGAAGGCTAGACTGACTAGAGAAACCAGAGAGAAGAGAAACCCAGTGAGAGCTTGCTCCAGAGTCAGAGGAGTTGTGCATCGTGGTTTGTTAGTGGTTGGTGATTGTAAAGAAGGCAGGCAACATGGCTTCTGTTGGCATAATGGGAGGTGGTTTCTTGGTGTCTCGGTTAAATGAGACAAACTACCTCTTCTGGAGTGTAAAGATGGAGATGTACCTGCAAAAGGAGGAGTTGTGGACGATAGTTACTAATCCACCAGCAGTCCTGGATGATGGGGACCAGAGAAGAAATGAGAAGGCATTAACCAGCATAATTCTGGCTTTAGAGAACAGTCACCTGATACACGTGAGGGGTCTCCAATCTGCGAAAGAGTGCTGGGAGGCATTGTGCAGTGTGTATGTTAGAGAGACTGCGGGCAATAAAGTGTTGCTGACAAGGAGACTGTATAAAGCAGGGATCACCAACCTTTCGGATTTCAGGGACCACTAAATTCATAATATGACCACTAATATGATCTGCCTAATGACCGGCTGGGTGGGCGTGGCTAGGTGGTCATGTGACTGGATGGGCGTGGCCAGCTCCTCGCCTCCCCACTCGGGCTCCTTAGAGCCCCAACAGGAAGCAGTTGTTGGAGCTAAGCAGCCACCATAAGAAAGAGTTGGCAAAACAACTCAGTTCAAATTGGATGTGTCCGAGAAGGAGGCTCAGCAGAAGCACCTCACTGAGGACTACAAGCATAGGCTTTCCAAGTAGAGGGAAGACCTGTGGGGGTGCAAGGCCAGGTACCGGCGCCTGGAGGCTCAGCGGGTTGAGACAGTCAGCCAGTTCCAGGCCATGATGCAGTCCCACTGGAACAAGGTCCTCTGGCTCTTTGCCACCAACAGCGCTTCCCTCCAGCCTTCGCCCAAAGCCCCACACCAGGAGGCTGAAGCAGACCCTGAGTTGGAATTTCTGCCCCCCTCCGACCTGCACAAAAATACCCTGAAGGGGGAGACTGTCTGCAGCAACACAAGCGTTCATTGCACGTATCCGTCCCAGGGGCCATAGTCGGAGGACCCCTGATTTAGTGCAATGTTGAAAATGCAAATAATTTTTCTGCGGACCACCAAAATTTTCTCGTGGACCACCAGTGGTCCACTGACCACCAGCTAGTGACCGCTGGTATAAAGCACAACTGAAGCCGGGGAAGAGCATGTCCACACATCTGCAGGCTATGAGAAAGACATTCCTAGAGTTAGAGGAAAGATGAATGACGTTTACTGAGGCACACGAGGTATATGTGGTGCTCAGTTTGTTAGACACTTCATGGGAAGTTCTTGTAACTAGCCTAGTCCATGCAAGAGAGGGACTTAACCATGACATATTTGACTGGCCGATTGTTGGAGGGAGAACAGAAACGGCTGGAGAGGCGACCAGGAAAGGGAGGAGATAACTCTCAGCACAAGCCAACATCTGCAACATACCAGGATGCCGGCAGAACCAGTTGTTAAAAAAATTGAATCCCACCACTGGGTTAAGCAGGATGGTCTGTACATCCTAGGAAGGCAGCAGAATGGTTGTGCACAAACACTTATGAACACTCCCACAGATGACAATTGTGTACGTTTATTGCATAGGAGATTGGGGCATGCAAGTTTTAGAGTACTGCAAAAGATGCCAGACCTAGCTGAGGGACTTAGGATAAAGAAATGCAAAGTGTATTTAGATTGCACTGTTTGTAAGGAGTCAAAGTCCAGGGTGTATCCTATGAGTAGGAAAAACTCAAGGCAAACAGAGTTATACGTAGGAGAACTGAAAGGTGTAATAAAGGTATACCTCCTGAGTGGTTCACTGCAAGTGGGGTTAGAGTAGGTAGTATTCATAATGTATCCCGTAAGTACCAAGAGATATAGTCATGGTCATTGCCAAAGGAAAAACAAGATAAATGGAGGAAGTTAAAGAGAATGTCAGGCAGACAGAAACTAGACTGAGCTGGATAGAGAAAGTGAAGGTATTCAACCAAGAGATGGTAAGCAGGATGTAATGGAAAATAATGAGACAGAGTGTACAAAGTCATTAGAAAATGAAATTAGGAGCTGTTCCAGCAGCAGTAGTAGTAATGGTACTAGTAGTGTTTGTAGCAGTGAGAGTAGAAACTGAAGCAGGAGGCTAGGACATAATAGAAATAGAAAGCAGCATGAATATGTTAAAGCATTCAGCTGTTCAGCTTTAAAGGGGAGGAGTGTCAGGGAAATACTTTCAAGAGCTCACCAGCTGCTACAATGATATAAGGCAGGGAATGAGTCAGCAAGGTTTTTGGGTTGATATGACTTTAAGAGGCTGTATATATGAGAGGCCCTGTGAGGGCGTTGTCTCGCTCCGTGTGTGCTTCCGTGCTGCAGTTGATGATTGATTGCCTGACTTTGCCTAGTGCATGTATGTATATATTCTTTGTAGATAAACCACTATTTGAAAGACAAACCTCTGTTTACTGTACTTTGCTCCTGGGTTGTCTCAAAATAGTCACACTGTGCGCACTCCGACACATTCATTTTAAATGGAGACTCATAAGGTAGTTTGTATGTAAGTCATGAATCCTAAAAATTTGTTTTGTTTTGTTTTTTAAAAAACACCACTTTGAACTGAATTGAATCATTTTATCAGCTGTGTTGAAATACTACCGTATATACTCGAATATAAGCCGAGTTTTTCAGCACGTTTTTCAGGCTGAAAAAAGCCCCCTTGGCTTATATTCGAGTCACGAAAAAAAATGCCTTTTTTCCTGCAACGGTTTTGGCTCCCTGGGTTGCTAGCAGACTTGCTAAAGCCAAAATGGGGCGTGGGGGGGGTGCGGCGCCCCTCCCCCGTGCCCCTTTTTGGCTCCCAAGAGTGGCAGGCAGGCTTGCTAGGGGCATGAGGGGGGTGCCTAGCAAGACTCCCTGAAGCCCCCTGGAAGCAAAAACAGGTGGGGGGGGGGCTTAAAGGGAGAAAGAAACAAAGAAATCCTCACTGTTTAGGGAGATCCCATGTGCACTGAGCTTGAGTTGAGAGCTGATTGTAATTGAGAGCTTCTTGTAATTGGCTGCTAGCTAGCCTTGCTCAGGCTAAGCCAGGCGTGGGTTCTCCCAGCTTGGCTGTCTCAGGAATTCTGGGAGTTGAAGTCCATAGGTTGTAAAAGGGCCATATTTGCGCACCCCTGGGCTAAGCTAATCAGTAATGGAGCGCTAAGAATGCCAGATGAGAAGGAGAAAGGGAGGGAGAAAGAAAGAGAGAGAGAAGAAAGAAAGAGACAAAGAAAGAAAGAGAAAGAAAAAGAAAAAAGAGGGAGAGGCTTGAACTTGCCTGAAATTAGATCAAGCCAGTGACTGGGTGGGCATGGCTAGCTGGTCATGTGATATATGTGTATAGGGACTACTCAGAGGGCTGAAAAAAGTCATTTCTGACAGGTCCTCGCACTTCTGACTGGTCCTCACACTTCTGACTGGTCATCATTTATGCCCATTGTAGCATTCTTAACAACCATGTCACTCATTTCACAACTGCTTCTCTTCACCATAGTGACAAGATAGGGCAAAAACGTAAAATGTGAGGACAGTCGTAAGTTCGAGGACTGGTCACAAGTGTGAGGACCAGTCAAAAATAACTTTTTCAGCCCTCTGAGTAGTCCATATGCACAAAAGGACTACCCAGAGGGCTGAAAAAAGTGATTTCTGACAGGTCCTCGCACTTTTGACCGGTCTTCGCACTTATGACTGGTCATCATTTATGCCCATTGTAGCATTCTTAACAACCGTGTCACTCATTTCACAACTGCTTCTCTTCACCATGGTGACAGGATTTTTGTTTTTGTTGATCCTCTTTTCCACTTACAGAGCTAGTTTACTGTTTTTCTTTGAAATCAATATTCAAAAACATTTAACCTATTGATGCCTCAATTAATGTAATTTTATTGGTATCTATTTTTATTTTGAAATTTACCAGTAGCTGCTGCATTTCCCACCCCCGGCTTATACTCGAGTCAATAAGTTTTCCCAGTTTTTTGTGGTAAAATTTGGTGCCTCGGCTTATATTCGGGTCGGCTTATACTCGAGTATATACGGTATATTTCCAAGAATTCAGTGATGGAATAATTGAATATACTTAACTTGAAAACAATTTAAAAGCATAATATGCACTGTAACTAAACTTAAAAAAACCCTTCTGAATGGAACCCCTCCCCCCTCTCAGGAGGGTCTACTTTATTTTTATTTCACATATACTGCAGAGTGGAACTAAAAGCCACATCGACAAGAGGAAGAATCTTCTCTTTAGACGAAGTTACTGATAAAGCCATGCATGCTCTTTTTAAAGCATATTATTTTGGCTCACGTGTTTCATCTATTTATAGTGTAACAGTAAAGACAAAGCTTTCGGTGAACTAGGCACCCATAATCAGAAAGATATGGGTTCTTCAACATCTGCATGAAGCTGCTGCAGGAGCTCATCTGATGATTCAGGGTCTGATATCAACAATATTTTGATGATAACCCAACTATAAATTGCGACCCCAGGCAGTCTTGTCCCAATGTCTTGGAGGTTTTAATGCTCTAGATGGGACAGAACAGGCTTAAATTGAACTCTAGCAATACAGAGCTACTGTTTGTATGTTGGGATTTATTTCCATTTATTAAATTTATATGCTGCCCACCTCACCATCCGCATCCCTCTATGCCCCTTGTTTTGTCTTGGGATGAGTTTGGCCTTCCTCTGAAGGAGCAGGTTTGTGACCTGGGGGCCCTCCTGGACTTGTGACTCCTGCTGGATCAGCAGTCAGAAGTTGTGCTGAGGGGGCCTTTCCCCAGCTTTGGCTTCCATGCCAATTGCAACCTTACTTGGGATGGGAGGACCTGACTACAGTGGCTCATACTGTCACCATCATCTGGTTAGATCACTGCAAGGTACGCCACATTTCAGGTACAATTTAAAGTGCTGGTTTTAATATATAAATCCCTCCATGGCTTTCTGCCAGGTTACCTACAGGACCACCTCTCCCCACCAGGTCACTTTGTGCCAGGAGAAGCATTTGGTTGTCCCCATTTAAAAAATAAATAAATCCTGGAGGGCGTGGCTGACGTCATGGCAAGACAACATATCCCTGGGGACTCCAGGGACAGCGCTGAAATCCAAGCCGCTGGGAGGTCCGTTTGGACCTGAAATCGCCTCGAAGGGGCGATGAATGAAGAGAGCACACTGCTGATCTCAGGGAGCCCGCAAACTCCCTGATTGATCCAGAGAAGGCTCTCAAATCTGACGGAGAGGAAAAGATGGTCATTGTGTGCCGGATCAAAGCTAGGACAGCCACAATAAGGAAGCATTGAAGATTGACTGTCAGTGTGATTGAGCTGGGTGAGAGTTTTTCCATGTTTGAACTTTTAATATTAAGGGCAAGAGGAGACCCCCTGGAGAATAGCAGGTGAAAGTGGGACCTAAAAGAGGAGGTGGAATTGTTTTTTTCTCTACCTCCCCTGGGAAGCGGCAAGGAGAGCTTTAGAGCCATCTTGGAACAGGAAGTTAAGCTGAAGAACATTTTAGAAACTTCCTAGAGAATATTTTGTAGTTAAAAGCTGGACTGGGCACCTCAAATATACTATTGGATAGTACAGAAGCCTTGAAGACTACAATATTCAGATAGACAGATTCATTTTATTGCTTTTTTTGTTATTATTTTATTTTTATAAGAGAGAGAGAGTAGCAGAGCCACAGTGCCATCTAGTGGCAGAAGAGGAAAGTGGAAGCTGGGAGCTGTGAATGTACAAAGTATATAACCTTGAGAGATTGTGTAACAGAAGATAAGGAATGACTGTCAGAAAAACAACTTTGGTGTGATAAGCTGGTCAGACTGAATAACTGAGATAGAGTAATAATGAGACTTGTTATTTCTAAACAGTTTAGCTCTTGAAACTCAAAGGGAAATATAAACAGCAAAAGGCTTCATTTACTAGTGAACTCTCCACTAGTAAATATAAAACAATTGGGGTTTGGCGGGCCAATGTGATTACAATTTAGCGATATATTATCCCTTTTTGTTGGATAATAAAGGATTAGGGTCTGAAGAACCCAAAGAAAGCATTAAGGAGGATGGGATTAAAAGATTGATAATTTTTGGATTATAAGCCATTTTTGTTTTTCTTTTTGCTCTTTGTTCTTTCTCTGTTTTTTTTCCTTTTTACCCTCAGATTATAACGGATAATTACACTTTCCTCTCCTTGTGGATTACAAATACTAAAACAATCCAAAATGAGGAAAACACCGTCAGCATCGTCTTCAGCGTCATCACTGGCAGCTTCAAGCCCATCCGGGCAGAGGACCTTGGATGCTTTGTTACAACAAGAGAAGGCCAATGCGATGCAGTTAGAATTAAAAGGGTTGATCCAAGCGCTGCACAATGACTTCAAAGAAAAAATAGGGAAAGTAGAAGACAAACCAGAGAAACTAGAGGATAAGTTAGAGAATGTTCAACAAATGATGGCAAGTAATGAACAGCGTATGCAGAAAGTAGAAGGAAAAGTGAAATAAATGGAGAAAAAAGTGGATGAAGTTGATAATAGACTTACACTAGCAGACAAAAATAATGAAAGAATAATAATATCACTGGAAATGGATAGGGCTGATTATTATCTGCGGTTCCAGAACATGGAGGAAGAAAACGGAGCAAATCTAGCAGAGATAATGGCAGAGTTGCTGGCCTTAGAGGTGGACAAAAAATTTTTTGGCAGATATTGACGAGATATTCAGAGTTAACACTAGATATGTGGCAAGACAGAGACTTCCTAGAGAGGTCCATGTGAGATTTACCAAAAAAGCAATAAAGGCAGAGATTCTACAAAGAGCGAGAGATGAGCCTATAAAATATAAAGGAAAGGAAATAGTAGTACTAAAACAGATTCCAAGGAGAGTAAGAGAAATAAAGAATACCAATTCCTGACAAGGCAACTAATGAAGACAGTGAACTTTAGATGGCTGATTCCAGAGGGAATAACTGGTGACTTGGATGGAGCAAAGACATAGATTGGATTCTAGAGAAAAAGCAGAACAATTTTATGAACAATATTTTGGACCACAAGAGGAAATGAGAATAAGTGGAAAAGAAAATGACGAGAAGAAGTTACAGAAGAGAGGAATATGCAGCAAAAAGAAGATGAAAGGGTTCAGGAGGAAATAGCAATAAGAAAGGGGGCAAACACAAAAGAACCGAGATAAGAATGACTAGAACGACAAAACCTATCTACAAGTAACTATGGAAGAAGAAATTAATGTTAATTAATATAAATGGACTGAATTCGGTAATAAAAAGGAAAAGGACTTTTAATAAATTGGAAAAACTAAAATTAGACATAATTTGTTTATAAGAAGTTCACATTAAAAAACAACATATGAAGGTACTGGAATATCCTAAAATTGGGAAGCTATATACTTCTCTACCACAACAAAAGAAGAGGGGAATAGCCCTTTATGTAAAAGAAACAATAAATGCCAAACAATTTTTTATGGATGAGGAAGGAAGAATGTTGATGGTGGAGATAGTGATGAACAATAAACAGGTACTTTTGGTAGCAATATATGCACCAAACACTAATCAAGAGGACTTTTATGGAAAACTTCATTAAAAAATAGCAGAATTGGAGTATGAAAATATATGTATTTTGGGAGACTTTTATGCAATTGTGGATGTGGAAATGGACTATAAAACTAGAAGGACAAATAAAAAAAAGGAAGACATTTCCTAAGACCTTTTTTAAAATGGCAGAAGAACTAGTCATTCAAGATGCATGGCAAGAGATATATCCCAAGGAAAATCAATATTCATTTTATTCAAATAGACACATGTCTTGGTCAAGAATAGATATGATATGGATGACAGCAGAACTAAAAGCCAACATATAAGAAATAAGTATAGAAATGAGTAACTGGGCGGACCGTAATCCGATAAAAGTTGTATGGAAGGGACAGAAAAGAAAATCAAGATGGACAATGAACCAAGAAATATTAAAAGAAAAGGAATTCATGGAAAGAGAACTAGACTTCTTCTTTAAAAAAAAACAGAGAAGAAGAAACATCATTACAAAATGTATGGGATACAGCTAAGGCATATATTAGAGGATTAACTATAACATACAAAGGATATTAGAAAAAGAATACAAGACATTAGAGACAGAGTTACAAAAAGACCCACAAAAAAAGAATATAAAGAACCAAATGGATTTAACAAAGCATAAGTTGAACCTTGTTAGGAAATGAGTATTACCTACCTTGTTGGGTTAGCAATATATAAACCATCAATATAGCTTTAAGACTGCTATATTGCATCATACTGTGTCCTGATTGGTTAGCTCTGTAGCCAATCTCCTTAAGAGGGAGCTAGAAACATTGTTTCTCTTTGCTGTTCTTGCTCTCTGATATCTCTGTATGCTACTGTTTGCAAATCTAGAAGAACTGTTTATTGTGAATGACTATGACGACTGGTAAGAAGACTTTGTTATGGGATTATCCCTGGACTGTCATTTTGCTATTTCCTGCTTTATATGTGTATGACCTGGACTGTTTATTGGACTGTGCCTTACTATTTCCTGAAAATAAAAACAACTCAGTGTACCTGTATGTTGACTGTGTTTATTCATATCTACTCTCAAATGCTTTCACGTACACACCCTTGCTATTCAAGGGTTACTCTGCGAATTCCTTAACAAACCTAATAGATAAAGAAGAACTAGCATGGAAAATTAAAAGTGTCAAAACTTCTTTGACAATGCAAATAAACCAGGAAGATGGCTGGCGCACAAATTGAAAAAAGAAAAAGAAAAGAAATTGATATATAAACTTGCGGACAATGAAGGAAATATTCACCATCAAAATGAGGATAAAAAGAAAATGATTCAAAACTATTATAAGAATTTATATGACCAAGAGTTAATTGCAGAAGAAAAAATAATACCTAGAAAAAGCGGAACTACCTAAAATACCTGAAACAGTGAAAGCAATGTTAGACGAACATGTATCAATGATGGAAATAACAGAAGCAATCAAGACACAAAAGAATGGGAAGACACCAGGTCCGGATGGACTACCAGTAGAATTATACAAAGACTTGCAAGATACTTTAAGTATTCCAATGTTGGAAGTATTTAATGAACTTTTGTTAGAATTAAAGGTACCAGACTCATGGATGGAAGCATACATTACCCTTTTACCGAAAGAAGATGCAGATCTATAACAGATAAAAAACTATAGACCGATATCTTTGCTGAATGCAGATTACAAAATATTTGCTTCAATAATTGCAGAAAGACTAAAACGATTCTTAAATCAATTTATACATTCAGACCAAAATGGTTTTTTACCCAAGAGACAAATTAAAGACAATATGAAAACAATCTTAAATACATTGGACTATTACAAAGCACATCCAGAGAAACAAATGGCGTTGATCTTCCTAGATGCACAGAAAGCACATGAACTGGCAATTTATGCTAGCAGAGCTAAAAGAGATGGATTTTGGGGAGAGATTTGTCAATATGTTTAAGGCGATATTTCACAAACAAACTGTAAAAGTGATGGTAAATGGAGACATGACTGAGAAGGTTAGCATTAAGAAAGGCACAAGACAAGGATGTCCCTTGTCACCACTATTTATTTATATTGATGTTGAAAGTATTAAATAGAAATATTAGACAAGATAGAGATAAAAGGCATGGAAATTAAAAAGGAACAGTATAAATTACAGGCATTTGCAGATGAGTTAGTTTTTATTTTGGAAGACCCACAAGAAACAGGGCCTAAACTGTTAGCCCGTACCAGTCGGGCTTCAGGCAGGGGTACAGCACAGAAACGGCATTGGTTGCATTGGTGGATGATCTCTGGAGGGCTCGGGACAGGGGTTGCTCCTCTGTCCTGGTCCTATTAGATCTCTCAGCGGCCATGGTATCATGCTGCAGCGGTTGAGGGGGTTAGGAATAGGGGGCACCGTTTTACGGTGGTTCTCCTCCTTCCTCTCCGACCGCTCGCAGTTCGTGTTGGCAGGGGGGCAGAGGTCGACCTCGAGGCGTCTCGCATGGGGAGTGCCGCAAGGGTCAGTCCTCTCGCCCCTTCTGTTCAACATTTATGTGAAGCCGCTGGGTGAGATCATCTGTACTTTTGGGGTGAGAGTCCATCAGTACGCTGATGATACTCAGCTGTACATCTCCACCCCAGACCACCCCAACGATGCCCTTGATGTGATGTCTCACTGCCTGGAGGCCGTGCGGGTCTGGATGGGGAGAATTGGCTCAGACTCAACCCTTCCAAGACCGAGTGGCTGTGGCTTCCGGCGTCCCGATATAGTCAGCTGGTGCCATCGCTGACTATTGGGGGTGAATCTCTGCCCCCCACAGAGAGGGCTCGCAATCTGGGTGTCCTCCTGGATGCACGGCTGTCTTTAGAAGAGCATATGACGGCCGTGGCCGGGGGGGCGTTTTATCAGGTTCGCCTGATCCGCCAGTTGCAGCCCTTTCTGGACCAGGACGCCTTGCGCACGGTCACTCACGCCCTTGTCACCTCCCGGCTGGACTACTGTAATGCTCTCTACATGGGGCTCCCCTTGAAGAGCATTCGGAGGCTTCCAACTGGTCCAGAATGCGGCCGCGCGGGTGGTTATGGGCGCAACCCGTTGTGCCCACGTGACACCCCTCCTGTGCGAGCTGCACTGGCTCCCAGTGGTCTTCCGGGTGCAATTCAAGGTGTTGGTCACCACCTTTAAAGCGCTCCATGGCATAGGACCTGGGTACCTTCGAGACCGACTTCTGTCACCAATAGCCTCTCACCGGCCAGTCCACTCCCACAGAGAGGGTCTCCTCAGGGTGCCATCCGCCAAGTTATGTTGGCTGGCGACACCCAGGGGGAGGGCCTTCTCTGTGGGAGCCCCAGCCCTGTGGAATGAACTGCCCCCGGAAATGCGTAAGATCTCCGACCTCCGTGTATTTCGCTGTGCCCTCAAGACCCTGCTGTTCTGCCAGGCCAGGATATCAATGTAATGATTTTAAATTGGGTATTTTTAATTTTTGGGGTTTTAAATTGAGCCAAAATTATTTAATAGTTTTAATTATTTTTAATTGATGTTTGTCTTTGTGCTTTTAATAGGCTGTACACCGCCCTGAGTCCTTCGGGAGACTTATTTATTATTATTATTATTAAACTAATAAAAAAAAAGAAGAATATGGAGAAGTGGCAGGTCTGAAAATAAATAAAGAGAAAACTAAGAACCTAGTTAAAAATCTTACAGACAAGCAGAAAAGAGCCCTGGTAGCGCAGCAAACTAAAGCACTGTTATTAACATCAGCTGCCTGCAATTACTGCAAGTTCAAATCTCACCAGGCTCCATCCTTTCAAAGGTAGGTAAAATGAGGACCCAGATAAGCTGACTTTGTATAAAATATACAAAAGTATGAAGGCTATTGCTTAACACATTATAAGCCGCCCTGAGTCTCCGGAGAAGGGCGGCATATAAATCAAATTTAAAAAAAAGAGTTCATGAAGAGAATAGATATTCAGATTGTAAAGAAAGTAAAACATCTAGGGCCGTGATGGCGAACCTATGGCACGGGTGCCACAAGTGGCACACGGAGCCATATCTGTGGGCACGCGAGCGTTGCCCTACCTCAGTCCAGCATGCATGTGCGCGCTGGCCAGCTGATTTTTGGGCCTTCCGGGCCCACTGGAAGTCGGGAAATGGGCTGTTTCCGGGCCTCCAGAGGGCCTCCAGGGGGGGGAGGCTGTTTTCGCCTTCCCCAGGCTCCTAGAAAGGCTCTGGAGCCTGGGGAGGGCAAATAATGAGCCTACTGGGCCCACCGTGCCATC
>WNWU01012853.1:11820-97892 GCA_012654045.1 Ptyas mucosa | reverse complement strand
GCATGCATGGGGGGACAGGGCACATTGAATTATGGGTGTGGGCACGCACGCGCAATCCCCCCCACTACCCCCGCTTTTGGCACGTGATGGCAAAAAGGTTAGCCATCACTGATCTAGGGATTAGTTGACAGCAAGATGTATAACGATTAAGGAAGATAACTACCATAAATTGTTGAAACAAATCCAAATGGATCTGGAAAAATGGAAAAACTGCAATTATCGTTGGTAAGAAGAATAGCTACAATTAAAATGAATAGATTGCCAAGATTACTGTACCTATTCCAAACAATTCCGATAAAATTGGGAAAAAATACTTCGAGGAACTTAATAAAACAATACAGAAGTATATTTGGAAGACAGTTTTCCTTTTTGCTTCCTAACTGCCACATATTTTAATCTGGGAAATTGGGAGGGGAGTTTGGTTGGAGCAGTAGAAAGTTAGTCGTAACAACATTCCGTATTCAAGGACACTTTTGCCTGCACCTGCTGGAGACTGCCTGGAGATTGTATCCAGTTGAATGTGAAGAGTTGATTGGACGATGTGATAAACTTGTGGGTGTGGGGTAGGGCTGTGACCTGTTAGCTGGGTGTGGAAAACCTGGAAGCTTTCAGATTCGGGTTTTCCCAGATGTGCCAGCATGACATCTCTAATAAATTGGAACTTTGAGGAACCTCAGGCCTCGGAGTTTTATTTTGTTGGAGGTGTTCCTTGGAACCCTGACAGATATTTTGAATGAAAAGGGGAAACTCAAAACTAAACAAGAAATGAATGAGCAAGGGATCGATATAACATGGTATTCACAAGTGCAGATACATTCTAGATATGAGAAAGATGCTAAATTATATAGTTTCTATAAAGAACTAACAGAATTAGATAAAATACTAACAGGAACAGAAGATAGATTGATAAAGAAATTGTATAGCTACTTATTGGGTATAAAGTTGGACATGGTGCAGAAGCCAAAAAATATTGGACAAAAATAAAGACACGGTTGGAAAAGATGATAAAACAACGCATTGAGCCAGAAATATTTTTGCACAGCTGTGATCACCTTGAGCCTTTTTTTTTTACTTTTTAAAACATTTTTTTACTACCTATTCGCCCAAACCGGTAGTAAAAAATGCTTAAAAAGTTTAAAAAAAAAGTTCCAATGATCAGCTGAGCAACACGCGATCGTCGGAACTTTTTTTTTTTACTTTTTAAAGCATTTTTAACTATCGGTTCGGGCAAATAGGTAGTAAAAAAATGCTTTAAAAAAGTTTAAAAAAAGGTTCCCAAGATTGCACAGCTGATTCCCCCTCCCTGTTCTACTTACCTTCCCAAGCCTCCTTTTGGCACATACTGCGCATGCGCACGCAGCGCACGTTTGGTGCAAACTGCGCATGCGTGCGCTTGGCGTGCATGCGCTGCCAACAAACCGGTAGGAAACCGGTTCAGATTTCACCACTGGATTCAGACCTGTTTTAGAACCAGGATGGCTGCTGCATCAAATGCTTGAGATTCTGCCTTGGGACGGAAAAATCCAATGAGGCATGTGTTAGATGTTACTACTGTTTCTGTCTTCAGCTCCCCCTACAACATTATTCTCTACATATTCAAATGTGATTCCCAAGAGGTTCAGTAGCAGACACAAGATTGTACCTTAGATGTCCCCTTCGCCCAATTACCCTGCACTGGGGTTTTTTTCCTGTCAAAGGTTCAAAGAGCTTTTATGCCAAGGATGTCCCTCCCTCCACTTCACTTACAGTATATTATTAAGACTTTCTGAATTGGAAGAAGTGCTTACTGAGGCACCTGTGGGTAACTCAGGAGCAACCCCTAGGGGTTGTATTCTACTACAACAGCATGTGATGCTTTGGGAACACACTCCTGTCATTTTCAGAGATTTTGCTGCACTCATAAGAAAACTATATTAAGAAAGGTGAGATCCTTCCAATTCTAATAAATGCCCTAACTAATGTTTTATTTCACTAGCAAGGAAACTAGCTTTTTGCATAAACTGATCCATTTCGTAAATGTAGCACTGTGAGAAACTGGAAAGGGAAAATCTGCTGCAGTCATGAGACGGATATAATATAGAACCTCACCAAAACAGGAATTAAAGTGTAAAAAATAAAGAGAAGCATTGGATATTCTGGAAAGCAATTCTACTTTTCACTTATATCTGAAAAAATATATAATAAAGGAGGAAAGATCTAAAAGTTCTGTCCATGGGTGAAGTTTCCATAGCTGTTTTTTCAGACATTACAAAGCATATAATTTATTTATTCTGGTGTCAAGTGATTCTAAAATTTGCAATGTCTAAATAAAGAAATCCAGCTTATTAAAGATGTTTTGTATTTGTCAGCTTACAGCGCACCATGGAAACTGTGCAAAACTGAGGTGAACCCAGTGACAATACACCAAGCAATTCTTCTCTTTGAAATTTCAATTTCAACTTCTGTTACCCAGAAGGGTACATGAGCTCAGGCGCAAGACTATCATTTGGCTCAAAAATAAGAATTTTCTACATTTGTTTTTCTTAATGTGAAAATCCAGAGGAAATTCTCTGCCACACAGTATCATTTTTACAAAAAAAATAAGACTTTACAACCTGAATATTTTTATGAAATAGTATCCCATTCATAGGGAAATTAGAATTACAAGCTAGTTTACCAGAACTCTGATAGTATAAGATGTCCAGCTCTTTGTTTGGATCCGCCTACCAGGAGTAGAGATAAACAAACCAGGAAACCATATTAGTAGTTAGTCTACTCTTTCCTTGGATCAAAAATCCCTGGTTTGAAATTCTTTCAAAAAGCAAGAATCTTAAGACAAAAATAAATCTTCACTTAAAATTTTAGCTTGTCAAGAGATCAATAATCTAGAAATTCTGATTGAGACAAAACACTAATTAAAACATAGCCATTTCCTGTTATTTAGCAATTCCTATTAGCATGGTGAACTAATCATTCGCACTTGGGCATACATGTACCAGCATGTTTATTTGATCCCAATATGCCAAAATTCTGTCTAACGGAATATGTGATAAGAAATATCTCCAGGGAAACAATGGTTGTGGGCTGCTGATAAAACAAAAATTACATTAAAAAAACAAAGGTAAGTCAGTAACTTTGAGGAATTTATTTTCAAAGGTGCACAAAACTCACAACAACAAAATAGCTAACCATAGTTAGACGTTAGAGGCTAGTGGACAAGAAATCTGAACAGACTCCAGCAGCCAGCAGACTTATAAATTGTATGTTTCTTTCTAGACAATAAAACAATGCTGTCATTAAAATAGATGTAAGCAACACTGGCACAAGCCTTACATAGCTTGCAAAAAGTTACTCATTTTGACAAGAACATGATACACAAAATCATTCCTAAAATAAGTAATTTAAAATGAATTTTTACTGGGTGTATCTCAGGAGGCAAAACTGTTATACCTGGCTTTCTTTCCAATCTTTAATGTGAGCACCATGTCCCAACACCATGCAACTCTCTCGAGCAAAACTCTAGATCTCTCCAGGGTCAAAGAATATAATCCATAAAGAAGGAAGCCTTAAAACCTAATGCTTTTCAACAATGGTTCTTGATAAAATAGTGGCTAGTCATCTTAGAATATGTGCACAATTATATACAAAGCCTAGATAACGGAAGAAGTCCTATTTCAGTTAGTATAAGATACCAGCACTCATCTTACTAGGACAGTGGAGAAGAGACCATCCATTTCCATTTTGGAAAAAATAACTGCTTTTTCATATCCTGTTACACACACAAATACTATTTCTAAACAGCATTTTATTGCTCTAATGCTTCATATAGGGAAGTCAGAATTAAACATTAAACAATTTTTAAACATTTAAATGGAAACCAATGAAAGCTAAGTATCTAAATAATGACTATATGGATGAATGTGAAGTTGAATTTCTTTGCCCATGGACCTGGCTTTCTTTTATAAATATACTATTATCAATACACTTCTATCTGCTAAATAATTTGGAACTGGGAAATTTATACATTAAGCCCAACTTTTCTTCATAATTAAGCTAGCTTCTTTAAATAGCAGTATGAATATGACAATCATCATTCAGAAATTACAAAATTTAATGGTTTTTAAGAGACCCAAGAGGGTCCTCCCCATTCTTACATACCTCACTGATGCTAACTTCCCAAAATCTGTCATTATAGGACTATCTAAGGGCATATAATAGCTCTGATACATTAAAACCAGTACAGGAGTTAAGGCCTCTGACTAATCCAAGGAGGAAAAAAGTCTAAGAGACTAGACAGATGATTTCCTAGGTTCCCTGATCCTGAGGTTCTAAAGGAAAGAAAATCTGAGCAGGTGAGGAACCCTAGTGGAATTTTAAGGGAGGACCTGGGATGAAAAACTCATCCTTTTTGCTCTGGAAAACAGAACTCTCTGTCTATTGCCTAGCAAAGCCTTCAAAGAGGGGAAAAAACAAAGAGGAAACAGAATACGTTCCCCAACTGAGACAATACGATTTCTGACTTATTTGGAAGGACAATTATAGGAGAAAGAAGATAAGAGCAGAAAGAAAATCAGATTTTATTTATTTATTAGAATTTGTCAAACAAAAACGAGATTGTTTTCCTTAACTGGTGCAATACAACCTCTTTTGTTCTCTAAACATTTCCTTCTCTCCTCATTGGCCGGCCTTCCCATCCCACAAAAATACCCTTCTCTCCCCTTATCTGCGTGCTTGGGTCTCACCTGTAAGTCTCAGCAGCTGCCTAGATATTCTTCCCCTTGCGGCTCCAGCTCCAAGATATTGGGGGTGGGGAGAGTACCCCCTACTCCCTCCAATCAAGGAAGAGGGTTTAGAGGGAACTGTCAGTGGTTCCCCTGGAAAAGGAAGGCCTCTGGGTGGGAAGCATAGGGTATCTACAACAGCCCCCCTCAGAGCCTCTCCTTCCCTCCCTCTTGTTTGGGTAGGAAAAAATTGTCCTGCAGAAGTGAAGACATGCAAGTGGCTGGGTAACCGGGAACGCGATGGAGGTAGCCCTGTAAAAGGATGCAACAAGAGTCTAGGGCCCTTCTGCAATGGCTGTAATTCAGGGGTAGGGAGAGGGAGAGAAAAATCCCAAATTAGAAGGAAGGGGGTGGGGGTGGGGGTCGGGGGGTGGGTGGGGGAAGAAGACAATCGCTATCAGCCCAGTAGCTCGCTTTGCAAGAGACCAAGGGATGGGCTGCGAGGGAAAGGCGGCGTGGGCTTCATAGAATGCTTCAGTCCCTTCCAGCTGTTGGCGGCTGCCTACAGATGAGGTATAAGGGACCTACAGATAACGGGCGAGGAGGAGAATCTTGAAGGGAAACCGGCGGGGCGGTGGAACAAAAAGGAATGAGAGGTCAGGTGGGCGGGGGTGGAGTGGTCCCTGTAAAAGGCAAAGAGATCCTTTCAGATCCAGGGAATTGGGGGGTGGGGATGGAAGAATGGGAAAAGGGAGGGAGTCTCTATAGGGGAGGGTGCTGTGGGGGTGGGGGGCCTGACTCTATCCGGCCCCCCCTCCCCTCTCTCTTGCCTCTTCGGGTTCCTCCGTCTGCTCCTTCCCTCTCACTCACTCGTTGTCCCCAAATCCAAGATGGCGCCCAAGGCAGGAGCAAGACCGGAACCAAGGCAGAGAAAACGTCAGGCGCATGCGTACAGGGAAGGAGGCGCCGAAGAAGCGCAATACATGCGCAATACGTCAGGGGCGTGAGCCCGTGAAAACTCGCATGCGCCAGTCGGGAATAAGCGACGAACATCGTGCCGAACCTAAACCAGCCTAGTGCGTAAAACGTTTTGGTTGGGGCACTGTGCGCATGCGCCCCTCTCGGGTCATTCTTGAGAAAAAGGTGGAGCGTGCCGTGAGCAATTGTACGACAGCATTACTGAATGGAACGCAACGCACGCGCAGTAAAAGGGGAAAGGCACAAGGCCCGGCTTCATTGGATTGTCTTGGCGTTAATGGGCGGGGACACGTTTACACTGACAACACTGAGGGATCTTGAAATTTACCCTAAGAATGGGATTGAACGAGAAACACCAGGAAGGTAAAGTGCAAATAAGATTGACATCTTGGTTGGCTGGGTGTGTGGGTGTAACGGCCCTTCAATGAAAGAAGTCAGATTGGGACGCCCCCGTGCCCTCTGGTGTGCTTTGATTGGGACAATATGGGAGGACATGGGATTTGATTGGTAGGCCGAGGTTGTTAAGGGCGGAGCTTCCATCGCTCAGCTGTTACTGGGGCAAGATTTAGAAAGATGTTGGACTTTCTGCGGAACCGGCCACAAACAGTGAGGGTTGGGTCTGTCATATCCATCTCCCTGAAGCTTAGCACTGGCTCCCCACAGGGCTGTGTGCTTAGTCCCTACCTGTATTCACTGTACACACATGATTGTGTATCATCTGACCAATCCACTGTGATCATTAAGTTCGCAGATGACACTATACTGGGTCTTATTACAGGTGGGAGATGAAACAGCGTTACAGGGGGGAAGATTCAAAAACTATCCACATGGTGCATAAAAAACAACCTGCACCTGAACATCAGCAAGACCAAGATGGTATTGGACTTCCGGAGGAAGAGAGAGAAACCTGCCCCACTTTACATCAAGGTGGGCTGTGTAGAGTGTTTCCTCCTTTAAATTCCTGGTAGTCCATCTCAGTGAAGTCCTCACCTGGAAAAACGTGATCCAGGTGGCCAGGAAGGCCCAACAGAGACTCCATTTCCTTAGGGTCTTGCATAAAAACAGGGTGGAACAACAACTGATGACCTCCTTTTACCGGTCCACAATAGAAAGCATCCTCACTTATTGCATCACGGTATGGCATGCCAGTTTGACAGCTGCAGATAGAAAAATATTACAAAGGGTGGTGAGCGCACAGCACAAAACATTGTGGGCTGTCCCGATACCACTAGATGAGATCGCTATGGCCCGTTGCCTTAGAAGAGTAAGGAAAATCCTCAGGGATGACTCACACCCTGGTCACTTCTTTATCCTCCTACCATTGGGAAGGAGATATAGAAGCATAGCCGCTGATGAACAGTTTTTATCCGTGGGCTGTCAGACTCCTGAATGTGAAATAACATCATAACTACGTAATACAATGGACTTGCAGGGCTGGCGCAACGTGTAACATGTTCACACTGGTGTAATAGGACTGGGTGGTTGTTAATATATTTTATTGGGTTAGGGATTTTCTGTCTTCACTGTGAGTTGTGTTGGGGGGGTGCACTGAGGGAGCTCAACCAATCTCATTGTACATATGTTGTGCACTGACAATAAAGATTTGAATTTGGTTGGCACGCACGCGCAGAGAAGTTGGGACGAATGCCAGTGTGTGTGTGTCGAGCAATGACAGCTGTTCAAAGAGGGGAAATAAAGGGTACACTGGGCGACAGTTAAACTCTTACTGCAGGGGGCTTGGGTGTATGTGCGCCCTGGAGCTCGCGCCTCCCCGTCACAGGAGTTGCAATTTCTTCTAGTCTTCTCAGTGCCCTTATTCCCCTCACCTCAAGTGCAGTTTTAACCCCGGCGTGATTCAGGCCCATGCCAGATGGGCCTCTTCCTTTCTTGTCAACACAAGGGAGGTGAAGTTAGGCCACTCGCTCTTCTTGAGGCATAAATCAAATTCCAAGCAGCTGACGGAAAGGTGGTAGAGAACGCTAACTATCATACATTGGGTTAGAGGACGGAAAGCCACCAGTTTTGAAAGAAGTGTGTCACCCTTCCTTCCCCCCCACTCCAAATCACATGAATTGGCCTAGCTAACTCTGCCAAGGCCGGACTGCAGCGGCCAACCTGGGATTATTTATCCTGATGTCGTTGACCCGGATTGGCTGGGCTACTGCGAGGGTTTCACGTCCAGCCTGCCTTTCGTGAGGAAAAGGGAGTTCTTTGGTTAGGTTGAACTTGGGGCATGTCGAAGGAGTGCCTGAGACCTACATGTGGCCTTTGGAGGGAAAGAGGCGAAGGAACAAGGGAGTCCAGATTTTACAATTTTGCTTGCCACATTTGTTAAGTGAATCACTGCAGTTGTTAAGTTAGTAACATGGTTGTTAAGTGAATCTGGCTTCCCCATTGACTTTGCTTGTCAGAAGGTTGTAAAAGGTGATCACATGACCCCAAGACATTGCAACTGTCATAAATATGAACCAGTTGCCAAGCATCCAAATGTAAATCACATGACCTTGGAAATGCAATTGTGTGAAATTTGTCCTAAGTCACTTTTTTCAGTGCTGTTGTAACTTCAAACTGTCACTAAATGAACTATTGTAAGTCAAGGACTACCTGTAGTCAGTTTTTTTGCTGCAAGTTCTTAATACTGCTAAACACATCACTGGTTTATTTTATAAGAGTTACTCAGACATAAAAGATGATCCATGTACAGGTGGCCCTTAATGACCACAATTGGGACTATCATAAATTTGGTTGTTAAATGAATGGTCATAAATTGAGGACTACCTGTAATAAATTAGTATACAAGTATTGGACCTGTTGATCTCACTGAAAGCAAGAAGTTACTCAGGTATGTCAAATATTTACACTGGATGATTCTACCTATACTTTGAAGATGCACTAAAACTGGAAATCTATGTCCTTTTTGGGAAAACTATTGATAGATGGAAAGGGTAGCATAGAAATATTTACATTTTATTTGTATGTTAGAGTCTGCTTTAGATACTGCTCTTGGATAAGGTAAGTTGGTAGTAGTTGAGATACAGATAGTTCTTGAATTATGGTGGTAATTGGGACAGGAATTTCCATTGTTAAGCAATGCAGTTAGGTGAAACGTGACTGCATCACTTAGTGATGGCAAATCTAGCACTGTTACCATCAATCAAATCTCACTTGTCATTAGGTGAAGATCCAAGTCAAATCCCACCTGTCATTAGGTGAAGACTCTTCCCCAATCCAAGCCTTTCCTGGCTTGGTCTCTCCCAACCCTGAACCTTGGTAGAGTAAGGGACTGCCTCTTAAAATCTAGCCACTCACCCCCTTCTGCCCTTTTGACTGACCTGTACAACAGAATTCCTCAGTGGCTGTGCTAGTTGCACTGGGGCTGAAGTAGATGTCTGGAGTCTTAAGCAGAGCTGGCTGTCGCCACACCTGGGCCCCAAGCATGTGAGGCAGCTGTTGGCTGTGCCAGGCTTTCTTCCCAAGGAAAGCTTCTGAGGCCTTGTAAGAACTGTGTGCCTGCCATCTATCTGGATCCGCACCAGTCCGGCTTCCGGCCTGGGCACAGCACGGAAATGGCATTGGTCGCGTTGGTGGATGATCTCTGGAGGGCTCGGGATAGGGGTTGTTCTTCTATCCTGGTCTTATTAGATCTCTCAGCGGCTTTTGATACCATCGACCATGGTATCATGCTGCGCCGGTTGGAGGGGCTGGGAGTGGGGGGCACCGTTTTACGGTGGTTCTCCTCCTATCTCTCCGACTGGACGCAGTCGGTGTTGGCAGGGGGGCAGAGGTCGACCCCGAGGCGCCTTGTGTGCGGGGTGCCGCAGGGATCGGTCCTCTCGCCCCTTCTGTTCAACGTTTATGTGAAGCTGCTGGGCGAGATCATCCGTGGCTTTGGGGTGGAGTTCCATCAGTACGTTGATGATACTCAGCTGTACATTTCCACCCCAGGCCATCCCAACGATGCCCTTGAAGTGATGTCCCGGTGCTTGGAGGCCGTGCGGATCTGGATGGGGAATAACAGGCTCCGACTCAACCCTTCCAAGACTGAGTGGCTGTGGCTGCCGGCGTCCCGATATAGCCAGCTGGTGCCATCGCTGGCTATTGGGGGCGAGTTATTGGCCCCCACAGAGAGGGTTCGCAACCTGGGTGTCCTCCTGGATGCACAGCTGTCTTTAGAAGAGGATATGATGGCCGTGGCCAGGGAGGCTTTTCATCAGGTTCACCTGATCTGCCAGTTGCGTCCCTTTCTGGATCGGGACTCCTTACGCACGGTCACTCAGGCACTCGTCACTTCCCGCCTGGACTACTGTAATGCTCTCTACATGGGGCTCCCCTTGAGGTGCACCCGGAGGCTCCAACTGGTGCAGAATGCGGCCGCGCGGGGGTTTATGTGAGCGACGAGGCACTCCCATGTGACACCTCTCCTGCGTGAGCTGCATTGGCTCCCGGTGGACTTCCGGGTGCGCTTCAAGGTGTTGGTTACCACCTTTAAAGCGCTTCATGGCATCGGACCTGGGTATTTGCGGGACTGCCTTCTGCCGCCAATAGCCTCCCACCAGCCAGTACGCTCCCACAGAGAGGGACTCCTCAGGGTGCCATCAGCCAGGCAATGTCGGCTGATGACCCGCAAGGGGGAGGGCCTTCTCTGTGGCAGCACCTGCCCTCTGGAACAACCTGCCCCCGGAGATACGCAGGATATCAGATCTCCGGGTTTTTCGCCGTGCCCTAAAAACTTTTCTCTTTCAACAAGCAGGGCTGGCATAACCCCCCCCCCCCTTTTTTTCTTAAGATTTTTTAAGATTTTAGATTTTTAAATTGTCCAATTGGGGTTTAGTCATGAGGTTTTTTAATTTTCGGCCAAAATTTATAATTCTTTTAAATTTTAAATTTTGTATTGACTGTTTTTTATTTCTGGCTGTGCACCGCCCTGAGTCCAGCAGGAGAAGGGCGGTATATAAATTAAATAAAATAAATAAAAAAATAAAATAAATTTTCCAAATAGTGCACCTTCTTCTCCAGTGCTTTGGAAAGCCTTTGGAAAACTGCTGAAGCCTTCTGAAGCATCAGAGGAACAGAGCACACTTAATTGAATGGCTTGAGGGCCTTGGTGTGACTAGTAGTTGCCTTGTATAAGACCAGGCCTTGTTAGCAGCTGGAGGAAGACAGTTAAGGTCAGCTAGGGTGTGGTAAGGCCTGTGGAGTATAGGATGGTGAAGGCTTTGTGCTGTGGTGGCTGGTTGCAGCACAGGGCTTGAGCTGTCCCTCTCAACAGCACTGGGGCTGAAGTAGAGGCCCAAGGACAATGACAGCCTGCTGAAGGCCCCAGCTTCTACTTCAGCTCTGCTGCTAAGGAGTGCTGCTACACAGGGCAGCCAAAAATACAGAGATGGGGAGAGATAGGCAGGTGGTGGGGAATTGAAGTGCTCCTGCTGTTGTGTGTGTGTGAATCAGCTACCAAGCTCCCAAATTTTGATCAGGTACTGCAACAACTGTAACTTTGGGGATCAGGTGTGCCAGCTGTGCTGTAATTTTGAACAGTTGCCGAATGAATGTAAATTAATCCAAGGACTGCCTGTAGACCTTTCTTGGTTCAGTACCATAACAGGTGTTTCCTCCTTGTGGAAAATCTACCAGACTACTCTCCACTTCAAAAAAAGATGCTGAAAAAGTTTAAAGTTTCCAGTTATTGTTCTGATTTTCATTTTTATACTCATTGCCGGCTTATATATTATTTATATAATATAAGGCGCAGGGGAGGGCGCAGGGGAGGGGCGGGGGGCTGGCGGTTATTATTAACGAGGATCTGGGTCCGAGGGAGACCACTGTGCCACAGATAGCCGGATGTGAGTCCCTCCTTGTGAGATGGGGTCATGGGGTTCAGATGGGCTTGTTGCTTACATACCTGGCTCCCTGCCGCGTGACAACAGCCCTACCTGAGCTACTCGACGTGATAGCCACGGTGGCAGTAGATACACCCAGGCTTTTAGTCATGGGTGATTTCAACTTGCCATCCATTGGCAAAACGTCTGAGGTGGCTCAGGAGTTCATGGCTTCCATGACGGCCATGGACCTGACCCAGTTAGTTCATGGCCCTACTCACAGGGGAGGTCACACTCTGGACTTGATTTTTGTCTCTGGCCAGTGGTTGAGTGGTCTTGTTATAGGGGATATAGACATGGAACCCTTGTCATGGACTGACCACTCACTCCTTCGCCTGGATCTTCGAACCGCTGCACCCCGATGCAGGGAGGCGGACCCAATTAGATGGATCCGCCCCAGGCGCCTGATGGATCCTGATAGGTTCCAGATGGAGCTTGGGCCATTTCCTGAGGATCTGGCACATGACTCGGCCGAGGACCTGGTGGCTGCCTGGGATCAGGCGACTGGTGGGGCCCTGGACCGAGTCATGCCTTTGCGGCCTCTGACCCGGTGCCGATCCTGTGCGGCTCCTTGGTTTACCGAGGAGCTGAGGGAAATGAAGCACCGGAAAAGATGCCTGGAGAGTGGTTGGAGAGCCAGTCTCGCTGAATCTGACCGAACACTGGTAAGGTCGCACATTAAGGCCTACTTAGTGGCAATAAAGGTGGCAAAGTTTAATTACTTTTCCGCCTCTATTGCGTCATCAGGGAATCATCCAGCCGCCCTGTTTAGGGTGACCCGCTCCCTGCTCCATCCGGGAGTGCGGGAGGATCCCTTGGAAGGCAGGGCGGAGGATTTTTGACAATACCTGTATGACAAAATCGCTCAGATCCAGGGGGATTTGGACTCTGACTGGGTAGATCAAGGCAGGGTGACAAGGAATAGTCTTGAGAATGTTACCTGGGAGGAGTTTGACTCTGTGACTCCCGATGATGTGGACAGGATTTTGGGGAGACTTAGTGCAGCCACATGTTTACTGGACCTGTGTCCCTCCTGGTTGGTACTGGCTTCCCGGGAGGTTACACGAGGCTGGCTCCAGGGTGTTATCAATGCTTCGTTGAGTGAGGGTCACTTCCCCGCTGCCTTGAAAGAGGCGGTGGTGAGGCCTCTCCTCAAGAAGCCGTCCCTGGATCCGGCAATATTGGCCAACTATCGTCCTGTCTCCAACCTTCGCTTTATGGCGAAGGTTGTTGAGAGTGTGGTCGCGCGACAGTTTCCACAATTCCTGGAGGAAACATCTTATCTAGATCCGTTCCAGTCGGGTTTCAGGTCTGGGCACAGCACGGAAACGGCATTGGTCGCGTTGGTTGATGATCTCTGGAGGGCTCGGGACAGGGGTTGCTCCTCTGTTCTGGTCCTATTAGATCTCTCAGTGGCTTTTGATACCATTGACCATGGTATCATGCTGCACCGGTTGGAAGAGTTGGGGGTGGGAGGCACCGTGTTGCGGTGGTTCTCCTCCTTTCTCTCCGACCGGTCGCAGTTTGTGTTGGCAGGGGGGCAGAGGTCGACCTCGAGGCCTCTCATTTGTGGAGTGCCGCAGGGATCGGTCCTCTCGCCCCTTCTGTTCAACATTTATGTGAAGCCGCTGGGCGAGATCATCCGTGGCTTCGGGGTGAGATACCACCAGTACGCTGATGACACCCAGCTGTACATCTCCACCCCTGGCCACCCCAACGATGCCCTTGAAGTGATGTCCCAGTGCCTGGAGGCTGTGCGGATCTGGATGGGGAGGAACAGGCTCAAGCTCAACCCTTCCAAGACTGAGTGGCTGTGGCTCCCGGCATCCCGATATAGTCAGTTGACTCCATCACTGACTATTGGGGGCGAGTCTTTGGCCCCCACGGAAAGGGCTCGCAATCTGGGAGTCCTCCTGGATATGCAGCTGTCCTTGGAGGAACATCTGACGGCTGTAACCAGGGGGACCTTTTGTCAGGTTCGCCTGATCCGCCAGTTGCGGCCCTTTCTTGATCAGGATTCCCTGTGCACAGTCACTCACACCCTCGTCACCTCTCGCCTTGACTACTGTAACGCTCTCTACATGGGGCTCCCTTTGAAGAGCACCGGGAGGCTCCAACTGGTCCAGAATGCAGCCGCGCAGGTAGTGACAGAAGCAGCATAGCGCTCCCATGTAACACCGCTCTTGCGCGAGCTGCACTGGCTTCCGGTGGTCTTCCGGGTGCACTTCAAGGTGTTGGTTATCACCTTTAAAGCGCTCCATGGCATAGGGCCTAGTTATCTGCGAGACCGCCTGCTGCTACCGATGACCTCCCATCGACCTGTGCGCTCCCACAGAGAGGGCCTCCTCAGGGTGCCATCAGCCAAACAATGTAGGCTGGTGACCCCCAGGGGGAAAGCCTTCTCTGTGGGAGCACCTACCCTCTGGAATCAGTTGCCTCCAGAGATAAGGAGAATTCAAGACCTCAGTGCCTTCCGCCGTGCCCTTAAAACCCATTTTTTCCAACAAGCCGGGCTGGCTTAAGAAGGAATTTTAAATGTTTTAATTGGTTTGTGATTTTTTAAATTTTTGGGGGCCAAATTCATATATATTTTAATTGTTTTTAATATTTGTATTTCATGTTCTTAATTCTGGCTGTACACCGCCCTGAGTCCTCAGGGAGAAGGGCGGTATATAAATTGGAAAAAAAAATTACACATATTAATATTGGTACCAGATGCTATGTTTTATGTTAAAACTGGAATATACACAATATGAATACTATTTAAATAAATGAAAGTACAGGTTTGCAGTCCTATCTATCCTTTCTCCATTTTAATTAAGGCTTTCTTCTAGATGTTAAACTACCATATAGTTACTGAAAACAAGCAAAGGGAATATGAGGATTTCTTGTTTGCACATTGCTTGATGCTATTTATATTTAATCATGAAATCCAGTATTATGTAGATAATTATTCCTAATAGTGGAAGTTTTAGTGACAATCATTAATTTAGGTTAACTACACTATTCAATGATATATAGTTCAAGTCCTGTAATATATAATAAATATATTAGGCAATTTGCATTGGTTGAATAGCCACTTAAAATACAAAGAAATTACATTTTTTTGTATTTAATAAGTTGTTTATCATATCTTTTGTGAACCAAAATAGCAGCACACCAACCGAAAATAATGAATTTTACATGGTATAGCTGCTTAGAGAAAGGAGGACACCTGAGTACTGTATTCTGGAATGTAGAATGAATAGCACTGGCTTGATCCACTTAGATTTGGCCCCATTTGTCTTTGGGGAGGCGATAATATAGGCCAGCTGCACAACACAGCATGGCACAGAGGCAGAGAAGGAAAGTACTGGTCATGAGGCGCTGGCTGCAAAGGGTACGGTCTGCCTGAGAGTAGAATAAATTATAGTGAATCACTGTCAACTTGCAAAGCTTTCAAGTTGCCAGGAGCAGGAGGGAGGGAGAACTGATGGAGCTGATTGATTTCCCTAACTGAAGCTACATTCCACAGACACTTTCTTACCGCAATCAGTAGGAGAGTGTTGGGTTTCACAGCCAGCCAAAGTGGTTAATTGGAGAATGTGATTTATGACATGGCCAGGGAGGAGGGGAGAGACAGGGTCATAGGAACGTAAATCTAAGTAGGATTAGTTCTAACTGCTTCCGAATATTGCCAAAATGGTGCTCCTAATAAATGACTGTATTTCTTTTGAAGTTTGGCTCATGGCTCATGAATTAATTAGGGCATCTTTCGGAAACTTCACAATCAACTTCCCTCCATATATTGTGGAGCAAACCAGTTTTAGCATTCAGATATTGCCCAGAATACCACTGCCTATATCTAGCTAGCTAGCTAGCTACCTGATCTAGCATGCTGGATAGGGCAGGGTTAGTTTGATAACGTGATTGATAGCAAATCCCTGGCATTTCCAAAGTCTTGCTTTGTTTACCTATTACACATTTTGGTGGCTTTCTGGGAACAAAATGGAATATTACATTAATGGGTAAAGAAACATTGTAACAATGCCCCTTTCTGTTAGCTCACCTGGTCTTGGGGAGAAGGGATGAAGATGCAGGGATCCTAAGGCAATTCTCATGGGATAATGAATTTGTGATAACAGCTAAGAGATGAATTGATTTCTGGGCATCTGGACCTGTGGATGGAGTTAATGGAAGGAAATGTCAAGAGAGGTGAGCAAGGAGTCAGAATTCTTGAGAAAATACTGAAATAGATTTGGTGGTCACTCACCTCTGAAACCCAATTTTGTCCCACTGATGGTCAGACCTAAATGTGTATCATTGGGAAGATCTGTGACATTGTGAAGATCAAAGGTCAAGCCAACCATGTAGTTGTAGGAGGTTCAGCAGTTGAAGGAAGTGATATGACATTTCCCTGAGTTTTATTTGTGATACAGAACATTAAATGTGCAAGAGATTTCAGCAGAGTCTCAATCCTTAGATATAAGGGGAAAAGGAATGAGTGTTGCTTCTATTCTCATTTTTTTTGCTTTTTCCCTTAAAATATTTATCCAACTCCATATAACCTCACCTTTAAACTCCTTTGTTAATTGTTATTCAGAATAGAGGTACATAATACAATGAGTGAGTTTCTGGACTTCTGAATTGTAGATAGCAATAGCTAAACTTGAATTTAAAATTTTGCATTTTTGAATTTTTTTTTACTTTCTTTGCTCCAAGTGGTAGGTAGAACAAAATATCTGAATTTTAAAGGTCCCTTTCTTTTGGAGAAAAAAATCTATTTTTAAAAATTGTAATTGTATCTATAAACTGGAAGACAATGATAGAGAAATAGAACTGTAGCCAATCAGGCTGAAAGTACCACTTTCAACAACCCTTCATTAGAGAGAATCAACCTGTACCTGGAAAACAGCAAGGGAAAAATAGTGTCTCCATTACTGTTTTTCCTTTATCCTTCCTAAATTGTTTTCTGCTGTCTTCTCTTAACATTTGAAATCCAATTTCATCCCATGTTCTGGCCTAAATTTTAACTTAAATTTCTAATCCCTAGCTCACTTCTTTGACATCAGGATTATGAATATCGTGTGACTGGATGTAGAAAGCAAAACCAAAAAAAAAACAACAGCCAATGAAAGGAGGCAGAAGAAGAAGGAGGCCAGAGGTGGATGTCGTTCCAGGCAGATATGCAGGGAGGCCAGTAGGGAGCAGATGACCATGGTAAATCCTAGAGGTGAGGGTAAGGAGGATGTAGTATCATCCTAGCTCTGAAGAAACTAAAACATTTCTGGGAGAGATTACTAGAACAGCCAGAAAAAATAGAAAAGGGACTGATAACATGAATTTTTCATTTATGTATGGTACTGTATTTCAGCTTTTCTAATTTCAAAATGTGAATGTAAATAAATCTATTGATTTAATTTCATTATTGCTTAGATAATTTAAACTGGTGAAAATCTTTCATGGGAATACAGTACACTCAAAAAGTACAAAGGCAGTCCTCTTGTTTAAGATTACACTTCCATTGTGATTGCCATGAAATGGGAAGCTGGTTTTTTTTCTGTTCATATTCAGATATGGGAATATTTAAAGAAAGATTCCTAATATGCATTCTGCAGTTACATAATCAAAGAAAAAGGTTGCATATTTCTGCCCACTGATTTTCAAAATGTCTAATTCTCTATTTGAAGACATGTCTACTAAAGTTAAAAATAGCTAGTTTCTTCACCATGCCAACTGGATGAATCTGTGCTTGTAAGAGAATTTGTAATTTAACCTGACATAATTTTGTGATACTTTCATATTCAAGACAGCGTCTGATTATCTTATATTGTATTTGAAGTTAGCAGATTCCAATTGGGGAAAATTCGGGAAAAAAACAGCTAGAATTATGGAGGTAAATTCTAGCTGATACTATAATTTCATCAAAATCATGTTCTGTCTTACAACATAAAGATACAAAACTTCATATCTGAAAATTCACTACAAAAGTTATTCTATCAAACTGGTAGTAGCACAAATATAGGAAATTAAACATAATCTTCTGAGCCATATATCATATGGTTAACAGTAAACAGATAAGAAAGCAGAATACTTAAGATTTTTTGTCCCAATTTGGAGGAATGGTTGGTAGGGTTGAGATTTTGCTGAAATGGATAAATTAACAATTAGAGAAAAAACATTATCTACATTGATTGCTGACTAGAAGCTCTTATGGACGTTTTGCACAAAAATAAACTTGTAACTCATAGTTTTGATTATTAGACAGGATAGATTATAGAAAGAGTAATACATAATTTTACAAGGTGAAGAATATTGGAAGCTACTTCTTTATACTTTTTTCTTTTAACATTTTTATTAAAATTATTTTAATATATATATGAGAGAGACTTCTTGTCCCAAGGAGGAAACTCCTCCTCTCACTCTTTAGCTCTGCCTATTACCGGTAGAAGAAGCAGTGTTCTTTCTCTTAGTTCCATCTTATGGGCTGCCAACAAGCAAGTAAAATGATCAGTGTATAGAAAACCATTAGAACCTATAATGGAAAGACTACTTACTTGATAGCTCAGAATTGGAAACCATCAGCCTCCTCAAGTAGAAATGGGGAATAATAGCTTCCAGAAGATTGGATCAGAGAAAAGGACGCAAGTGGCAGGGCTGGCACTGAGCCTTCTATAATGCAGCCGAAGCTTTTCTTGGTGCCCCTCTGGCAGCCTCTCTGTCCTGATGGACTAGGCTCCAAGTGATGTCAGCTGCAATTACCTTCCAGTGGCCTAAACAAACACCAGGTGACACTAATAGCACTGCCACTCCAGAAGCTAGACCAGGACTAGACAGTACCAACAATGGCAATTTTTCAATGACCAATACTGTTACAGAAGCTAAAGAAGTCTTGGAGATTCCTCCTTCTCTCTATTGTTAGAATGTTAATAGAACTGGGAGCACTACTCTAGACTGTGGTGAAATTCTTTGACCATGGAAATCAAAATGGATACTTTCAAAATATTGCAGAAAAACAAATTAACATTTTATAGTATGAAATATGCAATTAGCATCCTCTTCATTAAACCAAGTCTCAGAAAAAAAATGGCAATAGGAAGGCTCCACTACAACATACTCAATAATAAATAAGGATCAAGTTATACATATCTACTTTCTTAGATGCTGTAACTTAATTTCCTTTTCTTTATAATAAAGCTGCATACTTTAATTTTTGTGAGAATCTCATTTTTTTTTGTTATGAACTGCTCTAAGGGACGTAACCTGTATATATTGAGGGATAGAGCTATGAGCTAGCCTAGGCAGGCCTAACAAATGGTGGCTCAAGATCCTGAGAAAAAATAGGCTCCTGCTGACTCTAGTCCACCCATATAGAACATGGAAGCTCAAGCCCTGCTGAACCTTAATTGGAAGTCCCCAGAGCTGAAATATAGGAAATACTGGATCAGCTCAGGGGCAAAGAGGCCATTCCAGAGGAAGAGGGAAGAGAGAAGAACCAGTTATTCTTACTTCCAGAAACTCATCTAGGAAATCCTACTCTTCTCCGACTTTGGCTTACTCAGAATTGTTTTTGTGCCTGTGTAAAAAATGAAGAAAAACCTTAAAAGCCATGGACAAAAGAGATGCAGAAAGAATGAACATAGGGTATATGTCAGAGTCAAAGACAGACTAAAGCACTTTACCTTTGGGCTTTTCAGTGTTGAGCAATATTAGGTTTTACGATGCATTTATTGCACTTAAAATAGAGAAAACAAAATACTATTAGCAATCATCTCCTGCAAGGAAGTATGTGAGATGCCTGAGGTCTGATTTGATGTAATCCATTTTCACATTAGAGGTTGAGTAATACTGACTTATTTTCAGGGATACTTAACAGGTCAGCTAAGATGCTCAGTCTGGAGTTAGACTCAGCATCAGTGGCTCTAAGGCAGGGCTGTCAAACTCCCGGCCTGCGGGCCAGATGTGTCACATGCTGGCCACGCCCACGCCCGGTTTAGCAAAGGGAAAAAAAGTCCTGATACGTCACGTGATGCCATGAGTTTGACACCCCTGCTCTAAGGGATCACAAGATCCTGCTAAGGTTACAGTATTACCTTCAGGTCCCCACTCAGATTTTAGAATGCCATTTCTTATGAACAGCCAAGCCTGTTCCATCTTCCACACTGCAAGGAGGTTGTTCCTCCCTCCCTGGGATATTTTGGAGTAGCTAACTACATTTTGTATTAATGAGCCAGTAGTGCAGATCCAACAGATTGTAGAAGAGACACAATATTGCAATGAGTATAAAGTAGCTGTACTGGAAATTGAGGCTGCAGCTGTCTGTTCCATCATCACCTGGTTTTGATAATATGGGCACATTGACTTCCTCCCATGAGGGCTAAGAGAAGCCATAATCTCTAGGATAAGGCATGAACAAATTATCCAGGACAGCAGAATTTATAAAAGGAGTTTGCAGCCTGATCCATGGTTTATGGAGTGCTGGCACAGAAGTACTTGTGGTTCAAAAACTGAGAAATGGACTACCCATTAAAAGCCTACCTGGCAGTTAAAGGGTTTGGGGGAAGCATGCTGACTCAATCCTTGTAGAAAACAAGGATAAAATGAAAAGGGCGTTGGTCTTACCTGACATGCTCCTTCTCAGTGTGCTGAGAGAGAATCCAAGGAATGGGTCAACTCTGCTTCCTCTGTTTTGAGTCTGAGTCAGTCGGGTCTTTGGTCCCGCCTCCTCTGCCTGAGCATGCCCAGTTTTGATGACGGCATAGTAATTGACTTGAAGTTGTTCTTGATGCTGAATCTGATCACTCCTGGACTTAGGACCAGATGGTCGCCAGGGTGGGGTTGGATTCTCTCTCAGCAAACCGAGAAGGAGCGTATCAGGTAAGACCAACGCCCTTTCTCCGGTGTGCTGAGTTGAGAATCCAAAGAATGGGACATACCAAAGCCGGCTGTCCTAAGGGTGTGTAGCAGTCTGGTCCTGAGTCCCCAATTCTGTATGTACTTTTTGAAGTACTCGTCTGCCAAAGGCCACTTCAGCTGAGGCGAAGACATCCAACTTGTAGTGTCATATGAACGGGGATGGGAAAGACCACGTCGCTGCCCTACAGATGCCCTTGATAGAGGCCTGTGTATTCCATGCAGCCATTGTGGCTGCGCTTCTAGTCGAATGGACTGTCACTCGCCTGGGCAACGGGAGCGCCTGGATCTCGTAAGTCTTGGCGATGCATGCCCGTATCCACCAGCCTATGGTCGATGGTGTGACCTTGCTGCCCAATGTGCTAGGTCGGACTGACACGAACAGTGACTCTGCCTTTCTAATAGAGGCTGTCCTCTTTAGATAGATAGGTATAGCCATCCTAACGTCCAAGGAGTGCCACTTTTTCTCCAGGTTGTGGTTTGGGTTTGGACAGAAATCTGGTAAGATTATTTCCTGTGACCTGTGGAATGAGGAGTTCACTTTGGGAAGGAAGGTGAGGTCTAGTCGTAGAACCACCATATTTTGGTGAAATGTACAAAGGTCCTCTCTTATGGAGAGGGCTGCCAGCTCGGAAATCCATCTGACTGAACTGATAGCTACGAGGAAGGCCACCTTGAAGGTGAGGAAACGTAGGCTGGTTGATCGTAATGGCTCGAAAGGCTCTGACATGAGCACCCTCAGAACTTTAGGCAGGTCCCAGGTGGGGTACCTGTGTATCACTGAAGGCTTTAGATTGGTTGCACCTCTAATGAAGCTGCGCACCAACGGATGTAGGGCAAGAGACTCCAAGTTCCCGCAGCCCAATACTGAGGCCAGAGCTGCTACTTGCCTACGTATGGTATTGGGAGACAGGCCTTTATCCAGTCCCTCCTGGAGAAATTCCAGGATTTGTTTCACCGATACCTTGGTAGGTTCAATGTGGCCTTTGGAGCACCAACCGCAGAAGGTTCTCCACATGGCATCGTAAATTCTGTTGGTCGAGGGCCTCCTAGAGGCCTGGATTGTCTGTATGACTTTGCTGGAACAATTGAGGTGACTCAGAGCTGTCCACTCAAATGCCAAATGGTCAGCTGCAGCTATTGTGGTTCTGGGTGAAGCAGGGCTCCCTGATTGAGGGAGATTCTGTCTCGAGGGATCCTCCATGGCCTGGATATCGACAGGCTGACCAGGTCTGTGTACCACGGACGTCTGGGCCAGTGGGGGGCTATTAGTATCTCCGCCTTCTCCACTATCACTTTCTTGATTACTCTCGGAATTAGTGGAAGTGGAGGAAAGGTATATAACAGACCCTGGGGCCATGAGTTGCAGAGAATATTGGCTCTTTCCACCCCGGTGTTGGGAACCTGGAATAGAACTTTGGCAACTGAGTGTTTGCTGGGGAAGCAAAGAGATCCAGAATTGGGTTTCTGAATCTTCTCAACCAGTGGTGGGTTTCAAAAATGTTTACTACCGGTTCTGTGGGTGTGGCTTGGTGGGCATGGCAGGGGAAGGATACTGTAAAATCTCCATTCCCTCCCCAATCCAGGGGAAGGTTACTGCAAAATCCCCATTTCCTCCCAATCAGCTGGGACTTGGGAGGCAGAGAATAGATGGGGGTGGGGCCAGTCAGAATTTTTACTACCAGTTCTCCGAACTACTCAAAATTTCCGCTACCGGTTCTCCAGAACTGGTCAGAACCTGCTGAAACCCTCCTCTGTTATTGACAATTCCCTGAACAGGTCTTTTTGTAGGCGCCACTCTGAGTGGTCGACTGTGGTTCTGCTGAGTCAGTCCGCCTGCACATTTGCTGTCCCTGAGATCTGTTCCGCTCTGATGGAGAGAAGGTGTTTCTCCACCCAGATCCCTAATCATCTTGCCTCCTGCATGAGTGCTCTGGAATGGTTCCCCCTTTGACGGTTGATATGGGCCTTGGTGGCTACATTGTCTGTCAGAATGAGTATGTGGTGTCCCACTATAATCTCCTAGAACCTTCTGAGGGCTAGAAGAGTTGCCCTGAGTTCTAGCCAGTTGATGTTCCTGAGGTCCACCTGGGACCACTGTCCTTGTGCTATCTGGGACTGGCAGTGGGCACCCCAGCCAAATTGGCTGGCATCTGTGGTAATGGTCAGGCGGTTGGGTTCCTTGAAGGAATATCCCCTGGTTATGGCCTGCGACCTCCACCATTGAAGGGATTGCAGTACCCTTGGTGGGACCTGAACCTTGACCTTCGCGTTGCTCCTGCCTGATCTTTGGTAGGGCAGGAGGAACCACTGCAAGGGTCTCGTGTGAAGGCGTGCCCAAGGCACAATCGATATACAGGACACCATTTTGCCCAGGAGCTGTGAGAGAAGATTCAGGGTTACTGTTCGGGTTGTCAGAACTTGGCCCGCCAAAGCTTTTATGCTGACTTGGCACTCTTGTGACAGGTAGACCTCACGTGCCCTGGTATCTATGACTGCTCCCAGGTGCAGCAGTCGATTGGTAGGAGTCAGATGACTCTTGTCGAAGTTCACGGAAAACCCGTGATCCTGTAAGGTCCGGATTGTGATTCATAAATCCTCCGTTGCCCTGGGAGGTGAAGGGGACTGTATCAATATGTCCTCCAGATTACATTAGACGTGCACTGGGATCATTCTGAGATGTGCTGCTATTGCCGCCAGTACTTTGGTGAAAGTCCTGGGCGCTGAGGATAGTCCAAATGATAGGGCTCTGTATTGATAATGTCGCCCGGCATAATGAAATTGTAGAAATTTCTGATGAGATGGAAGAATAGGTATGTGTAGGTACGCCTCCGTGAGGTCTATTGATGTTAAGAAGTCGCCCTCTCAGATACTTCTCAGTATTGACTGGTTGACTGGAGGGACTGCATTTTGAACCTTTTGTAAATTATGTGTCTATTTAATCTTTTCAGGTCCAGGATTGCTCTCCACCACCACCACCACCCCAGGTCTTTGGGACTACAAACAGGATAGAGTAGAACCCCTTGTTCGTCCCGTGGGACCAGTTGAATAGCTTGGATGTCCAGTAAATGTTGAACTGCTGCCTCCATGAGGCTTCTTTTTGCCCTGTCCCTTGAGACTGGGCAATTTATGAAGAAGCTCGGGGGTGTGGAGAGGAATTCGAGGGTAAGACCTAGTTTCACTGTGTTCAGGACCCAGGTGTCTGTGGTGGTTGTCTCCCATCGGTCGGCGAATAGGCTCAACTGTCCGCCGATGGGCAGGTTGGACCTGTCGTCACTTGGTGCGGTGGTAGGGACGGTTGGCCGTGCCCCGAAATGGACAGTTTCCCTGAAAGCGTTGTCCATTCCTGTCCCTAAATCCGTATCTATCTGGTTGTCGATCCTGCCCATGGGTGTATGCTCTCTGAGGTTGATGGGAACTAAACCCCATGTCTGTGGACCGAAAGGACGGTCTGAGGAAATAAGGCGGGGGACGACGGTCAACTTGCCTATATATATAAGGCAGGACCTTCCTCTTGTCTTTAGTCTCCACTAAAATGGACTCTATTGCCTCCCCAAACAGTTTGTTCCCTTTGAAGGGAGCAGTAGCTAGTTTCCATTTATGTTTCAAGTCCGCCTGCCAGTGGCGCAGCCAAACTAGGCATCGAACCGCAACCAAGACTACGATGGCCTTGGAGGCAAATTTTGCACCATTCAAAGTGGTGTCTGCCATAAATTCTGCCGCTGCTATCAACTTGTTGAAGTCCTGATGTGATCGGAGATCTCCAGGAGCCACCCTCTCCTGACTGCCGAGGCAGCTGCCTGATGCACCTTGCAAAGGGTCAGCTCTGCTTTCTCCTTTTTTTAAACCATCCTCAGCATCGTTAGCCAGGATGTTGGAGGATGTAGAGGCTGCTACTGGGCTGTCTATTGTTGGTGGTTGCAGTGCCACATTATAAAATCTCTTTATCATTCTCGCTTGGAGTTGGGAATACCACTGGTTGAGTCCATTGTCCCAGGACTACATCTCAGAATAACTCTGGTGAGGGAATCTCCTCACTCTCTGTGGTTGGTTTTGCAAATAGAAGCTCATTTGGATCTGCTAGATCCGTTGTTGACTCAGTTGCAGTTGGGTCAGCTCCCATGTGTGTTGCCGCCTTGGCTTTAAATAACAAGGACTTAAAGAGGGCTGGCTGAAAAAGTCCTGCAAAAACTGGGGTATCTGGAGCCATCCCCTCATCTTCCAAGAGTTCTGCTTCCCTCTGGTCCTCATCCCGAGGCCGATGTTTCACTTTGTGTGGATGAAAAGGTTGAGCATGACCTTTGAAATGTCTGCAATTCCCTTTGCTGTTTTGTTGCCATGAAATAATACTGATCTATGATTTTTTTCTGGAGCCACAGGAGCAGTCTGATGCCCCTGTTCAACCATGACCTATGTTAAGGCCTCTGATATCAGAGCTTTCATCTGGTCCATAATCCCGGGTGATCAAAGACCAGCTGCTGTGGGAGTAAATGTGGCTTCAGGAGCCAGCTTCATTCTCTTTGTTTGTGGCTCCCACTGATTTTCAAATGCCTGGAAATTTTCCTGTGTATCAGCCAGAATCTCATTGTCATCTAAACAAAGAGCTGGCTGGAGAAGTTGCTCTCTAGCACCATCTGGTGTTTGAGCACAAATAATCTGTTGCTTTAACGCCATTGGTTGAGCTGGTGAAGTGTGGGGATTTCCAAACATTTCCCAAAACAAAAAACATTTGTTTTGCCCCCCTTCCTCTTTCTCAGCCATGGCAAATCTCTTATCAATAGCCTTTTGTCCCCTGCTGGCATCCTTTTCCTCAGCTTTTGAAGCTCTTTGAGAGGAAATCGCTCTGGCTATTTTGGCCGCTGCTCCTCTAGTGGCCGATTTCAACCCTTTGGAGTCTTGTGAACAATTTGGGGTCTGGACAGGGAGCTCCTGATCCACCCCACTCGCCACTGATGTTGCTGAACCCTTGTGGTCAGCCATCTTTGCCCTTTGTCTCTCTCTTGGGCAAGGCAGTCTCGTTCCAAAAGGAACCCTGCTGCTGCAACTTTATTTCCCTCTTTCAATTTCTCTGCCGCTTGGAGTATGCCCAGCCTGAACTGGGCAGTGACTCTAGGCACACACACACCCCGCCGTCTGAGCGTTTCTCCTTGGGGCCTCGACTCTGCCTGGAGTCGGGTATCTGGCTTTCCCGGAATCCCGGAAATTTTAGTCTTAATATTGCCTCTGAGCTTGGCTATCGTGGTCAGTCCGAGCGTCTTCTGGTGACTGGGCCTGAACAGGTGGGCACACAATCATGGTTGGCTGAATTCAGCCCGTATCGCCTCAGCGGCTATAGACGAGCCCGCCGAACAGCTGTAGCCTGGTTGTCGAGCGTCAAGCAGCACTCGACATCAGAGACCTGAAAACGCCAGTGCAAACCACGCTTCAAAAGGGGGGGGAATTATGGGGCTCACGGGTGCTGGTGATGGTGAGAGATCCTTGCGACTAAGAGTTTTTGAGCACGGGGTTTACTGGGGTCGCGCCAGCTGTGGAAACCGCCCAGCACTCCGTGAAGACAGCGATGCCGGAGGGAAACAGGAGGCGGGATGATGACGTCGACACTATGCGACCAGGAAACGACTGGCGGGGGATTTAAAGAGGCATGGAAAGCTACGTCCCGTGCTGCTAGCCCATAAAAGCCCGATGGGCGAACCTCCCAATAGCCGCGTCTTTGAATTGCTTTGCATTCCGGCTTGGGAAAAGAGCTGTTGTCACAGAATAAACCAGGATTCTCCTCGGCTGAGCGCCTCGAGCGTGTTTCTTGGGCATGCCTGTGATCACGGACTGTCAAAAGCCGAGAGGAAGACGCGGCTCCCACAACCAACCTCCTTGCAGCCTAGCAGCGGTGGGGGTGCGGCGCGATGGCGGAAGGCGTTACAGTGGACACGATGCCGGAGACAGAGGTCAAGACGGAGGATACCGTGGCCGTTTTGCCTGACCTAGACGACCAGGCGGTGGTGCGGCCAAAACAACGGGAGCCTCCGAGAGAGGTGGGACCGGAGGAGAAAGAGTCGCAGAGCCTGGGGGTGTCGCAGAGCCTGGGGGTGTCTGCTCCAGCCGGCACGGGCCAATGGTGGCATAGTTCAGCCCTAATGGGGCCAAGGGCACAGACTCCACCCCATGTAGGTGCACAATTCCAGGCCTGGAGAGAGAGGCAATGGGGCGAGGATGACGAGGGAGAGTGGAGTTACTCCACTGGGCCAGGGGCCACCACAATGAACGTTTTACGGGACCGTTTCGGGGAGGCTAGCTTTCGTGACGCGCCATCCTGGCAGCCATGGGCTCCCCCTATGGAACCGTCCGGCAGTTGGCAGGGAGGTGCGATGTTAGGAAGTGGGAGTAAATTCCGGCTCGCTAGCCCCACGTTCAAGCCAGACCTACGGGCGAGTCGCGTGCGACGGGAAGAATTCTCCGGAGCCACCCGTACCGCGTCCTCCGTGGGTGGGGACGTAAACCGTGGACCCCCGCAAGCAGCGCGGCCATATAAGGGCCAGGGAGTGGAACAAAGGCCTGGAAATCGGTTAGATCAGAGCAGGATAGGGAATAAACCACCGCAGGCCCGCCAAACAGACTCTTTCCCGATATGGGGCCCCGGTTTATGGCATCCCCAGAACGTGTGGGGCCTGCCTCCTTTGCAGGCTGCTTTCGATGGGTCGTCGGGAAAAGTAGCACTGTTTCTTAGTCAGGTCATTAGCCATATGGACCTTTATGGCAGGCTATACCCATCGCAATGGTCCATGGTCGTCGCGGTGATGGCGGTGCTCACGGGCGAAGCAGCGGATTGGGTGGCCGATCTGCATAGTGAGCACGCCCACGAATTGACAGATCTGGGCCTTTTCCTGGAAGCATTGAGAGGGCGTTTTGAGGATGAAACCCGGACTCAGGTCATTGAGGGGGAACTTGTCGGCTTACGGCAACGTGGGCGTCCAGCAAAAGACTATGTTAGAGAATTCCGAAACCTCGCCAGGAAGCTCCGGTCATGGCCGGAACGACTCCTCATACATCAATTCCAAACCAGGCTGGATAGAGAGATAAGACAGGCCTGTGTTTATCGGGGTTTAGGCTCCCGTTTATCCGAATGGTATAAAGCGGCAGTTGATCTAGATATAGGGTTACGAGAGTTTAGACCCCGCGGATGGAGTCAACAATCCCAACTAACTCAACAGAGGCGCGGGGCTATGGGGTGGTCTGCTACTAGCAATGTGGCTCGGCCAGCCCCGATTCCGGGATTTGGGAGTGGGGATCCAGGGAGACAGCCCTTTCGGTGTTTTAGATGTAATCAAGAGGGGCACAGGGCAGCTGACTGTCCCTTACCACCCCCCCGTATGTCAACACCTCGACCAACGGGTACTAACACCCTGCTGAAGGAACGACCCGTACGAACACCAGAACGCTCCAGAGCTGTGACCCAGATGTCCCTGTTGGATGCTACGACACATTCCACTGTGAGTGGGCCACCTGGCACAGCTCGGGTTCCTGAACCGACTGGGACAACCGACGATGAAGATGAGGTCCAAGACCCCATGGTGAGTGACCCCATCCGCCCTTTCTTAATACCAATCACTCTGCAACACCCCACAACAAAACAAGAGAGCGCACAGGAAGCGTTACTCGACACTGGGTGCACTAGATGCCTTATCCGCCAGTCTATCGCAGAGGACCTAGGGCTCCATGTGGTCTCTCTACACACCCCCATCTGGTTCGAACAGGTAGATGGAACACTGCTGGGGGGGGAGCCAACTGCGAAGGTCACAGAACCGGTAGTTTTAGCCATAGGGAAACACCGAGAGCTCATACGTTTTGTGGTGATCAAGCAAATGATTGAACCAGTCATTCTTGGCCTCGCGTGGTTAGACAAATGGCAACCAACCATCTGGTGGGAGGGGGGTTTTCGTAAAGTGCGACTGCCAATAGGCCCGGAGCCCGGTGCTCGATGTGAAGAAAGCAACGACCCAAAATACCCCCAAGTCTACAATGATCTAGCGCGCGTGTTTAGTGAAGATGAGTGCAATGTTTTACCACCACATCGGGACACGGATTGCGGTATTGAATTGATTCCCGGGGCTAAGCTACCAAAGCCCCGGATGTACTCAATGACCCCGAAAGAGTTGGACGAATTGCGAGACTACATTGATACGAACCTAGCAAGAGGTTTTATCCAACCTAGTCGTTCACATATGGCGGCTCCGGTCCTGTTCCGGGAAAAGAAAGATGGAGGATTACATCTTTGTGTTGATTACCGAGGTTTAAATGCTGTGTGTGTTGAACCCCTGTATCCCCTCCCATTGATGACGGACCTGCTAACAACGCTAGCCACCGGGAAATTCTTCACTAAATTGGACCTCCGAGAGGCCTATTACCACGTCCGTATCTGCCCTGGTGACGAATGGAAGACCACATTCAACACTCCACTCGGAAGTTACCAGTTCTTAGTAATGCCATTTGGGTTGCAGGGCGCGCCAGCCGTGTTCATGCAGCTCGTAAACGGAGTGTTACATGAACATCTATATCGGGGTGTTTTGGTATATCTCGATGATATACTTATCTACACTAATACCATGGAAGAACACGTCCACCTAGTTAGGCAGGTATTAACCAAATTACTAAAGGCTCGCTTGTTTGTCAAACTATCGAAGTGTGAGTTCCACCGGAAGGAGATAGACTACCTCGGCTTCCGAATTAGTGACGTTGGGATACAGATGGATCCGAAAAAAGTGGAAGCAGTGCTCAATTGGCAAGCCCCACGGACCCGACGGCAATTACAAAGTTTTTTAGGGTTCACCAATTTTTACCGTCATTTCATCCCGTCTTTTGCAAAAACAGCATTACCATTGACAGAACTATTACGCACAAAAGGTTTGACCTCTAAGGGACGGCCTAAGCCAGGGCACGTGTTACATTGGACACCTAGTTGCCAGAAGGCATTTGAAACCGTAAAACATCTATTTGCCAACGAACCCGTACTAAAACACCCGGACACATCACAGCCGTTCGTCATACAAGCCGACGCTAGTGACGTGGCTATTGGCGCTGTTTTATTACAGCAGGATGCGGATGGCAGCCTTAGACCCTGTGCATACACCTCCCAAAAATTCACAACAACTGAACGTAATTGGGCTATCTGGGAGAAGGAGGCGTTCGCTGTCAAATGGGCTTTACAAACATGGCGGCATCTATTGGAAGGTACCATGCAGCCATTTGAGGTATGGACGGACCACAAAAATCTAGAGGCCCTGCAAACGCCCCGCAAACTGTCTCCGAAACAGGTCAGATGGGCACAATATTTTCAACGTTTTCATTTCATCCTTAGGTACAAACCGGCAGGGAAAATGTTCTTGGCTGATGCTTTATCACGCATGCCGCAGTACAAGAGCAAAAGAAACGAGGTGTTACAAGCCCTACTACCATCCAAGTCGAATGAGACATGTGCAGGGGGACATCGGCAGATCCATGACTGGAAAACGAAACTAAAGAAAGAACTAAGCACTGACGAGTGGTTCCTAAAGAATCGATCGACCGTAACCTGTGGCGAGGAATTAGCCTGGTGGGGGGATAAATTATACGTTCCTGTTACGTTGCGGCGACCGGTTCTAACGCAATGCCATGACAGCAAAACGGCTGGGCATTTTGGATTTCTAAAAACATTGCACTTGGTCAGAAGGCAATTCTGGTGGCCAAAAATGCGAAAAGACATTGAAGAATATGTCCGAAGCTGTCACGTATGTGCCATCTCCAAACCAATGTCCGGGAAACCATTGGGATTATTACAAAAAGTAGCTGAACCGGAAAAACCATGGGAGGAGATTTCCATGGACTTCATCGTAGACCTCCCAAGTAGTAAAGGATATACGGTTATCTGGACTGTGCTCGATCTCTTTTCAAAACAGGCTCATTTTATTCCATGTAAAGGACTCCCATCGGCACAACGGCTGGTGAAGATGTTCCTTCAACATATTTATCGTATACATGGAGTACCCAAACGAATTATATCGGATAGGGGGGTACAATTCACAGCCAAATTCTGGCGGGAATTTCTACGTAGTATCGGGTCAACACAAGGGCTGATTTCAGCATATCATCCCAGCACTAACGGAGCTGCAGAGCGCGCTAATGCCATGGTAGAGCGATACCTACGTTCATATGTTTCGTATCAACAGAAAGACTGGGTAGAGTTCCTAACGTTCGCTGAAACGGCGTATAATAACTCAGTTCACCGTAGCACCGGATATACCCCGTTTCGAGTTGTAATGGGAAGGGATTTTACCGCCATCCCCGAACTAGACCTAAAAACCCCAGAAATAACTACTCCTCACGACTGGTCATGTAAAATCCAAAAGATATGGCCCCACGTAAAAGAAGCCTTAACTAAAGCATCACATGAATATAAACGACATGCCGATAAAACGCGGGCTACCCCTCCGGTTTTCCAAGTCAGAGACCGCGTGTATCTATCAACCAAATACCTCCGACTAAAAATACCTAGCAAAAAACTAGGGCCCAAGTATGTGGGTCCTTTTCCCATAATAAAGGTGATAAATCCAGTGACCGTAATGTTAAAATTACGTTCTCTGTTCGGCAGAATACATCCCGTTTTCCATTCGAGTTTATTAAAACCCGTCACCGCTTTTCAGCGGTCACAAACACCGCCGGGACCAGTGGCAGGGTCACATTATGAAGTACAGGATACAATCGATTCACGATATCGTAGAGGCCGATTACAATATCTGATCTGGTGGGTGGGATATCCGGATACCGAAGCATCGTGGGTCCCAGTAGAGGATGTAAACGCTCCACGCCTGATTAGAAAATACCATAAAGAACACCCCAAAAACCCACGGCCCTTAAGGGGATGAAGGTTGTACATTGTATGATTTCTCATGGATAATCGCTCTAATAAGTATTCTTCTCTTTTAGACGGAAACCTGGTAGAGGGGGCCGCCTGTCGAGCGTCAAGCAGCACTCGACATCAGAGACCTGAAAACGCCAGTGCAAACCACGCTTCAAAAGGGGGGGGGGAATTATGGGGCTCACAGGTGCTGGTGATGGTGAGAGATCCTTGCGACTAGGAGTTTTTGAGCACGGGGTTTACTGGGGTCGCGCCAGCTGTGGAAACCGCCCAGCACTCCGTGAAGACAGCGATGCCGGAGGGAAACGGGAGGCGGGATGATGACGTCGACGCTATGCGACCGGGAAACGACTGGCGGGGGATTTAAAGAGGCATGGAAAGCTACGCCCCGTGCTGCTAGCCCATAAAAGCCCGATGGGCGAACCTCCCAATAGCCGCGTCTTTGAATTGCTTTGCATTCCGGCTTGGGAAAAGAGCTGTTGTCACAGAATAAACCAGGATTCTCCTCGGCTGAGCGCCTCGAGCGTGTTTCTTGGGCGTGCCTGTGATCGCGGACTGTCAAAAGCCGAGACTGGTAATCTATACTCTTGTGTCAGGGATTTTTAAATCATTAATCCCAGTAATCAGTAATGGCAGCCGTGGCTATTTCAGAAGCCCGCTGGTCAGCTGTGGGGCTAATTAAGTCAGGTGGCTCCCCAGAGGACTGGGAGAGCTTGCCTAGCCGTTTGCAAGTTGCGAAGGCTATTCACGATGTCGGGGGCTTACTGATCTGAAGAATCCAAGGAACTCTGCTCTTCTTTACCAGCACCGCTTCTGTACATCTCGTCTGCTCAAAGCCTGAATCAAAACTGGGCATGCTCAGGCAGAGGAAGCGGGACCAAAGACCTGATTGACTCAGACTCAAAGCAGAGGAAGCAGAGTCGACCCATTCCTTGAATTCTCGACTCAGCACACTGGAGAACTCGTGTTACTTCCAGGAAAGGAGGTGAGAAGGTATAGAAGAAAATAATATTAATCCATTTGGTCTAGAGACTCTACTACAGGTAGTTCTTGACTTATGACCACAATTGAGCCCAAAATTTCTGATGTTAAGTGAAACATTTGTTAAGTGAGTTTTGCCCCATTTTACGACCTTTCTTGCCAGTGTTAAGTGAATCACTGTAGTTGATAAGTTAGTAACCTGGTTAAGTGAATCTGGCTTCCCCATTGACTTTGTTTGTCAGAAGGTCACAAAAGAGGATTGCATGACTGGGACACAGCAATGATCATAAATATGAACTAACTTTCAAGCATCTGAATGTTGATCACATGATTTTGGGGATGCTGCAGAGGTTGTAACTGTGAAAAATTGTCATAAGTCACATTTTTCAGTGCCATTGTAACTTTGAACGGTCACTAAATGAACTGTAGTAAGTCAAGGAGTACCTGTAAAATCTTTTGTGAGGCAGGGAGAAGATTAGAAAATACATATTAAGAGTTCTCAGGCCTGCCAACACAGACAACTAGCAGGCAAAACAGAGAGGCTTTTGAATAAGTGGAAAAAAAGATAATTGTGGTACCAGCATCAAGGGATCTACAACTATTGGGATTCTTTTCAGTGGGCCTGGATAGAGTTCTAGCAACTAACAGATTACATAGACAGCAGTTTGGGACCCAGTCCTTCTAGGTAGATAAGGGACATCTTTATCTGACCATTCTCGGGTGTACTGCTTCCTCAAAGTCACAGGCTCATCTCACCCCAATCCATGTGACTTGGCACTGAATCTTCAAGCTCTAATGCCTGATAACTTTGAATCCATAAGGCTAGCGATCCCCAGCCTTTCTGGTTCTGCTTCAGGCCGCAAACCCCTGCATTAGGAAATTCCTTAATATATTGTGCCTCTTTGATAGACTAGCTTGGGTAGAAGGGCCATGAACGAAAGGTCTTTTTAATTTTAAACCTCTGTATGACATAATGATGCTAAGACCATATCCTGCTTAATGCTCAGGATCACTCCAAATTCTACCAAGCACAAAATCATGCTACCACAAATAATCTGGCCCTATGCTGTGCAGAACTTTAAAGGGGATAACCAGCACTTTGAATTGCACCTAGAAACATATTAGAAGCTTCACTGCAATGGTATTACACAAGGAAATTTTAGAGCATCAAAATTGTGTGTGATGCTACAATCTATACCAGTTGAAGCTTCCCAGTGTTGTTCAAGGGCAGCTCCTTGTAGAGCATTTTTTAATTATTCAACTGGGAAGTGACAAAGGAATGAGTGACAGTGGAGCAGATATCTTATATAATAACACAATAGATTATTCATACTCATATTTTTTAATTTTGATATAAAAATTCAGCTACTCTGTAGTAGACATCGGTGTAACAATATTATCATTATATAATCAGGCCACTCACACATTGAAATTACTTGGGCAAAACTGTCTGTTCTAGAGAGGGTTCTTTTCAAAATAGGAACAATATGCAGCCCTGATCTGGCAAGCTTCGTAAGTCCAGCTTCTGACAGTGGCACCCTTGGCCTGGCTGAAGCATTCTGGGTATCAGCAGCTGTAGGACTCTCTAATGGTTCTAGCAGCTCATCCCCTTTGATCTCACAAATATTGTGTAAGATGCAGCATGTAGCTATGACCACAGGAATGAGCTTCTCTCACACATCCAGTCTCATTTGCAAACATCTCCAGCGAGCTCTCTCCACACATACTCGGCATTTGGCAAGCCTATCGTTGAACTTTTCTTGGGCCTCAGTTTTTGGTGCTGGATATGGTTTCATTAGCCAGGGGCGAAGTGGGTAGGCATGATCTGCAATGACAACATGAGTCATTGAAACCCCTTCTAGTACTGTTGGAGTTTGTGGGCCAAATGTGCCTTCATCTATGCTGTTGAAAAAAGGAGAGTTATGCAAGATGCAGGAATCATGGGATCTCTCTGGAAACCCAACATAAATATCAGTGAAATGAGATTTACTATCTACTAGAGCCTGTAACACCATTGAATAGAAACCTTTGCAATTAATGTAGGAGTCAGCAGAGAAGGGAGGGCAGAGGATGGAGATATGGATTGCATCAATTGCACCAAGGCAGTTGGGAAAGCCCATATCCTTGAAGCCTTCCATAATATCTTGTGGATCACCCAAGAAAATTGTTTGGGCCAGGAGCCTACTATTTATTTCCTCACAAACTTCTTCAAAGATTGAGCAGGCTGATGAAATTCCCACTCCAAAGAGCTCCGAGACAGTCTTGTAACTGTCGTGATGCGCGAGTTTCCAAATGGTCATGGCCACCCTTTTCTCCACAGGAATGTGTGACCTCATGCCAGTGTCTCAACGCTGTAAGGCAGGACGCAACTCCTCAGCAATATACATCAGTGTGGAACGTGACATTCTGAATAAAGAAATCCAACACTTGTCATCCTGTTCCGAAGAAAACATTCGCTCCCACCATTCACTACATCTGGGGAGCATCCAGTGTGATCGCTCAGACAGGGCCATCAGCTCATGCTCATAATGCAGTGCGGGTGAAGATGAGTACACCATAGTGACCACAGAGACTATAGCATTGCAATGAAGCCGTAGCAAGGCTCTCTTACAATGGACTCTAGCTGAGAGGATGCACCTCAGCACTGTAGCCGACCGGCGAAAGCACCTCTGCTGAAGAATCCTTGCTATGGCGAATATCACAGTACTCCTGTTCAGCATCCATTGTTGCACTCGCAATTGAGAAGTTTGAACACAAGTAGCAAGAAGAGCCAAGCACTCTTGCTCCATTTATCCAGCCGGTTTTAACAGTAACAGCAGGTCCAGGAGGAGATGATGCTGTGACAGAAAACCTTTCCCCCCTGGTCAAGGCAGAGATGACATCACCAATCAGGGATCACTCATAAGCAGTCCAATGCACTTCATTTGGATAGGCACTGTTGAATTTAAGGGTAACACATTGTAATTGGCTCTAGTTCACTAAGTATCATATTTATAATCCAACTGTGAAGGTCTTTTTAAAAAATACAAAGTAGAAAACAGTTTCACAAAGTTCAGCCATTATACATTCTCCATTTAAAAATATTTTAAACTTTCAGAGAGTCACATACAGCTTTTCCATAAATATTTCTCTTTTTACAAATATTTCAGCTGGCCAACTCTCAGTCAAACATACTATGTTCTCCACACTAAGCCATGACTGAGCTAGCATGGCTGAATCCATGACATCTAACAAACAACTGCAATAATACAGCCTCTCTACAAGTTCTAGGCCTGCCAAACCCAATAAGGGGAAAACACTCTACACAGGCGCAGACACTCATTATATATATTATGGCTACATGATGGCACTTGATAGTGCATCCCATTTGAACTGAGCAATATAAAATACTATATACTAGAACGGAAGGATAGAAATCACGGGGACAGATCAAGCAGTTTAAATCAAGAATACTGTACAGGTAGTCCTTGACTTACAACCACAATTGGGACCAGAATTTCTGCTGTTAAGCAAAACACCTGTTAAGTGACTCATGCCTGATTTTATGAAAGATTTTTGCCGAAGTTGTTAAGCAAATTACTGATGTTAGATGAATCAGGTGGTTGTAAACAAATCTGGCTTTCCCCATTGATTTTACTTGCCAGAAGCTGGCTGGGAAGGTTGCAAATGGTGATCGCATGACCCCCAGACTCTACAACTGTTATAAACACATGCCGGACACTAAGCACCTGAATTTTGATCATGGGAATGTAGGGATGCTGGTCATAAGTGCAAGTGGTTGTAAGTCACTTTTTTCAGTACCTTTGAACTGTCACTAAAAATGGCTGTAAGTTGAGGACCATCTGTAAGCAATTTATCATTCTAAGACTACATGCAATATCATCTTCAAAGATCTCCTAAAACAGGGGTGTCAAACTCGCGGCCCACAGGCCGGATGCATCACATGTAGGCCATGCCCACCCCAGCTCCGCGAAGAGAAAAACGTAACAATATGTCACATGACGTGGATAGTTTGACACCCGTGTCCTAAAACATAACTATTCCCAGCCCACCTGACAGGGTGGAAAAGGGATGTCCCACTACCGCTAAATGGCAGCCCTTATGGAAATGCAGCAAATGGGACAAATGCAGCTTTGAACAGAAAAGGTTGTACAGCTAATCCCCAGGCTACGAGCATTCATTTAGTGCGTGTTCGAAGTTACAAGATAAGCGCCTAGTATTTACAAGCAAGTCCCAAAATTACGAATGTTGCAGCACCATGTCCCTTACGAACAACTGCTGAGGTCTGCAACATTCACCCTATCCCCCCCCCCCCCCCCCCCCCCCCCCTTCCCCCTCCCATCCTGCTGCACCGGAATCACTTACCTTACAAGATCTGTCTCCTCTCTGCCACGGTTGTTTTGCTTCTGAGAGAGAGGAGAGTTGATGGAAGCTCGCGAGTTCAGGCACCCATCCTGTTTTGCAGAGACTGGGTGCCCGAACCCTCATGAGATCATGGACCCCAAAAACTTTCATTCTTGGCACGAAAAGTGTTTGCAGTACCTGTCTCCTGTTCCTCCCCCCCAACTCCTTTCCACCACCACCAGGACACTTTTCACCGAGATGGAGACCTGACTGACACTGGAAGCTTCATGGAGGGATTTGCTCCGTTTTGAAATGTCCCATAGATGCCTATGAGGCCTTTCAAAAGGGAATGAATCCCTCCATTTTCAAAGCCCTCATAGGCATCTATGGGGCATTTCAAAACGAAGCAAATCCCTCCGGTTTCAAAGGCCCCATTTGCACGCAGATGAAGCGACCAGTCTCTGTCAGGTCTCCGTCTGGGCGAAAAGTGTCCCAGTGGTGGTGGAAAGGAGTTGGGGGAGTGAGGGAGGAGTAGGAGACAGGCGCAGCAAACACTTTTCGCACCCAGGAGCTTCCATTGACTCTTCTCGCCCTCAAAGCGAAAGAAAGCAGAGAGGAGACAGATATTTGCAAGGTGAGTCCGACATGGCAGGGAGTGGGAAGCATGAGGTATCTTAGTGGGTTGGGAAGGCCTTGGGGGCCTGTTCCAACACTAGCCCCCCCATGGCCTTCTCCTCCCTGAGATACCTCATGCAGTTGAAAGCAGGGAGTGATCTCATTCAAGGTATGAGATTCACTCCCACAAATCCTCGAGGTACAAATGGAATGGGCAGGCTCCATTACATTCATAACTCGAGGACTATCTGTAGTCTTGATTTAAATATGAAGGGCAGACTAGGTATTGTTCAATACCTTATTATTCTAATTGTATTTCCCTGGGACAGCTCATTCTCTAATTAATCTGAGTCCCTCTCAGTACAATCAATACAGATTCCCTCTTTTTAGCTTTTCAAATGCCTAATTTAGTTATGTGACTTGTTAGCACATTCCTACTTTTGCTGCATATACATGCCCATCATAGACACTATAATATCCAAGTTGCATGAACTGAGCAGCACATACCTGTTTGTATGCCTGAAAGGACTATACAAGAAGCACCGATGATGTTACCTAGTTTGGGTAAGGAAATGTCTGCAAGAAAACAAGCAAGCTCAAAGAAGGACCAGACCTGGACTTCCGGTTTGGCGTCACAGCGAGACAGTCAGGGAAATAGTAGGCTCTGATGACCGCCACGAAAACCCCGGCTGCTGAACTGCCGCCAATGGGTCTTCGGACCGGAACCATCCTGCAGGGATGGGGGAAAAGGAGGGGTGCCTCGGACGACCAAGAGGAACAGGCAAGTTCCTCAGAGGTCAGAGGGAACCCTCTGTGAGTCGGCGGCGGGGGGGCAGCAGCCATGGTGGCTGCCACGAAGCTGGGACAACCAGGCTAAGAGATGTGCAGGAGGAGAGTGGATTGAAACGGAGCATTTTGAAGCCGGGGGAGTGACAACCAACCCAGGCTTGCAACAACGCTTAGAGCAATATTATTAACTATAAGACCCCTAGCCTTAAAACAGCGGCTGAACAACAAAGGGGCTATGGAAAGTTTAAAATGTAATCTTAAAGAGACAAAGACCCGACAAACAACTAACTCTAGAACAGAACTAATGGAATTAAATATCGAGACATGGCGAAAAGACTGGATATTTTAAAACTGGAATTGGATTTTTTTAAAAAAAGAAGATTTGATACTTTTAAAATCAATGGAAGAAGAGTAATCAAACTGGACTGTTATATAATTGTAACAAAATGGATACTTGCATGACTAATGGAAAATGTGGATTGTAGAGGGACACCTTCTGGTCTAAAAAGGAACATTGTAACTCGTCTTTGTTATGGAAAATTTTGAACTTTACAGATAACAGTCGTGGGATTTTGTGTAGGAGGTTTTTTCTCGTCTGCAGGCAGCTTGACTTTGATGAAAAGAAAAGGAAACTACAATGGAACTCCTATAATTGGAATAATAACAATTTTAAAAACTGGTGCAGGAACAAAAGAAGGATTTAGCGCAGGCTCAAGAGAAGGGAACTTGATGCATTTTATCTGGATTAAAAATAAGAAAAAGACTTAATATGACATATGGAGGACAAAATTAGAATATAAGAGAAATTAAGCATGTTAAAAGAGATTTTTAAATATATACAAAGTTATGTTTTAAGCAAAAACCATGTCTCAATGTTAAATTGTCATAAAAAAGGATAATGATAAATATGATTAACTGAAATAAGCAATGTATAGATGGATGGAAACAACAAAAAAGAGGAGGATGCTGGGATTAATAGTAAAGCTAACTATGATTATGCTGTGATTAACAGCCAAGAAACAAAATGATTATGCTGTGTTTAACAGCCAAAAAAGAAAAATGATTATGTTAGGTAGGACAACAAAACAAAGAGCATTTTGCTGGGAGTAACAGCAAAAATGAAATGATTATGTTGGGTTTAACAACAAAGACAAAGATAAAGATGTTAGGTTGAATAGTAAAAATAAAATGACTATGCTGGGATTAACAGCCAAAAATGAAAATTATTATGCTGGGTAGGACAGCAAAAATAGGGAGGAGTATGTTGAGATTAACAGTAAAAATGAAATGTATAAATTGGATTTAACAACAGAAATAAAGACGATAATGATGAGTTCAACAGTAAAATAAAATGATTATGTTGGAATTAACAGCCAAAAAATAAAAATGATTATGTTGGGAACAGTAAAAATGAAATGATTGTGTCAGGATTAATAGTAAAGTAATGAAGATGATTATGGGAGTAATAGTTAAAATATTTTTTAAATGTTTACAATAACTGTAATGATTTATAATGTTAAAATATATCCATCTAAGCAAAAAGGAAGAGAAAAATGGAATGATATTTGGTTAGGATCTAAGATTTAAGTAACGGGTTTTTGGGATAATGGCATAGTTAAATTGATAGAATTTAGAGAAATAACTGAGTAAAATATTAAGTTGTGTTAAATGGAAGTTAAGAATTGTTTGTGATTTGTACTAATTTGTGACCGGATCAATGCTTCGTTTTGGAAAAGATGTGTTTTATGTTTGTGTTTTAAAAACTAAAAAAAACTTTTTTTCAAAAAAAAAAGAAGGACCAAAGACCCTTCAGAGAGCATGTCTAAAAATTAGGGGAAAATGAAATAAAAGTTATTTTTTATGACTCATGAAACTACATGGGATGCAACCATAGTATGGATGCGGAAAAAGCTTGGGTTACATATTTGTATTGTTATTTGGTTCTTATATGCGTGTGGTCTTTTTTTTATGCATAGGTTTTCCTCATTGGGTCCCAATGAAGGCATGCCACTCGTTATTTTTCGCATAAGCCTCCGAGGAAGACCTACGGAGAAATAAATGCCTGACCTCCAGTAAATTTATGGGGAATCTGAGCCTTCCCAGCCCTCTCGTCTAACCGTATGGCGTGTTTTAGGCACGAGCGGTGAAGTCCTGCCGTTGGAGTCCGTTCTGTCTCAAAGCCTGTCCCGATACTACCCCGCTCCAATGCCTCTGCCGGCCAAAGCACACAAACCCTTTAGCGCAGTCCACTCAACAACGGGCTGTCTCGGTCTACGGCAGCTAAACCGAAATCCTAAAGAACTTGTAGTTGTTAGCGCTTAGCAACCGACAACTCTGAACGAAAGTCCTGCTTTCGAAAAAAAACGCTGGCGGGAGAGGCAAGAGCAGGAAAGGCCTACTACAGCATCAAAGCAACGGCCTCGTCTTACCTCCCGTCCCCTTTTCCTTCTCTCCAAAACCACAGCTTCACGAAGGCCGTCGGCGTCGGAGGACGATACTGTCCCTTTGGCGGGGCGACCCTATTCGATACTTTCGAGCACGGGCGAAAATGACACCTTCCCGCGCGCCACCGTAGTCATCGTCCGACTGAAGGTCGCTTTAGTGACGCAGCCGCATGTAGTACGCACGCGCATCCCGCGCTTACGATTTTTTTTTCCCTTGGAAACGCTGCTCCCTTTCCCAGATACGTGGATGCTCCCCCCCCCCCCCTGGGACCGGTTGTTTGGGGCTCGTATCTTCCGCGAAGCGGAGCTTTCTCTCTCCGCCCCCCTCCTCCTCCCCCCCCCCCCCCCGTGGAGCACTGTATTTTCCAAGAGCCATTTTGACTGAGAGTTACCGCGCGCATTTGAGGAAGTTCAGTTAGTTTGAGGTAACCGTTAGAAGTCGTTCATTTTACACGTCCATCCTCCGCCGTGTTATTTTTCTCAAACAAGCAGCCCTTTCCTCTTAGGCTGGGAAACCAAGGAGTTACTTTTTATTCAGGGACTTCTCTTGGTTACTTGGAAGAGTCAAGATATTTTCATTTTTAAGTTGAGAGCAAGAGCACGAATTCTTATAAGCAGAATAGTAACACTTTAAAAAAAACAAGGCTCCAGTTTACATTTAAGATGTTCCAGATCACGTAGCTAATTAGATTAAATTGTATTACCTCATACAATAGGGTCAAATGGTTGACTCAGTGAAGTCTACTCTGCTGCACTAGGTTACTTTATTTTGGTAATTCAAATAAATGAAGGCCAGCAACAAATAATTCCTTTCATATATTACTGAGATGCAATCTTATAGCTTCCCCTCTTAGAACTAGAATCTTTGGTGCTCAGTAAGTACAGCTTACAAAACATGTTAGAATCCTAAGGGAAAAGGGCTGGAAGGGATTTGCTTAAATTTCATGACAGTTAAGTGGTATTTGTACTGTACCAAATTACACTCGCATTATTTCTTAGCTGAGCATATCTCATAAAACCCCCAAGATACTCTGTGAGGTTGCAAGAACTCATGGAAAGTTTTCATTTCTTTCAAAATATCCCGTTTGTGTCCCTTTTAGCACAGCCACTGCTATTCTGCCATTTCCTTGTCCTGGTGGCAGGACACGAAAGTTCTGTGTTAAGAAGTAAGACACTGCTATGGCAAGAGAAATGAATTTAAATAAATTCTTTTTTTTCCTTTATTTTCAGGGGAATCCAGAGAAATTAAAAACCATGTGAAGAAATTAAAAACCAGAGCATTGAATCAGAGATAGAGAGAGATGGTGGGGAATGGGTGAGGCATGAGCCTCACCCAGGACAATTTAGGCTAAAACAGCAAGGGAAGGGAGGTAGGCATGTGGCATAGCTTCCCCTTTCAAGATGCCTGGACTCCAATCTTCAAGAGGGTTGGGTGGGTTACCTTGCCTCTCCCCATACACCCCACCCCACTATCTTAGCAGTGCTTCCCCTGGATATTCGTGGAATTAACCCTTCCCATCCAAGGTTTCCGAGTAGACCATCACTCTGCTAGGAGCTAGAAGAAAATATAAAAATGGAAAGTGTGGTGAAAAGTGTATCTTTAAACAGAGATCCTACATGGATGCTGTATAAATGGATGCTTAAAAGATGCCCTCTCTATACAATTATCCCATAAAAATAGAATCTTGAGTGCAAAATTAGAACAGCATTACTCTGCTGTTGCTCCCACCTGATTGTGAGATCCTGTTTTGCTCATTTCTTTTTGTGCTTGTACAAATTTATCTACCATTGATCAGAAACTTTTGGGACTCCCAAGGCTGTTTTTGATAAAAAATATTCCCACAAACTGTGGAACAGCGCATCCTTTTCCTATGATTCCTCCACCCTCCTCCAATTTTACACTTGCAAACCTTTACTTCATGTACTGTATTTTTCGGTGTATAAGACGCACCTCCCCCCACCAAAAAAGTGGGTGGAAATGTCTGTGCGTCTTATACGGCTAATGTTGCCAAAGCCCCACCCCCCCGCCCCCACCCTTCGGCCTCTGCCTCCCAGCAATTTACCTCCTTGCAGCAAACAGCCTGGTCAGCTTCAGCACAGCCTGATTTAGCACAAGCACCTGATTGGCGGTTAGATTGGCCTCCAAGAATACTGCTTATCAGCTGTTCCAAGCTGCAGGGATCGCCACCGCCCATCACTGCTGCTGCCTATCGCCACCTCCACATACCCCATTTTTGGCCTCCGCGCATCCCGTTTTTGGCCCATTCCAAGCAGTGGAGATAGGCGGCAGCAGAGATGGGCGGCAGCGATCCCTGCAGTCTGGAACAGCTGATAGGCGGTATTCCGGGAGCCCAATCCAACCTCCAATCAGCTGCTTGTGCTGAATCAGGCTGTGCTGAAGCTGACCAGGCTCTTTGCTGCAAGGAGGTAATTTGCTGGGAGGCAGAGGCAGATTCCCCCCCCCCCTTTGTTTTCCTCCCCAAAAGCTAGGTGCGTCTTATACTTTGGAGCCTCTTATAGTCTGAAAAATACAGTAATTGTACCTTCCTGCAAACCTCAAACCACTAGAGGGACTAGTCCCTAAATACAATCCTTAACTTCAACCAGCTTTAGGAGTATGAAAACACAGCACAGGTCCCATATAATCCCCATTCAAGCTAAAAATAGCTCCCTATGCAATTAGAGTAGGCATTACTAGCTTAGCTGCACCGCCATTTACAGTTGCAAGAAAAAGTATGTGAACCCCTTGGGATTACGTGGAGTTTTGCATGACTTGGTCATAAAATGTGCTCTGAACTTCATCTAAGTCACAACAATAGAAAAACACAGTCTGCTTAAAATAATACTACACAAACATTAGATGTTGCCATGGTTTAATTGAACATAACATGTAAACATTCACAGTGCAGGGAGGAAAAAGTATGTGAACCTTTGGACTTAATAACTGGTTGACCCTCCTTTGGCAGCAATAACCTCAACCAAACGTTTCCTGTAGTTGCAGATCAGACCTGCACAACGATCTGGAGTAATTTTGGACCACTCCTCTTCACAAAACTGTTTCAGTGTAGCAATATTCTTGGGATGTCTGGTGTGAATCGCTTTCTTAAGGTCATGCCACAGCATTTCAATCGGATTGAGGTCAGGACTCTGACTGGGCCACTCCAGAAGGCGTATTCTGTGCTGTTGAAGCCATTTTTTTGTTGAATTACTTGTATGCTTTGGGTCACTGTCCTGTTGCATAACCCATCCTCTGCGGAGCTTCAGTTGGCGGACAGATGGTTGTATGTTTTCCTGCAAAATGTCTTGATAAACTCTGGAATTCATTTTCCCATCAATGACAACAATCTGTCCAGGCCCTGAGGCAGCAAAGCAGCCCCAAACCATGATGCTCCCTCCGCCATGTTTTACAGTGGGGATGAGGTTTTGATGTTGGTGTGCTGTGCCTTTTTTTCTACACAGTGTTGTGTGTTCTTCCCAAACAACTCAATTTTGGTTTCATCTGTCCACAGTATATTTTGCCAGTAGTGCTGTGGAACATCCAGGTGCTCTTTTGCAAACTTCAAACGTGCTGCAATATTTTTTTTGGACAGCAATGGCTTCCTCCGTGGTGTCCTCCCATGTAATCCATTCTTGTTTAATGTTTTCCTTATTGTAGATGTGTCAACAAAAATGTTAGCATGTGCCAGAGATTTCTGTAGGTCTTTAGCGGACACTCTAGGATTCTTCTTTACCTCATGAAGCATTCTGCGCTGTGCTCTTGCAGTTATTTTTACAGGACGACCACGCCTAGGGTGAGTAGCAACAGTGCTAAACTTTCTCCATTTGTAGACAGTCTGTCTTACCGTGGACACATGAACATCAAGGCTTTTGGAGATACTTTTGTAACCCTTTCCAGCTTCATGCAAGTCAACAATTCTTGATCGTAGGTCTTCTGATAGCTCTTTTCTGCGAGGCATGGTTCACATCAGACAGTGCTTCTTGAAACCAGTAAACCCAAAACAGGTGTGTGTTTTTAAAGGGCAGGACAGCTGTCAGCAACACATCCAATATCATCACACTGATTGGAGTCAAGGTTGGCTCACTCCTGGCTCCAATTAGCTCTTGGAGAAGTCATTAGGCTAGGGGCTCACATACTTTTTCCTCCCTGCACTGTGAATGTTTACATGTTATGTTCAATTAAACCATGGCAACATCTAATGTTTGTGTAGTATTTTAAGCAGACTGTGTTTTTCTATTGTTGTGACTTAGATGAAGTTCAGAGCACATTTTATGACCAATTCATGCAAAACTCCACGTAATCCCAAGGGGTTCACATACTTTTTCTTGCAACTGTACACCTCATAATGTAAATTCATCTAAGAATTCTAAAAGAAAGTTCTTCCATTGCTTACCTTGACTATGTAGCTCCCATATATGACTCCACTCTGTATCAGGAGAGAAGAAAAAAGATTAGAAGCCAAGCATTACTGTATTTTATTCCTAAAGAATACCTACTATAAGTCTCTCTGTCTTTATTATCCAACAGGAAGTTTCTAAATTTTAATTACATTGAGAAAAGCTGGTCCAGATGTGCAGCAACCACATGCCCATCTCCCTGCATTATCTAACAAAACTCAGAACCCTGACTCAGTTAAAATTAAATGGTAAAACTTACAGTAATACTCAAATAATTGGAAGTAAAATGTGAACAGTCCTTAATGAACCACAAAAGCTTCTTGCTGACTCCATTGAAATTTAATGAAGACACTTTTTTTTCCTTAGCCTTTTAAAGAGTTACAGAGAATGATAGACTGCTTTTGAAACTGTTAATTCAAAACTGATTCAAAGGGTCAATGTACCCTTACCAGATAAACATGAAAGATGAAGTTTAGGGAATACTGCAAGTTGATTTTTACTTATTATGCTTGTTTTTTTGTGGACAAACAATATTATCCATGCCCCCCTTCCACTAATTGCAATAGCTGGTTTCTATGCACCTGAAATGTGACTTGCAATTTAAAGTTGTTCAATATATTCTGCTACCAATAGATTAACAGCCTCAAAACATGCAGACATCCCCTTCCCTGTGCAGTTCTGAACTCTTAAGGCTCTTACCTTCGAAGTGATAATTTCTTGCAGCCTGCCAGTCATTGGCTTCCATGTTTTCCCAACATGCTTCAGCATCTGCATTTTCTGTCTCCTTGACTGGTGCCGTTCCACCACCGCCTCCATGCCCAGCTCCTGGCTCATTGATAAAGGAGAGGCCCCACTCATTTTGGAAGATGGCTCCCAGGTGCTGCCGCCGCCTGCTATCAGTTGGCGGGGGACTGCTGGGGGATGGCGCCAAGACACAGTTGGGGAGGCTATTAGTGGTGCGGACTGCCGAGGCTGGAACATGGCAGGCTTTGCCTGGTTGATCCAAGTTCTCTTTCAGCTTGCTGGCATAAGAGATCTTGGGAATGATCCTGGCACTGCTGCTATCAACTGGGAAGGCAGGAAGAGGCCGAAAGAGTGACCATGTTTCCTTCTCGGATTCCTCAGTGGTTACACTGGAGGCATTAGATGTAACAGCAGGCTTCTCACTGGCTTTGATAGTGCTGACTCGTTCCAATTCGGGGGAAGACAATGGGGAGGGTGAGTCAGAATAGCCACGGCGTCGATGCTGCCATCGCCCATTGGAAAGACCCTCTGGAGCACAGTGGTGGCCATTAGTGCTAGGTCCCCATTCCTTGCGGTCTGAGGGGTTGCCTCGATATGTTTTGCGGTAGGCAGGACGGAAGGGCCGGCCATGATGGAAATTAGGAGGATAACGGCGGGTATGCTGGGAAGGGTCTCGCTCAGAGAGCTGGAGATTGCGGATGTTAAGGCTGTTGGAAGGACTCAGGGGAACACTGGGCTCATCAACTATCTCAGAACTTGCAGTATATCCATTTGACTCCCATGATCCTGAAGGAAAGCAAATTTGAGATCTAGTCACTAACTGCAGAATACAAATATGTTTTCCCCCTTTAAAATATTTCACTGAAGGTCTTTTGAGAAAAAAACCTTTTCTACTTTCCCCCTGTAGCCGCTTTCCCTATAGACTGCTGCATTAGCATTAGAAGGTTCAATAATAGAAGATGCTAAGTCATTTCAGGCTAGCATCCATATATTTGTATAGGGCATTTTGTTCCTAGACCGTGCAACACACCTTCAGTTTTATGAATAAACAGAATGCTGAAATTTAACTTCCTATTGCCATTATAGTTATTTCTCAAGGTGGAATGGGAGAATGCCCAATGGCTAGAGCTCTCATTCATTAAAAAGCTGCCCTTGAAGCTGCTAAATCTCCCAAGTAATATTACAGTTTGTAAGAAAAATAATGGTGTTGCCATTGCAAAATAAAGAGAATCAAAGAATTTCTGTGCTATGATGTGGGGTTCAACAAATGTTTAAATCTAAAACAGAGTTTACTCAGCACCTTTTTATTTTCCTTGTTATTTAGCTCTCCATGATAAGAAGCTTCTAACCTAGACAACTTTTTTGGATTAACAGAATGCAAATAGGCCAATGAGCTATTTTCAAATTCTGGTCAGAAATGCATCCTAACTCTCAGCCCAAACAAAGACTCAGGATACAATTCTGGAGGAAGTTTGATAAAACCATCAAACAGGTTGGTGGGGAAGGAACTGTTTTTTTCTTCCTTCACACATGGCACAGAAGCAAAGACAGAAAAATGGGAGAAATGGAGTGATTCCTCTATCACAGGGCTGTCAAACTCGCAGCCCGTGGACCAGATGCATCACGCACTGGCCACACCCATGCCCAGTTTAGCGAAGGGGGGAAAAAATTGTGATACATCACGTGACACCACCATGACGAGAGTTTGACAACCCTGCTCTATTAGTTCACTCACTTAATGCTTTTCATAATCAGTAATGGCAACTGATCAAAGTTGTTAAACACAAGGCTTTCATGTCAAAGCTCATGACAAACTCAAACCTTTCAATCCCCTTCAAGAGATAACAATGATCATGATCCTGAACCCCCCTCCAGCAAATTGAGAAATCACAAAATAAAACCAAGTGTCCAAAGGATTCTATACAAACCACTTTTTCCCATTAGTATGTTGGAAGAGATTTAAATGTTTTATATGCCAAATCAGTACATAAGCTAAAATAGCAGACAATTGCACCTTTTTCAATAGACAAGAAAGGATGTATCTAATACACACTGGATTTTTTTGAAGTATTTTCATGGCCACTGCAGTAAAGCCATCTCCAGTCAAAAGATACAGAGGTATAAAAAAGGAAAAGGGGGACAGAGGTATAAAAAAGGAAAAGGAACAACCTTGTTCAGTACAAAAGAATAGACATGATCTTCCTGCTAAATGAGAGGAAGGCGGCTTTGCTTTTTCTGGCATCAAAGATAAGAAACCTTTGGGACTTCCGGCGGCTCCGCGAGCCTGGATGGCGCCTTAATTAGCACGCCTGCTCCGCGGTACTGTAAAACCCCCCGTGCAGCAATCCAACGCTGCCGGGAGGTTTGAAAACTTCCCCCTGGGCAAAAGGGGGAAGCGAAGAGCCAGCTGGTGGGGGTAGAGCTCGCCAAAGCCCCCCAGAAGGATTTCTGTGGGGGTGAAAGGCTGAGTTCCCCAGAAGCCAGCCAAGAGCTCCAGACCGGGACCGCCTCTGCTTTGGCAGATTTACAAGCCGCGACCGCATCTGCTGGATTCTTTTTTTAAACTGAATTTAATAACAAGAAGCAGACGGGATCAGCCAGGAGGACTTTAATTGCAAGTATTTTGCTTAACTTCTTTATTTTTGAGGATTGCCTCCTTCGGAAGCTACAAAGTAAAAAGGGGGAAAAAATGGCAATTGAGGCTTGAGTGGCTGGGAAAGTGAAAGTGAACTGATTACTGCCATAGCCTCAAAGAAACTTTTCTTTTGTTAATGATTTGCCAGAAGGAGGTTTTTCTTTTTCTTAAAGAATTGTTTGTTGGCTTTTAAGAAATTTGGACTATTTGGCTGTTTTTTAATTAAAAGAAATTTTAAGAATACAGTTAGAAGGGAAAAAAGTAAATAAAAGAAGGAGGAGGGGAAAGATAAACTCTCTTCAAAATGGCTACAAAACCTCCCCCAGTAAAAACAGTTCCAGCAAAAGGCACATCTAGTGCTGGCAGCTCTCCTGCTCATGCTCCTAAAGTACAAGAGACTCAGACTTTAACAATTGAAATGATACAACAGGTTATTCAAGGAGCATTGAGTGCTACAGAAAATAAACTTACAGACAGAATTCAAAATGTTGCAGAAGATCTCACTGCTGTGATTGATACTAAAATCCAAACAGTTACAGAGGAATTGGCAGCACGTAATGTGGATATTAGAGAAGATATACTTTATGCATTTCAAGGGCTTGCTGCCCAAGCTGAAAATTTGGACTCTAAAATAGAAGAAGTTAAAGAAACTACAGAAGTTTTGAGCAACAAGTTGGATATGGCTCAGCAAAAAATTGAGAGATCTGAGATGGATTTGTTACTTATGCAATATAGAGAAATGGAGTTTGCAGTGAGAATTAGAGGGGTGAAAGAAGATAAAAAAGAAAATTCGAAGGAGAAGCTGGGAGAAGCAATAGCACAGGTGCTGGGAATGCCAAAAGGCGAAGTGATGTGGCAAATGGATAAAATTTTTAGAGTTAATTCCTGGGTGGCAAGACAGAGAAAGTTACCAAGAGATATAGTAATATATTTCACTACAAGATATGTGCACAATGAAGTGCTGCAAGCAACTTACAAAAAAAAGCTAGAAGTGGATGGACAAGAGGTGATGACAATGAAAGAAATTCCCCCAAAGATGTTAAGAGCAAGAAGAGACTATTCTTTTTTGGTGGAGGAGTTAAAGAATCGTCAGCTACAATACAGATGGGATGTTCCAGCCGGCTTGGTGGTGAATCTTTCTGGAGAAAGATATAGGTTGAATACGATTGATAAAGCAAGGGATTTCTACATAAACGTTTTAAAGGCTGGAAGGCCAAAATCTCCTGAAATTAAAGTTAAAGAAACAGCTGAGAAGTTACCACAAGAAGAATTGTTATCCACCGCACGGGGGGAATCTTAATTTCAACAAGCCAAGAAGACATCCTTAAAGTTCTGGCGGATATAGAACCCAGAGAACAAAGAATGACTAGAGCGGCTACAGCAAAACGTAAGGAGGAGTTAAAAATTCAACAACTGCAACTACCAAGTTCTGAAATTGCCAAAACAGAAGCGGTGGGAGGAGCCAGACCGAAAAGTCGGTTAGAGTTGGAAAACCAAGAAATGCTCTTGAGGCTTCAGAAGTTCAAGCATGGGAACTAGATTCCTGACTTGGAATGTTAATGGTTTGAATTCTCCGCAGAAAAGAAGGAAGATATTTACCTATCTTAAACAATTTTAAGAATGACATTATATGTTTGCAGGAAACTCATATTAGAATACAGGACCAAAAATACTTAATAAATTCAAAATTGGGCGCGCATTATGTTGCAGTATCATCAGAGAAAAAAAATGGTATAGTTATCTACCTGAAGAAAGACTTAATTTCTAAATTAATTGAATCAGACGAGCAGGGTAGATATCTGGCAATTGAAGTCTTGATTGAAGGTCAGAAAACTTTAATACTGGGGGTTTACGCACCCAATCAACAACAGGAGATTTTTTACAGTTTTTTACATGCTAAAATGACCAATTGGAAATATAAAACATGTATTCTGCTTGGGGACTGGAATGGAGTAATTGATGTCAGAAAAGACAAGTTAGGATCGAATTAAAGTGTTGCCTCAAGAGCTAAATTGCCAAGATCTTTTTTTGATTTGATGGAGGAATGGGAGTTGAAAGATATTTGGCGAGACAGAAATCCAACAGATAAAGATTTTACCTTCTTCTCAGATAGACATCAATCCTTCTCAAGGATAGATTTTATATTAATATCTAATGATCTTTTCCCTAGAGTGAAGACAACAAAGGTTTTTCCAAGAACGTTGACAGACCATAGCCCTGTATGGGTAGAAATAGATTATTGTAAGGGACCAAAGAGGTCCTGGAGAGTAAATGAAAACCTATTTAGATATGGGGAAAATATCAAGGAATGTAAGAAGTATTTGAAAGAATATTTTATTATGAATATGCAAAAGGGTACCTCAATGGAAATGGTATGGGATGCTAGTAAGGCTTATATGCGGGGTGTCTTGATTTATATGAATAATAAATTTAGAAAAAAGCAAGGGGAAAAAAGAAGGGTGTTGGAAGAGCAAATTAAGGAAAATGAACAACTTTTGATAAAAAACCCAAGGGATAATAAAGTTAAAGAGGTTATTAACTTGCTGAAAGAACAATTTAAAATGTTGATTGCAGATCAAACAGCAACTAATTTACAGTATGCTAAATATAATACATTTTGTAATGCCAATAAGCCTGGACGATGGATGGCTTATATGCTTAGAAAGAAACAGTCAAAGAACAATTGAAAAAATTAAATATAAAGGAAAGGAGGTCTTTCAGCAAGAATTAATTAAGAAGTCGTTTACAGAATATTATTCAGAATTATATAAGGCAGATAAGATTCAGGATATGGATATAGATGGATTTCTTAAGAAACAAAATATTAAGCCAGTTTCACAAGAACAAAGGGATATGTTAACTCAATTAATTACTTTGGAGGAAATTATGTCTGCAATTAAAGATTTAAAGATGGGCAAGGCCCCAGGAACTGATGGCCTGATGGCAGTCTATTATAAAAATTTACATGAAGAGATGGCTGAACCAATGAAAGAATTATTTAATACTATACAACAGGGAGGTAAGGTTCCTCCCTCCTGGAAAGCAGCCTTTATATCTTTAATACCAAAGGAAGGTCGGGACCATACAGATCCAAAAAGTTATAGGCCTATCTCATTGTTAAATACGGATTATAAGATATTTACTAAGGTGTTGGCAAATAGATTAATGAAAGTATTGCAACAAATAATACATTATGATCAAACGGGTTTTATAGCAGGCAGACAAATGAAAAACAATGTAAGACATATTGTTAATGTATTGGAATATTTAGAAAGGAACAACCAGGTCCCTGCAGGTATAATTTTTTTAGATGCCGAAAAAGCATTTGATCGTCTTAATTGGAAGTTTTTTACTAAATTTAATTGAAAGAATGCAGTTTGGTGATACTTTTATACAATCAATAAAGGCTATATATCAGAAACAAACAGCACAAATAATAGTTAATGGAGGCTTAACTGATAATTTTTTAATAGAAAAAGGTACACGGCAAGGATGCCCCTTGTCTCATTATTTATTTTATCATTGGAAATTTTGTTGAATAATATAAGAGATTCAGAAGAAATAAAAGGAATACAGATTAGGCAATATGAATATAAACTGCGTGCTTTTGCGGATGACCTGGTCGTTACCTTAACTCAACCATTACAATCTGTTAGAATATTAATGGATATAATTAAAGAGTATGGATTAATATCTGGCTTTAAAATAAATGCAGCCAAAACAAAGATAATAGCTAAAAATATGACTGTTAAACAAAAACAAGAGATGGAGAAGCAAACAGGATTTGAAGTAGTTAAAAAGGTCAAGTATTTAGGAATAAATATCCTGACAACCAATTCGAAACTATATCACTATAATTATGAATTATTGTGGCAAAAGATGCAATTAGAGATTCAGAATTGGCGTAAGTTACAATTGTCACTGTTAGGAAGGATAGCTGCCATAAAAATGAATCTTTTACCAAGGTTTTTGTTCCTTTTTCAAACAATACCAATACTTAAAACTGATAAAATACTGAAAGAATGGCAAAAAGGTATAACAACGTTTGTTTGGGCAGGGAAAAAACCTCGAGTTAAACAGAAAATAATGCAGGATTCTCGAGAAAGAGGTGGACTTAAAGTGCCCAATTTAGGGCTTTATTATGAGGCAGCTGTTTTATCACTAGTTAGTGACTGGATTAATTTAACAGAAGACAGGATATTAAATGTTGAAGGGTATGGCCTGGTTTATGGCTGGCATGCATATTTACTGTATGATAAAAAGGTAGATAATATCTTTAAAAGTCATATATTGAGAAGTTCCTTGTTACGAGTATGGAAAAAGTATAGTTATAAATTAAATGATAGAATTCCAATTTGGGCAATACCCAGACATGCAATTGAAAATATAAACATAGAGCAAAAGCAAGATGGGATTTCATATGAGCAACTTTTGGAGAAGGAAGGACAGGGATTTCAGTTAAAAACTATTCAACAATTAAAAGAACAAGGAATAGTTAAAACCTGGTTTCAATATGGCCAGCTACAGGCCAGATGGAAGGAAGACCAAAAAAAGGGTATTTTACAATATGAAGAGAACTTGATTAAGCAAATAAGAGACCAGGGCCAAATGCACATAAAAAGGTTATACAATGCATTATTGGAAATAGATTCTGAGACAGAATTAGTTAAGGATTGTATGATAAAATGGGCACAAAATGTAGGGGAAATAATAACGTTAGATACATGGGAAAATATATGGGTGAGAAATGTAAAATTCACACAGGCTCAAAATTTAAGAGAAAACTTTTATAAAATGTTTTATAGATGGCATTTAGACCCAAAGAAATTAGCTTGTATGTATCCAAATATTCAGCCTAGATGTTGGAGATGTGGATGTCAGGACGCCACGTATTTTCATATATGGTGGACGTGTAAAAGTATTAAGGCGTTCTGGATAAGAATTTGGTGGATAATTCAAAATATACTAAAGAAAAAGATTAAATTTACGCCACAGTTTTTTTTGTTAGGTATTATAACAGATTGTACTGGACTAGAAATAAAATTGATTTTAAATTTAATAACAGCGGCAAGACTACTGGTGGCACAGTATTGGAAGAACCAAGAAATACCTACGATTCAAGAATGGACAATAAAGGTTGTGCATTTGGCAGAAATGGCAAAAATCTCCGCATATCTTAAAGACTATTCGAATGAAAGATATATAAAGGAATGGAGAAAACGGATAGACTATATTCAAAATAAATATTGGAATAAGAATTTTCAGTTAGCTTATGAATGACATATGCAGTAGAGATAGTCATATTAAGTAGGATTTGGTGTTTTTTTCTTTTTTTTCTTTTCTTTTTATATTAGAAGTTAAAGATCAAGGCTATTAATGATATATTATATGGTTAGTTAATTATAGTATTATGTTTGTACATTTTGTACCCTGAGCTAATCCCGGGAAGCCAAGGGGGGGAGGGAGGGGGGTTGGGAGGGGGAGGGATGGGGGTTGGGAGGGGGGTGGGGGAATGAGTGGGAAGGGGGGGAGAAAATGTTTGTACTTTTTATAAAACTTTTTAATAAAAAAAAAAAGATAAGAAACCTTTACAGTCAGGTTTTAAGGCAATGACTCAAACAGAAGACATAACTATTAAGAAATTGTGGGAGAAGGGGAGAGTTCCAGTTTGGCATCATGGCGAGACGGTTGAGGATAGTAGGGCTCCGCGAATCCCAGCCGATCCCACTTCCTGAGGCGGCCCCAAGGGGCTAAAGTCACCCTGGAGGGGTGACGAAGAAAGGACGGATGCCTTGTCGATCACGGGAGAGCGGTGGCTCTCCCGCTGGATCCAAGGCATCCTCCTAACCAACAAAGAAGAGAGACGGCCATTACAGCAGGACCGAAGCTGGGGCAACCGAAGAAGAAGCACTAACGAGCTGTTCGGGAACAGAGTGAGACAATTTTCAACTTCTACTTTAGAGACCTATTGCCAAATAAAAGAATTTTTGAAAGAAAGATTCTCCAAAACAGAGAGAAAGCGGTGAATTAATACGCGGAGACAAACTACAGACCCAAAGGAGAAATGAAACTTTAATGGGAGACTATTAAGCTTTAAAATACAGAAGGACCAGGCTGGAATTTATAGTATTTGTGAAAAGTGATTTAAATTAGATAATTTTCTTTGACTATTGGAAGAAATTCCACAAAGAAAAATGAACTTTTTGACTATTTGACAATCAGCTGTTACATCTTTCCCTTTGCTTCAATTGAAAGTTAGAACTGGGATGACATCTACTGGTGAAAAAAGGTATTATACTACTATATAACTAGAAAAGACCTTGAAAGGAGGCTAGGATTGATAAGGAGAAGAGAAACAAAGTGAAGAAAGGCAAACAACATCTGGGACAAAGGAGTATTTTAAATAGAATTCTGTACAAGCGGAAATTCTGTACTACTGGCAGAAAGGGGGGGGGAGGCAGCCATAAGACTTGCTTCCTGTTTGGGAGTAAATGGTGAGCCTTTTGAAGATTTTCAAAGTAGTGTGGATTGTAAACAATATGGTCCTTTTTGAAACTGCCTTGAATTGCCCTTGAGACTGAGCAACTGACGCTGGTGGATTAACGAGATATTGGGGAATCTGATGGGCCATTCAGGACTATAAATACTGTTTGATAGACTATTCCACAAAGCGAAAGAAGAAAAGTTAAACAAGACTTACAAACTTGGACAATTTTGAGGAAGTAAATTGGTAAACTCTGAGGAGTATAAATATAGTTGATTTTGAGGAACAGTTCTGGCATTGAGCAAATTCTTCTCTTATTGGCTCTTTGGTGTTTTGGACAACTGGGATATTGGGGTCTTGGTGGATTATTGAGTAATTTTCAGCCCATTAAATCCAATTAAGATGTCACAACAGGGAAAAACAAATATATTTCAAAAAGAAATACAATTGATGTTTCAATATATCCAGGAAGCTATGATAAAGAATCATAGAGAGATGAAGAAACAGATGCATGACATAGATGTGAGATTAAAAAACCCTCAGCAAATGACAACAAAAAATGAACAACAAATCCAGAAAATAGAGGTGGAATTAGAAGGAGTGGAGAAAAGAATAGTGGAGATAAATCAACAATTGATACAAGTGTATAAAGATTTGGAAAAGAAAGGAAAACTCTTGAAAAGGAGAGGGCAGTTTATTTTTTAAGATGTCAAAATATAGAGGAGAAAGAGGAAGATTTGCCAGAAGAGATGAATGAATTATTGGTGGGTGCCTTTGAGACCAGAAAATGAGGTGTCGATGTGGAGGCAGATGAAATACTTAAATATGAGTGATGTAAGGAGACATAAGGTTCCAGGGGAGGAGTATGTGAGATTTGTTAAAAAGTCAATAAGAGTTGAAATATTAAAAAGGGCAAGAGATGATGGATAGATAACAGAATACCCTGTTTCCCTGAAAATAAGACATCCCCTGATAAGCCCAATTGGGCTTTTGAGCACATGTGCTAAAATAAGCCCTCCCCCAAAATATTTAAACGCAGAGCTGGAAATCAGGTAAGATGGCAAGAGGAGCCCCATCTTGTCCACGCACCGCAAAATAATAATACCTCCTTGAAATTAAGGCCAAGTGCTTATTTCAGGGTTCAAAACAATATAAGACAGGGTCTTCTTTTCGGGAAAACACGGTACTTCTTAATATGGGATTTGTTTTATTAATGGTTAGAAAATAGAAATAGAAATTAGAAATTGGGAAAATATGTATACTGCTACATAATACATTACTATGTATACGTAAATATTAGAAGTTGAAATATTACTATGTATGCGTAAATAATATTAATATGTATAAATTGACCCATACACACACTGTTCACCAAGCACCTATGGATGTTAAAAAAATATATAAATAAAAATAAATTGTGGGAGAAGGGATGACTTAGGAAGTTCATAATTACTCAGCAATGAGAGAAGCCCATGGTTCTGTGGAAAGTTAGAGCAATTGGTGATTTAGAGTAAGACTAATATTGAGTCTTAAGAACAGCACCGCAAGGTAGCTAGCTTGGAGGGATTCCACTCTTAAAGTAGTATTGTTAAGGCAACAGCAACAACTGAAATACAAACACTCTCTTATGCTGGGGAAAGCCATTGATCAGTGTAACTCCTTGAGCTTACAGGTTAGAGGACTTATGCAAAAATTTGGTGATGGGTAGTGAAGCTAAAAAAAAAAGCTCCTTTGGGAGGACAACTGAAAAACCTTTCAACGGTTTTAATGCCCAAACCAAATTGCAAAGACCTGGATGCCTAGGCACCTGGATTTTTGCAAGCCCTGTAACAGATTCAAACAATTTAGAACATAAAATATTGGCCAGTGGTTAAATTACCTGTTCGGATACGGTTGCTGAGATTATGGCATTTCTCCTTTCCTCCCAGGAGATGCAGTTCTTCCTCTGGGTTGTGATTCTCATCCATGCCCAGTTCTTTCTGCATGGCCTCTACCTGGGCTTGGATATAGGTCAAGGAGGCGAAAGATATTGAACACCAGGGACCTGTCTGAAGTCCAGCTCCAACGCCACCACCACCACCCCGTCCCCTTTTTAAAGAAAATATAAGTTTCCTGGTGATGACTCTTCCTACACTGTTAAACAATTCTCAAACTAACAAGATTGGGAACTATGCCACTTGTTGGGAAGTACAAAAAGCCACTCAAACTGTAGAAACTTCTCCAGCGAAATCCCCAGATTTCCTGCCCTGTTCCTCCAAACTTGCGATGCTTCCAAAGAGCGAAATGGGTTATCTAGTATCGGTATCCACGCTCGTTATTTTTCACCGTGCGTTTTGCTTCAACACCCTAAACTTTCTCCCCTCTAGTAAACGACCTCATACAAACTCTTGTACAAAGCTTACAAAACACACATACGGAGCGGATTCCCTAGTCTCGAGCTCAGCGGCCTCAAAAAACTCAATTCTCCCTTCCGGCGTTACTCAGCACCAAGGCCGCAATCCCACTCCCGGAATCTACCTCTCCGCAACCGTAACAAAAGCAGCAGCGGGGCGCCTGAAAAACGCCTCTTCCCTCTCCGGTGATTTTCCTCGCGCCCCACACCCAATGCGACTTCCACCCTTCCTTTGCCCGGAGCTCTGCTGCCCTCTAGAGCGGCTCCCAAGAGCCCGATCCAAGCCGCCTCCCCGCTTTTTCGGAGGGCTGGCGGATATCCGTTACGGTCCGCCCGCTCCAATTCGTCCGCGGGAGACCCAGCTAAACTCCCACCCCCCCAAAAAAGCCCAACCTCCGGCTCCCCCGAAAAAGGCTGCCAGGAAGCTCGACCTAAAAACCGAAAAAACTCCCCCCGAGGAAAGCCCCGAAGCGAAGCAGCGCCCTAGCTTTGCTCCAAGGCTCCTGCTGCCCCACCCCGACCTTCACCGGACCCCGCTGCGCTCTAGGCTCTCTGCTCCCGCCCGTCGCTTTCCTCAGGCCCAGGCGATTCCCCACAAGCCCGCCCGGCACATTCGGCCAGCCAGCCAGCCACCGCCACGTGACTGGTTTCCCCCTTTGGCCTCCTCGGATCATGTGACCTCCAGCGCAGGGTGGCTTCCGGGGTGGGCTCTCCAAGCACGTGGGCCGGCCTTGTCCCGTGATTCTCCTGGTATCACGTGGCCGTGGGAGAGCGAGGATCTGTGGGCCGAGTCGGTGCGCTTTCTTTCAAACTTGTTAACGTTTCCCATAGGAAGGTTGTGCGCCTAAAACCACATTCACACGATGTTAGATACCTGCTCAGCCTTTTCTACAGGAGCTTTGTCCATAGTTGCTCCCCTTTGTGGTCTGTGAAGTAGAATGGGCTGGCCCAAAGTCGCCGTGGTGGGATTAGAACCTGGGTCTCCCTACTATTACATGACTACCTGAGTTCCTACGCCACCTGGCTCCGAATAGTTTCCACCCGTAGTGGCTCAATCCCACCAGGTGGACCAGATCCAAAAATCAACTGCTCTGGAGGACTGGATCTATAGTTATTGGTAGGCTACTGTAGGAAGTTAGCACCCACCCCTTTCCTGGAAGAATGAAATATTTTGGGAAATATTAAAAAGGCAGAATATTATATTTCCCTGGATGAGAAATGGAGAAACATGCTTTAAAGACAAAGCAGATCCCACCTTCCTGCCCCCCACCCTTTGTTAATGGGCCAGAGGCAGAAACCCAATCCTTTGTCAAAGGACATCTGCAACACAATGTTGTTATGGAATGATGGGACCAAACAACATTCCGGGTCAACCAGAGCCAGTTTATTGCGCAAGGTTCAGAACAGATTCATACCTGGAAGTCTGAACAACCAAGAGCTTTGACACAACTGTTTATATATGTTTTCAAGACAAAGGAGTTGGTGATCTAATACATTTTCCATATATGGTAAAATTACATTTGGTATCAAATAAATGAGCTCATACATTTATTCCATATATGGCTAACATACATTTATTATAAAATAATGGACACTTCCTCATTACTAAACCATTAGCTTCTAGTTTATAAGATTATTTTCAGCTAGACCACTTTCCTAAGTTCTGTAAGTACTAATGGAGTTTTTACTGCTGTCCTTAGGTAATAATTAACTCTTTGCCCCATACATTTCTTTGTGTGGTTGACAGTGAGGCTTTTCAGACATTCTCTATATGGCTGTCCTTCCGTGACAGCTAGGCCTCCTCAGAAGATATATTACCAATAATGGGGTTTAATATAATCAACAAGCACATTTTCTTTCTTACAATAATGTGAATAAAGAGGGCCCTTCAGTGTTCATCTAGCTGAACCCCAATCATCTACATTATTCCCCACTCTGAAAGTTTTTTCAATGCAGAAACTTTCATTACTCCTTGCATGCTCAATTCTTTAGTAGATAACATTCCATTCCTTCTCAGTCTCTATCTCTTTCATTGCTCTGATAGATAGCTGTTTCAGCACCGGGATTGCACAAGGAATAAAAGCTAGGCCTGCCACAGCACATATCAACAAGACTAACATTTGTTTAATCCACCTGGATCCAGGCACCCAAGAAAACCACATGTCAGTTGTTTGTAACCTCTGACCTACCTTGGATGCCCTATCTTGCAATTCCTTGGCAACTTCTCTGACCACACCTGATTTATTCATATAGAAACAACAGTCTTCTCCCAAAAATACACACACATCTCTCTCTGCGGTTAGGAGGTCTAAGGCACGTCGATTTTGTAGGACCACTGCTGCCAATGAATCTATCTGGTCTTGGACTTCTACCAAGGTTTCAGCAATTTGGTTCAGGCTTTCTTGAAGCTCCTCTGATAATTGCTGAAACTGTATTACTGAGTGTGTCACTCCACCTATGTTCCAACTGCAGTTCCTATCCCCGTGATTACTAATAGTGGGACTAGGACTGGCACCCATTTCCCATGATAGGAACAGGGATGGTATGTTCTCCACTGACAACACCTATTTTAGGGAAAAGGTGTACTAGTGTGCATGTTCCTGTCCAATTTGTTGGCAAACATAAATACGCATCTTTCCTGCATAAGAAGAATACTCCTTTTTCCCCTACACACACTCCTATGTTCATGGAGGAAGCATGGGTCCGATGGTTCTTTTCATTAGTCCAGACCCCCAAAGTCCCTGCCACAAACATTCCAGCCAGCGGCTGTAATGGGACTTCTAGTGAAGGGTCCTTTTGCTTATCTCTGAGGATTGGACCTTCAAAAAGATACCAGGAGGTAGTATTCCCAGGGAGAAAGAAGATATATCCCTAAGGTTCATTCTAGGGCCAAAGTATATTTCTGATGGACATTGTTCTTCTGTCAGGGATCCTACAGGCCTACCAGATGTCTGATGTCTCTTTACACACAGAGAGGGTGTTGCTATGATTTCTACACCGGTGGCTGCAGGGCCAGCTATTTGGAAGGCGGCTTATTCCCAGTCTTTTGAATGGGTTATAAAAATTTCCTTGCCTTTGATGTTGCTGCTTTGTTTTTAATATCCCTTTTAAGGACTAGGGTAGCTTTTGTCCTTTCCCAGAGATCTTGCTCAACTGGAACAGCATGATAAAATGAAGGACTAGCAGACAAACACAACCAGCAGTTTTGAACCAAGGCAGAGTCAGACTGATTAACGAGACTTTGACCTAATTCCAGTATCCTTGACATGTAGTTCCCTTTCTTTAATTGTTGCAGGGGTCCATTCTCTCTTTGTTCTATTCCCCCCTTTACCGAGATTGTCAAACTCTTGACCCCAAGTCTAGGAGTTGGTTAAGACTAAGGTACCCACTGCACCTTCTGATGTCACGTTGTTGGCGGGAGTGGACTTGACCCAAAGTGTCTCTACTTAGTGACCTGATGCTGCTTGGTTCCTTGGGGTTCTCAATGTCTCTGGATCCTTCCTTATGGACAAGGGGGATTTCTTGAGCATTCTCACAACAGTGGGAACTATTGTTCAAGATATTATTACGTATTAGACCCTTTGCTAAAAACATCCAAAGCCATAAAAAAAACCATAATCACTTCCTTTCAACACACACATACACACACGCACAGGACCTTAATATCACAACACCCTTATTTTACAAACACCACATCAGGAAGAGGGTTAGGGATATGTGTAACTTGGGAAAGAGCAGTATCAACCTCAGTCCTAGGCTTCCCACAGAAATGGTCCTTATACATAATAAAATACCAATAGTAGAGCTAGGATAGTAGCTGCCCAGAGTCCCCACACCCAATCTTCCTCAAACATGAGTGGTTTTTTTTTTTTAATAATTGCTCACTGGATTCTATCACTGTTAATGGGTTTTACACTACAAATTACTATCATGGAATGTTGTTTGCCTTTGTTCCGAGCTTCGGCCGTGCGCTGGGAACCAGCTTCCGGGGTGGTTCAGCAAGGCTACCGGATCACCACCGTGCATTGAGAGTCCGTTGCCGGTAGTACTCAGCAGGGTGCATTCTTCTTGAATTTTAGCACCCGTGGCTTGTCAGTTTTTGTCCCTTGGTAGGTGACAGGGTCACCCTGATCTGTGGGTTTCAACCTTGTCCAGTGGACACAGGAGTTTCCTTCTAAGGTCTTAACTGGTTTGTAATCATGACCTGCAGTTGTAATAGGGGGAGGTCTACATTCTTGCATATAACGTCTCAGTTGGTTGACAAGATTGTTGTGCTGTTGTAACTGCAAAAAGTAATCTCCTTGCTTCCACTCCCCCCTCTTTGAACTAAACCTGGCCAGCCTTGAAAGTGGTGTTTAAACAAGGCAGGGGGCCTACCATACAGACGTTCAAAAGGAGACAGCTGGTATTTAGTTCGTGAGGCAGTTCTAAAAATGTACAAGGCCATAGGGAAAAAAAACTGAAGCCATGGCAAATGGGCTTCTAAGCACAGTTTGGTAATAATTGCTTTCAATGATCTATTAGCCCGTTCAAAAAAAATTTTTTTTTATCTTTTTTTTTTAAAGATACATAAAGCTTGAGTTAGTGCATACACTTCACAGGTTTGAGCAGATCCCCGTAAAAGTACGGAATCAAGAGGAGTATCCTATGGGCATGGGCGACCTATGTTTAGAGGAAGAAGTTTTAGAGGGACCCCGAGAGGAGTTTTTAGAGGAAGAAGAGGTACTGACAGACGACAAATCAGCCAGCCATATCAGAATGAGGAAGTAATCGGCCTAGCCGAGATGGAATGGGATGACTGAAGAGGCCAGGGCCCCATGGACCCACCCCCAGAGCCCATGATGGATTTATGGGTGGGAGGACGTCAAGTCCGCATGATGATCGATACCGGAGCCAGTCGGTCAGTAATTAATAAACAAGTGGCCCCCTTATCAAAGGAGAAACTCAGAGTTCAAGGAGTGTCAGGCACACCAGCCACACACAGCCTCCTGAAACCGGTTAAATGCAGGGTTGGAAAAGGCCTAGTAGAACATCAATTCTTGTATATGCCTGAATGCCCCATTCCGCTGTTAGGAAGAGATCTACTTTTTAAAATGAGAGCCACCGTTTCCTTCCATGATAATGGACAGTACTTGTCAGTGTCACATCCAGTGGAGGAAACTTGGTGATTAATGTTAATGCAAGACTCAGTTCCGGAAAGTACATGGGAAGAATTTAATGTTCCTACCCTGTGGGCAGAAGACAATCCCCCGGGGCTAGCTAAATTTGCCTCCCCAGTAGAAGTCAAATTGAAATTGGGATACAAGCCCATCAGAGTGCCCCAGTATTATGTCCCTCAAGAAGCGGCAGAAGCCATTCAAGTTTTAATTGACAAATACTTAGCCGCAGGGATACTTAGAGAAACTCAATCCCCATGGAATACCGCCATTTTGCCCATAAGGAAACCAGATGGGGGGTGGAGACCAGCACAGGATCTAAGACCCGTTAACAATGCAGTGGTCACGCTTCACGCGATCGTCCCGAACCCCTACATTTTGTTGGGGACCATCCCTCATTCAGCCGCATGGTTTTCAGTCATAGACCTGAAAGATGCTTTCTTCACTATACCCTTGCACCCTGATAGCCAAGACTTGTTCGCCTTTGAGTGGAAAGACTCTAAATTGCGTAAACATTGTCAGTATACCTGGACAAGACTGCCCCAAGGTTTTAAGAATTCTCCGACTCTTTTTGGACACGCCCTTGCCTTGGACTTGCAGCACTTCCAACCCGTTCAGGAAGGGGACTGTCTCCTCCAATATGTAGATGATGTATTAGTAACAGGAACCACTCAGGATAACTGTTTCAAAAATACCCAGACCCTCCTTGAATTACTGAGAGACTGTGGATACAGAGCTTCAAGGAAGAAGGCTCAATTAGTAAAGAAAGAGGTTACATATTTGGGATACACTCTGTCTCAAGGTCAGAGAAATTTAGGTTTACCTCGGGAACAGGCAATTTTGCAACTGCCCCCACCGAAAAATTGAAAAGAACTGCGGGGTATTTTGGGAGTCATGGGTTTTTGCCGCTTATGGATTCCCAACTTTGCCTTAATTGCCAAACCCCTGTATACATCAACTCGAGGAGCAGAAACAGACCCTTTTGAATGGGGCAAGGAACAAGCAAATTCATTGGATCATTTAAAGAAAGCACTTACATCCTCTCCAGCGTTGGGGTTGCCAGACCTTTCTAAGCCCTTTCGCCTTTATGTAGATGTTCGTCAAAATGTGGCATTAGGGGTACTGACTCAACAGCACGGATCATGGCAACAGCCGGTGGCTTACTTGTCCAAACAGTTAGATAGCCCTGCTCAAGACTGGCCACACTGTCTTAAAATTCTGGCCGCTGTGGCAGAACTCATGAGAGACACAAACAAACTGACTTTTACATCAGAAGTAGCAGTCTACACATCCCATGCGTTGCAAACTATCCTAGAAAACAAAGGACACTTGTGGATAAGTAACCAGAGGTTGCATAAATATCAGGCTCTGCTGTTAGAAAACCCCCAGATAAGTCTTCACCAATGTGCCACTATTAATCCAGCTACTCTCATGCCCGTACCTGATGCATCCCTTCCATTGCATGACTGCCTACATGTGTTAGATCATCAGTATTCCTGTAGACCAGACTTGACTGACACCCCTCTTCCAAATGCCCAGCTTACTTGGTTTACTGATGGCTCCAGCTTTATGGAAAAAGGAGCTCGTCATGCAGGATATGCTATAGTTAGCCATCACGCAGTTATTGAAAGTGCCCCTCTTCCAGTAGGTACAAGTGCCCAAGCAGCTGAGTTGTGGGGACTCATCCAAGCATTAGAGTTAGCCACAAACAAGACTATTAATGTATACACAGATAGCAAATATGCCTTTTTGACTATTCAAGCGCATGCAGCTATTTACAAGGAAAGGGGCTTCACTGACTCTACAGGCAAATTAATCCAACATGCCCCTTTAATTAAGAGATTGATTTTTGCGGCACAATTTCCCAAATCTTTAGCGGTCATCCATTGTCCAGGTCATCAGAAGACGGACACTCTCGTTGCACAGGGCAATCGACTTGCTGATAGAGAGGCCAAACTGACAGCACATCAACCCCTAGATAAGAATGACTATTATCTCTATATGGCCCAAGAAATAGAATCCTACACTGAAAGATCTTATCCCACCTATACTCATGTAGAAAAGGAAAAGGCCGAGGGAGATTTGAAAGCCGCTCTTGTGAAGGGATGGTATACCCTTCCAGACAATTGCCTAGTCAGTAACCTTTCTTTCTTATGTATTGGATAGATTTACTCAATTCATATAGAAGACATACTAACAGCCAATCACCTTTTCAAATGTAGATTCTGAAAGATCCAGAACTGGATGAGAAACATATCCATATGCTCGGTTTTCGCCTTCTCCATGAAAGGCTACACACAGAACAGGTAAATGTGGGGTTAGATTTATGCCTTGCTAACTATACCCAGAAACCTCCATTGTAGCATCTGAAATTAAGAAAAGGACAACCCCCCTGTCTTAGACAGATGCTATGAATGAAAGCTGTACTAAATATTCTAGGATAGAGTAGCTGCTTGAGGACTCTCCCCATCCCCTGGAAAAGAGAGAAATAATAGACAACAGATTTATTTTTTAAAGCAGGAAACTTTATTACAATAATTTAATAGAAAAAAACCACACAGTTTAAATTAATTATGCAAATACAAAATTACAATAATTAAGTCAAGATAACCTCCTCCAGAGAGGGGAGGATATACTGAAAGAATTTGGGGAGGGGCAGGAAAACTTGAGATAAAACATTAGTTCATTACAATCTCAACTCTCTCCCTAATCTCATTATTAGACATATCCAAATAGAGTCCATCAAATTACTGGATTAAAGGGCTGCTGGAATGCCCTGTAGTAATTTGCTACATCTAATGTGAAACAGCGTACCATTTCCACAGAAAACAGAAGGAGTTCAAATATTGTGGTAGGTTGGACAGGGGTGATACAGGATAAAGTATTGTGGTGTTCCAAATAAATTGAGAATTTTCTAACAAACCTTGCATTTGATTGTGGCCAGAAGCATGGGAACATTATATATACAGTAAATGCCTTCTAAACTAAAGGTGGAAAGCATTTTAAAAGATATATTGTGAGTGGGTAGAGAGATTTCAGATGAAATTTGGATTCAGTTATATTAGAAGACAAAGAACCGGGGGCTTCGGGGTTTTTAAAATAGATTTTTAGTGCCAATTTTAAGGGGATCCGGGAGGAGGGTGGCTTCCAATGTAAATAACGAGGCTGGGGGGCCTCTTAAGGATCAGCAGCCTAGCCAGTTGGATGGTCGCGACGGGTTGGGTGGGGATGTGGGTGAAGATGAAGCGTGGAGAGGAGAGAGACATTTTATACCTGTGATGGTAGGGAGGGGCAGAGGAAATGGGAGTAGGGGGCGGGGACGCTGCACCCGCTGTATCCAGGTGGTGGCACGTTCCCGCTCTCACTGCTCATCCTGCCTCCCTGGGGGTGTGAGAGCGGGGAACCCCGGACTCCAGCTGGTGTATGTGAATGACAGGTCTGTAGCGAATAAGGCCCCCCTCGTACAAGATCTTATTGATGAGGAGGGCGTGGACCTGGCTTGCATTATGGAGACCTGGTTGGGGCAGGAGGGGGGAATTCCTCTCTCTGATTTATGGCCCCCAGGCTTTCGTGTACTGCACCAGCCGCGACGCCAGGGAAGGGGTGGGGGGGTGGCGGTGGTTATTAGAGAAAGTCTTAGTCCTAGGGAGGTCACTGTCCCTCAGATAGGCGGGTGTGAATCTCTCCTATTGAAGTGGGACCCTGGAGTTCAGTCGGGTTTCTTGGTCATGTACCTATCTCCCAGCTGTGTGGCCACTGCCCTGCCTGCACTGCTCGATGTCTTGGCCGAAGTGGCAGTTGAACTCCCCAGCCTTCTGGTTGTGGGAGATTTCAATCTGCCATCGATCAGCGAGACATCTGAGACGGTTTGGGAGTTCATGGCCTCCATGGCGGCCATGGACCTGACTCAGGTGGTTCAGGGCCCAACTCATAGGGGTGGACACACACTCGACCTGGTTTTTCTCTCTGGGCAGTGGATAAATGGCCGGGGGAGGGGCGAACTTTCCATTGCCCCCTGTCATGGACCGACCATTCCCTCCATAGACTGGACTTTCAACCCACCAACCCTCGCCGCTGGGAGGCGGAACCAGTAAAATGGTTCCGCCCCAGGCGCCTGATGGACCCAGAGAGATTCCTGACGGAGCTTGGGACATTCCCCGCTTCCCAATCCCGCGATTCGGCCGAGGCACTGGTAGCATCCTGGGAGCGGGCAGCTGCCGGGGCCTTGGACCGAATCGCACCTTTGCGGCCTCTGACCTGACGCCGATCCCAGGTGGCTCCTTGGTTCTCCATGGAGCTCCGGGAAATGAAGCATCGGAAAAGATGCCTAGAGGAGTGTTGGAGGCCCTCCCGGTCTGAATCTGATCGAACACAGTTAAGAACCCATATTAGGTCTTATCTTGTGGCGATGGAAGCGACGAAGCGGGATCACTTCACTGCTCTCATTGCATCTGCAGAAAACTGCCCAGCGGCCCTGTTTAGAGTGACCCGCTCTCTTCTCAATCAGGGAGCGAGGGAAGACCTCTTACAGGGCAGAGCTGAGGATTTTGTACACTTTCTGCAAGATAAAATCACTCAGATCCGGATTGGATTGGACTCCGACTGGGCAGAATCCATCCAGGAGACTGGGGTAGGTCTTGGGAGTAGTATCTGGGTTGAGTTTGACCCTGTTTCCGTTGATGAAGTGGACAGGATTGTGGGTAGACTGGGTGCCTCCACGTGTTTGTTGGATCCATGTCCCTCCTGGCTTGTTTCGGCTGCCCAGGAGGTGACTGGAGACTGGATCTAGGCAATTGTCAACACTTCTTTGAGGGAGGGGGTCGTCCCCGCCTCTCTTAAGGAGGCGGTGGTTCAACCCCTCCTCAAGAAGCCTGCCCTGGATCCAGACTCACTTAATAACTATCGGCCTGTCTCCAACCTTCGCTTTATAGCGAAGGTTGTTGAGTCCGTGGTGGCGCAACAGCTCCCACCGTTCCTGGAGGAAACGGAGTTCCTAGACCCGTACCAATTGGGGTTCCGGCGTGGGCACAGCACGGAAACAGCATTGGTCGCTCTGGTGAATGATCTCTGGTGGGCCCGAGATGGAGGTTGTTCCTCCATCCTGGTCTTACTTGACCTCTCAGCGGCTTTTGATACCATCGACCATGGTATCTTACTGCAGCGACTTGGGGGGTTGGGGGTAGGAGGCACTGTCTTACAGTGGTTCTCCTCCTACCTCTCAGGTCACTCGCAGTTTGTGTGGGTGGGGGGGCAGAGGTCCACCCCGAGGCCCCTAACCTGTGGGGTGCCTCAGGGGTCGGTTCTCTCCCCCTACTCTTTAACATCTATATGAAGCCGCTGGGTGAGATCATTCGTGGTTTTGGGGTGAGGTATCATCAATATGCTGATGATACTCAGCTATACATCTCTACCCCGGACCACCCTGGGGATGCCCTTTCCATGATGTCCCAATGCCTGGAGGCGGTACGGGCCTGGATGGGTAGGAACAGGCTCAGACTCAACCCCTCCAAGACTGAGTGGCTGTGGATGCCGGCACCTCATGTTCTAGAGGTCCCATCACTTTTGATGGGGGGAGGTACTTGCTCCCATTGAAAGGGCCCGCAACTTGGGTGTCCTCCTGGATTCCCAGCTGTCTCTGGAAGACCATCTGACGGCTGTGACCAGGGGGACTTTCGCACAGGTTCGCCTGGTGTGCCAGTTGCGCCCTTTCGTAGACCGAGATGCCCTTCGCACGGTCACTCATGCCCTGGTTACTTCTCACTTGGATTACTGCAACTCCCTCTACACGGGGCTGCCCTTGAGGTGCACCCGGAGGCTCCAGCTGGTCCAGAATGTGGCCGCATGGGTTGTTACGGGAGCTCCCTGTTACTCCCGTGTAACACCTCTCCTACGCCAGCGGCACTGGTTACCAGTGGTCCTCCGGATCCACTTCAAGGTGCTGGTACTTACCTTTAAAGCCCTACATGGCTTAGGTCCGGGGTATTTGCAGGACCAACTCCTACCCGCCTCCCTCCGTCCTGTCCACTCACACAGGGCTGCCCTCCTCAAGGTACCGTTGACCAGACAATGTCGGCTGGCGACATCCAGGGGTAGAGCGTTCTCTGTGGGCGCTCCTGCCCTCTGGAATGAGTTTTATTTTTTTTATTTGATTTTTATACCGCCCTTCTCCAGCAGGACTCAGGGCAGTGAACAGCCAAGGTAAAAACATAGCATTAATTAAAACAGTTTAAAAGTTATTAAATAATTTCGGCCCACAATTTAAAACAACCCAGTTAAAATTAATTTCAAATTAAAACCAAAGGATGGGATCAAGCCAGCCCGGCTAGATAAAATAAGTGAGTTTTAAGGGCCCGACGAAAAGTCCAGAGGTCCGGTATCGTGCGTATCTCTGGGGGTAGGTCGTTCCAGAGGGCGGGTGCCGCCACAGAGAAGGCTCTCCCCCTGGGGATCACCAGCCGACATTGTCTGGCCGACAGTACCCTGAGGAGGCTCTCTCTGTGCGAGCATACTGGCCGGTGGGAGGCAATTGGCGACAGAAGGCGGTCTCGTAGATATCCAGGCCCTAAGCCATGGAGCACTTTAAAGGTGGTCACCAACATCTTGAAGCGCACCCGGAAGACCACCGGGAGCCAGTGCAGCTCGCGCAGGAGAGGTGTCACATGGGAGTGCCCCATCGCTCCCATAATCCCCTGCGCAGCCTCATTCTGGACCAGTTGGAGCCTCCAGGTGCACCCCAAGGGGAGCCCCATGTAGAGAGCATTGCAGTAGTCCAGGCGGGAGGTGACGAGTGCTTGAGTGACCGTGCGTAGGGAGTCCCGATCCAGAAAGGGACGCAACTGGTGTATCAGGCGAACCTGATAAAAAGCTCCCCTGGCCACGGCCATCATATGCTCTTCTAAAGACAGCCGTGCGTCCAGGAGGATGCCCAAGTTGCGAGCCCTCTCCGTGGGGGCCAATGACTCACCGAGCTCCGGACGGCGCCTGATCTCCGCTCCTTCTGTCAAGGCCTAAAGACTTGGCTGTTTCAACAAATGGGCTGATTCTGATTCTTGGCTTTTTATTATTTATTTGTCCCTGTTTTAATTGGTTTTAATTAGGATTTTCCTTTATTATTGTATGCTTTTAATTTGTGTTCGCCGCCCTGAGTCCTTTGGGAGAAGGGCGGCATATAAATATTTGTAAATAAATAAAATAAATAAATAAAGGCAGCATGGAAAGAGCACACTAAAATCTAGTCTGGAGAATTAGTTAATGTTATTATCATCTAGATAATATCATCTAGATAAGCAACATTAACTTGTCTAGACAGCATCTTGTCTTAGACAGCTGAGAAAGAAATGGAAAAATAGATTGACTGGGTACCAAATTGGCAGTCATTAAAAGTGTAAGTCCAAAGTTAAATTGAAATAGGCATTTTGACTTATACATATATATTTGACCTTATATCTACTTTGGTATTAAAAATGTTCTAGGACCGTGATGGCGAACCTATGACATGGGTGCCACAGGTGGCACATGGAACCATATTGGTGGGCACGCGAGCTCAGCTCCGGCACATATGCGTGCGCCAGCCAGTTGATTTTTGGGCCTTCTGGGCCCATCAGAAGTCAGGAAACACACTGTTTCCAGCCTCCGGAGGGCCTCTGGGGGGTGGGGAAGGCTGTGTTTGCCCTCCCCAGGCTCCTAGAAAGGCTCTGGAACCTGGAGAGAGTGAAAAATGGGCCTACCGGGCCCACGTGCCATCACGTGCCAAAATCAGGAGGAGCATGGGGGGGCGCATAGAATTATGGATGTGGGCACACATGTGTGTGACCCCTTTGCGCTCCCCCCGCTTTTGGCACGCAATGGCAAAAAGGTTAGCCATCACTGTTCTAGGATATAAAGTTTATAGCAGCCTTTAGGGAACCATAAGGCCATCTGACTAGGGATGGTTAGAATAGAGCTAAATGGGAGTCTCCTTTCTGGAAGGAAAGCAGTCAGATTAAAGAAGTTGTGAAGAGAGGATCACAATCTTAATCTGTGTGTACTGTGAGGATTACAAGGCAGACTGATTGGGCTGGCTGGGGAGAGGCAGCCAGATATTAAGACTCAAATCAATAATTAGAACATTCCAATAAATTATAGGGCAGGCCAAGGCCTTTTATTGTCACAACAAAAGTAGGTGAGAAGGGGAAGATGTGCTCAAATTAGTTATAAAGAAATAGGATTTTTTTTTTAAAAAAAGACCCCGAACAGAAAAGACTTAGAAAGGGCACAAACACCATAGAGTACCTCTCGGGTGAAATATCAAAAGAAAAAAGGTCCTCCTTTGGCACGGAAGAATTGGAGCAATGAGGACCCCGGAAACAAGGCTGGATCAGTCTTTGAAAACAGCCTGGTGGCCATGAGGGCATTCGTCATGCATAATGTGCCTGCGGACATGAATGCGCCAGATGCTGTGCTCCCGCCCATCATCATCACCAGCACGGAGGGGGCCTCCACCTCCACCCGCAACTCTCCCGGTGGCCTCCAGAAGGGCCTTGTCTGGCACCCGTGGTGTCTCATAGATCAGGATGTTCAGCGTTTCTTCAAAGATCTGGGCTTCGGGAAACTCGACCTGTACACCCAAGGAAAAGCAGGATGAAGCAAGTCTTAAGCTTCACTATGGGATCCCCTGTTCAAACTGGAAGCAATGTAATTAACCTCTAGCAATATGCTCAATACCAGTTGCTGAAGAACACAAACTAGAGGTAACTATTGCCTCGTGTCCTTCCTGTGAGTTTAAGCATCTTGTTAGCTATCACAAGGACAAAATTCTAGACTAGACAGTCCTCTAGTTTAGTCTTCTTACATGTTTGATTGGATTTAGGAAAGGCTATTTTCTTTAAGAGTTTACATTCCCATATGAAGACACCAAAACATACAGGTAGTCCTCAACTTACAACTGTAATTGAGCCTGGAATTACAGTTGCAAGTCATGCTCATTAGGCGGGTCCTATGACTGACTCAGTTTTATGAGGTTTTTTTTCCTATAGTGGTTTTTCAATGAATCATCACAGTTGTTAAGCAAACCCATTATCTGCAGTGAGCATTGGAAGCAAACATTGGTTTTTGGCAAAAGATGATGTAACTTGTGGTCATGTGACCGCAGAATGATGCAAATGGCCATAAATGACCTGCTGCTGAGTGCCCAAAATGCAATCGTGACTGGGGGGAGGGGGAGCAGCTGTCAAAACTTTGAATCTGGGTCAGAAGTACCTTTTTGGGGGGTTGTTGTAATTGAATGGTCACCAAATGACCGCAAGTCGAGGACTACCTGTACAGATAGTCCTTGACTTAACAACAGTTCACTTAGTGACTGTTCAAAGTTACAACGGCACTGAAAAAAGTGACTTACAACCATTTTTCACACTTATGACTGTTGCAGCATCCCCATGGTCACCTGATCAAGATTCAAACACTTGGCAATTGACTCACATTTGTGACAGTTGCCGTGTCCTGGCATCTTGTGGTCACCTTTTGCAACCTTCTGACAAGCAAAGTCAATGGAGAAACCAGATTCACTTAACAACCATGCTACTAATTCGACAACTGCAGTGATTCACTTAACAAACATGGGAAGAAAAGTCGTAAAATGGGGCAAAACTCACTTAACAAATTTCTCACTTAGCAACAGAAATGTTGGGCTCAGTTGTGGTCGTACGTTGAAGACTACCTATATTAGAAAATCAAAGCTTCATATTTGGAGGCCTGAGGACTGGCCACACCTTACCTTGGTCTGCTTCTTTTCGGTGGCATAGACAATGGAAATACAGCAAACTTCCGCAATCTTGTGGCCCTGCCCATAGAATGACCAGCAGCAGATCTCATCCCCAAGAACATCTTTGATGAAAAGCACTTGTCCGTTGAACCTCAGAGCTAGTTTGTCAAACAGTTCAATATTCTTCAGTAAGTTGTCATCAGAGTTACTTGGGGGGGGGAGAGAAAGAAGAAAACAATTGTGTAGATATTACTAAAGAAATGGGACCAGTGGATGACGACTTGGGAGCAACGATCCCAAGGTCATCCTATTTTGACAACAGGACCATAGCTTACCTGGTATAGGAATACTTGTTATTACTTCTGTTATGCAGTTTATTTATTTATTTAGCGTATGGCTGGTCACACACAGTATTAAAACACTTCATTTTTACAGGTTAAAACAATAAAAACAATAAAAAAAGCAGTAAGAAAACCTAAAAGGAAAACAGAAATAACATTTCAGAGTTTAATGTCGAGTTTGGAGATCTAGTCAGTAGCTGTTGTTGTTATGTAGAAGAAGTCCCTAGAATCTCCTGGATACCTTCTGTTAGAGCATTCCCTCACTATATGTTGGATAGTCTGTCGCGGGGCCCCGCAATCACATTGTGCTGAAGGTGTCTTTCCCCATTTATACAAGGAGTCGGCACACACCCCATGAGTTGTTCTAATTCTGTTATATGTCACCCATATGTGTCGGGGTAGGTTAAATCCTGGAGGTATACTATTAGGATTAATATGCTCAGAGATATCTTGGGGGGAATAGCTACTCCACGCTTCCATCCACTTTTGTGTGGTGTTCTGATGATCGGCCATCAACTTAAGCACTGTCAAGAGTGGTGGGTTTCTTGACTTTAATCGGCATCTTAAGAGATCAGGAATGTATCCATGAATGGGTAGAGAGGAATTTAACAGGATCTTACTATACTCCCGAATGAGAGCTTCTTGTCATCGTAAGTGTGGGGGAAGTATGTGACTAAGAACTGGTAACCAGTAACTAGGTGTAGATTTTATGCACCCAGTAATTAGCCTCATCGTATGGTTAAGTTGAACATCAATAAATCCTGTATGTGAGGTGTTTATCCATACAGGTGCACAGTATTCCGCTGCAGAGTAGCAAAGCCCGAGGGCTGCACATCGAAGAGTTGGGGCTGAAGCTCCCCAAGTTGTTCCGCATAGTTTTTGTAGGATGTTATTTCTGCTGTTAACCTTGGCAGCCATATTCTGAATATGTTTTTTAAAAGACAGGGTCCTGTCTAAGGTAACCCCCAGGTATTTTGATGTTGCCTCGTATGGGAGCAGTTTGTTGTTTAGGTATACATTGAGTTCTCTTTTTGCCAATTTGTTGTTAAGGTGAAAACATGATGTAAGTGTTTTACTTACACTTGGGATTAACCTCCATTGGTAGAAGTATGTGCTCAAAGTTGTAAGGTCGGCTGTAAGTATGCCTTCTGTAGCTTCGATGTCCTTGTGGCTATATGCTAATGCCAGGTCATCAGCATAAGAGAACTTTGTTGATAGTGTGGGTGGTATATCAGAAATGTTTAAATCAAATAGAGATGGGGCCAGCACGGAGCCCCGAGGGAGTCCGTTATTCAGGTGTCTTTGCTTACTGATTTTGTCACCCATGATGACTTGAAAGGTCCTTGCTGAAAGCATGTTATTTATTAGGCGGCCCATAGTCCTACAGGGGACAGCGTGGAGGAATTCGTTTAATAGGCCCTCCTTCCATTCTGTGTCGTATGCTGCTGTGAGATCCACAAATACAACAGATGTTTTCAATTTATTCTGATAGCTGCTTTCAATATGGCTTGTAAGACTAAGGACCTGATCAACACAGCTCCGATAAGATCTAAACCCAGCCTGTTCAACCGGTAATTGTTCGTTAATTTTCTGTCCGATTCTGTTAAGTATCAACCTTTCAAGTAGTTTATAACAGACACTTAACAGAGCAATGGGGCGATAGTTTTCTGGCTTATTGCTTTCTTTTTTTTTTTAAAGTTTCTTTATTGAGGCATTTATTAATACAAAAAAGAAAAAGATAGACAAAGAAAAAGAAACAAAAAGAAACAAAAAAAAAAGAAAAACACACAAACTAACAAATAAACACATAAAAAATAAAACTTTTACAAATTAATTCAACGTTTCCGGTCTTGAGGAGTCTTTTCACATATAGATCATATTTACACTGTGTATTTACGTTGTTATTTATACAAAATTGATTTTGTTTCAATTATGCCAAAGCAGTATTAATTGCACAGTATTTTATACACATAATCACTTTTCTAGCAATGCACTTATTCCACCTATTCATCTTAATTTCTTATCAAGCTCTCGCATCTGCTAGTTCTGCTTGAGTTTCCTGTTCCTTAACCATTCATACCATGGGTCCCATGCACTATAAAATTCTGATTCCTCTCTGTCATGTATCTCTAGTGTTAGCTTGTCCAATTCGGCACATTCTAGGATCTTTCTAATAATGTGCTCTTCGGGTGGTAGGTTTTCTTCTTTCCAATATTGAGCCAAAGTAATCCTGGCTGCTGTTATTATATGTGTCGCCAAATATCTCTTCTTTCTTGCATATGATTTTTTAAGGATTCCCAGGAGAAATATTTTAGGGTCTAATTCCAGAGTATCTCCCAAAATTTCCTTCAGCCAATTATTTATCATCTTCCAGAAGTTTTTTATTTTGGGACAGGTCCACCAGCAATGGTAGTATGTACCCTGTTGGTGCCCGCATTTCCAGCATTTGGGGCTCGCTCCAGGAAATATTTTAGCGATCCTGGCTGGTGCCAAGTGCCACCTATAAATCATTTTATATTGATTCTCTTTAAGTGTTGTGGCCTTGGTCATTTTTAAATTGTTTATCCAGATTTGGTCCCATTCTTCCAGGGTTATAGTCTGTCCAATATTTTTGGCCCATGCTAGCATTGTGTTCTTTACCGTTTCCTCCATTAAGTCATACTCTACTAAAAATTTATATATTTTTGATAGTAATTTCTCATCCGTGCCCATCCAAATTTTATCTAAGTCGTTCCTACTTAACTCTATTCTCGGGTCCTCCTTATCTTTTTTATATCTTGATTTAATTTGGGCATATGTCCACCATTCTATACTAATACCTTGTTCTTTTAATTCTTCTATTGTTTTAATGTTCCCTGTCCCATCTAAAATTTCTTTGTATCTAGCTGTCTTTCCCAATTCTAGAACATTTGGGTATATTATTGCCTCCATTGTGGAGAGCCATCTAGGAATTTTAACGTAATGTTTTTTCTTTGTCTCTTTCCATGTTGCCATAAGGGTGTCTCTTATTTTATGTCTGTGAAAGTAGGTTCTCGTTTTTTCCCCTGTTTCCCAAAGGTAGAAGTGCCATCCTTTCTGAAGGTCGTATCCTTCCAACGTCAATATCCTTTTATTGGTCAGGGTTGCCCAGTCTTTCAACCAAATTAAATTTGCCGCTTTATAATATGTCTCCCATATTGGGAGTCCAAATCCTCCGCGTTCCTTTTTGTCGTGCATATCTCTAATTGCGATCCTCGGTTTTTTTCCTCCCCATATAAATTTTCTTGTAATAGTATTAAGTTCTTGGAAGAATTTTTTATCTAATTTAATTGGCGCTGTTTGGAACAAATACAGTAATTTAGGTAGAACACTCATCTTAATTGCTGAGATTCTTCCTAGGAAGGATATTTGTAATTTCCCCCATTTTTCTAGATCTTTTTTAATGTTCTTAATCAGGGGTATATAATTATCCTCTTTGAGGGCAGAATGTCTTTTAGATACCCAAATTCCCAAGTATTTGACTTTCTTAACTACTTCAATTCCCATTAATTCTTCTAGGGCTTTTATTTGTATTTTGGACATATTCTTGGTTAATATTTTAGTTTTAACTTTATTAAGTTTAAGTCCCGCCACCTCTCCATATTTGCCAAATTCATCTAATATTTGTACGCCTGATTCCAATGGTTCTTCTATAATTACTGCCACGTCGTCTGCAAATGCTTGAATTTTATAAGTTTCTTTCCTAATTTTAAGACCCTTGATCTGTTTATTCCCTCTGATTTTTTTAAGGAGGACTTCTAACGCCAATATAAATAATAACGGTGATAATGGACATCCCTGCCTCACCCCCTTTTTGATTGGGAATGGTTTCGTTAATTCCCCATTGGCCAAAATATTTGCCTTTTGCTTCTCATAGATGGTTGCTATTGCTTTTGCGAAATTTTGCCCGAATCCCATTTTATTTATTTGTTGGATCATAAATTCCCAATTTAAATTGTCAAAGGCCTTCTGGGCGTCTACAAAAATCAGTGCCATTTCCTGGCCTGGGTGGTCTTCGTAATATTCTACCACATCCAATATTGTTCTTATATTGTTTCTAATTTGTCTCCCTGGGAGAAATCCATTTTGGTCATTGTGTATTATTCTATTCAATATCTTTTTCAACCTTTCTGCCAAGATGCTCATAAATATTTTATAATCCGTGTTAAGTAAAGAAATTGGTCTATAATTCTTGATCAATTTTGTGTCTGTCCCTTCCTTGGGGAGAAGTGTGATATACGCCTCCCTCCATAATTCTGGTATTTTAGATTTTGTTAATACTTCATTAAATATTGCTAGCAGTTTTGGGAGCAAAATTTCTTCCAGTTCAGAATTTTGATATAGTTCCCCTGGGAATCCATCTGGGCCCGGTGATTTATTCTTTTTAAGTTTGGAGGTTGCCATCTTCAACTCTGCCATCGTAATTTCTTTATTTAATAGATCTTTCTCCTCTTCCTCGATCTGTGGTAGTCCTTCTTCCGATAGATATTGGTTTATTTTTTCTTTAGATATCTCTTCCTCTGTATACAATGTGGCGTAATATTCACGGATTAGTTCCAATTTCTCCTCCTCCTTATTGATTATATGACCCTCGGAGTTCTCTAATTGATATATTATCCCTTTTTCTTTCTCTTTTTTTAATCTGTATGATAGCCATCTCCCTGGTTTATTAGCATGTTCAAAATAGTATTGTTTGGTTCTTTTAATTTCTTGTGCTAAGTTTTCTTGATCCATTATATTTATTTTATGACGAGTCATCATCCAATTTTGTTTTGCTAATTCATTATCTGGAGTTTGTTGGATTTCCTTCTCTGTTTCTATCAATTTTTCCAGCAACGCCCTTTGGCGTTCTCTTTTTTCTTTGTTCTTATGAGCATTGTATGCAATAGCAAGTCCTCTTAAAAAGGCCTTCATGGAATACCATATTATCCCTCGTTCCGTTGGTTCTTTTTCATTTCTTTCAAAAAAGTCCAATAGCTCTTTCTTTAATTTTCCAATATTTTGTTTATCTCGAAGAAATTGGATGTTTAACCGCCATCTTGTATTTACCTTTCTATATTTCCTTTTCCACTTAATTTCCAGCGGATTGTGATCTGCCCATATATTGGGTAAGATCTCCACTGACAAAATATCCATGCCAAGGTTCCTGCTCACCCACATCATATCTATTCTCGATCAGGGTTTTTTTTGGATTCAAATAAAAGGTATATTGTTTTTTGTGTGGGTTTAGGGTTCGCCAAATGTCTATCAAATTTAACTCGTTGATTAATTCAAAAAAGGGTTTCGGTAAGCTTTTTCTTTTTCCTTTTTGTCCTTTGGGTCTTTTATGATCTTTGTTCGGGTCTAGAACTCCATTGAAGTCCCCTATTATGCATATATTATTATTGTTTGCCATAGTGCTAATTACCTCTCTAAGTTTGTTATAGAAATTTCCCAGATTTTTGTTCGGGGCATAGATGGATATAATTAAGATTGGAGTATTCTCTCTCGTGATTTCTACAGCCAGAATTCTACCCTTGAGGTCTGTATATTTTAACTCTGATTTTATTTCTTTCTTAATATATATGGCTACCCCTCTCTTCTTTTTTCCTGCTAATGAAGTATATAGTTTCCCTAATTTCTTGTATTCTAGATATTTTTCATTTCCCTTTTTGATGTGCACTTCTTGTAGGCATATTAAATCCAGATTTTGTTTAGCTAATTTAGTAAAAAAACTTCTCCTCTTTTTGTAATCGTTTAGTCCATTTACGTTTATTGATACTAATTTCCAATCCATTTTCGAATTTGATGTCGTTCTAGTACTGTCTCACCCGGGTGACTCTTTGTATTTTTTGTTCTTGCTTTCCTCCTTTATTTCCTTTCTCCTCTGTTTCCTTTTCTTCCAGTGACCCTTCCTTCGATCCTCTCTGTTGTATGAGGTCTTCCTCCATAGTAGCCCTTCCCAGGTCTTCCTTGCTACTTAGGTCTTCTTCCCCTCCTTTCAGTTGATCCACAAATTCCTGGGCCTCCACCAAGCTGTTGATTTTTATTTTCTTCCCTTGCCAGGTTATCAGCATCCCTTCTGGCAGGGTCCATCGAAAAGGGATGTTTCTTTTATTCAGCTGCAATGCCAGAAATCTGTAGTCCCTTCTTACCTCTCTTACCCTCCTCAGGACTTGTTTTAGCACTATAACCTCTTTACCTTTGTACTTTATTATTTCTCCCTTGGCTATATTATAAAAAATATCCTTGACCTTCCTCCGGGCAAACCTTATGTGAACTTCTCTCGGGAGTTTATTGCGTCTTGCGTAATTCGTTTGGACTCTATATATTTCATCCAGCTCTTTGATTATTTGGTCCTTGTCTTGTTGTAGAATATCTCTGATCAATTCTGCCATAACTTGGCCCAAATTTTCTTCTTTCTCCTCGGTGATATTCTGAAAGCGTAAGTAAAAGGACACTTTGTCCATCTCCAATTGCATAATCGAGTCTTCCAGGTCCTTATTCTGTGCCATTAATTTTTGATCAATAGCATCCAAATCCTTTTCTTGCTGTTCCACTTTTGATTCAATTTTCTTGATTTTTTGTTCATTTGCTTGGATTGCTTGTTGAAAGTCGTTCATTTTTTGGTCTATAATTTTTATATCTGACTTCAGTTCTATGTGGTTAATTGCCATTTTCTCCTGCATCTGAAGCATCGTTTCCTGAATCGATGTTAGCGATAATTGCATCGCTTGCATGGTGGGTATCATGGTTGCCAGACTTTCTGTGGATTTTTGGGTTCCAAGGGATGACATTGTAATTGTTGGGTTTGAAGTATTTGGCGTTATCTTTTTTCCTGTTTTAGTTACTGTGGTGGCGTAGCTTGTCATCTCAACCAAAATTTTTGCTTGTTCTTTTATAATCCTATCTATGTTTTTCCAAATGGTCATCCACTGATTACCCCTCTTGTTATTGTATATAGTGATTCTGCTATAAGATATTCTTATCAGATAGTTTCAGATATCAGTTGCATACGTTCTTATTACAATAATGACAATCAATACTATATAGATAATTAAGTAATTAAGTGACTTTTTAACTTGATTAGGTATTCTGTATAAATCCTTATCTTATTCAATATATAAGCAGATATGATATAGTTAATATAAATATAATTTTTAACTTTCTGATTGGTACAATTGACTTAAATATAAATAGAGGTTTTAAGCAAGATATTAATAAATCAAATCTGAAAACACAAGAGAAACTTATTAATTGTAACTTATTATTAACTATTTGATTTTATAGCTTATTTTTATGTATCCAACATTAAATATTCCTTAAAGTTAATATGATATCATCTAAAGAATTTTTATTAAAAAAAAAGTATCAATATAGACTTAACTCTAAATAGTTCTAATATTATATAAGTAACTGCGGTTATAATATAAATAATCCTAATATAAATATATAAATATATATGTAATATAAATATAAAAAATTTAGCACCAGTTGATTAATACTTATAATAAATTTAAAGAGAAAAGGAGAGAAAAAGAAGATATAGAAAGAGGGTTAAAGAGGGGGAGGGCAGAGCAGAATATGATGAGTTAATTAGTTGTTCCTATTTAATTATTTTATTACTTGCCACCCTCACTTATCTCAGTCCAGAGGGAGGGAGCAGATTGCCAAAGTATTTAATTCGATCCAGCACAAGTCTGTATTTTGAGTCTATATTTTTGCTTCTCTCAAAGTCCACACTTGAATCCTCTGGGGGTTCTTCCTGTCGCTCTGGCCGCTCGTTCTTCTTCTCGTTGGTTGCTCAAAATGGGTGCACTTCCTGTCTCGCGCTGTCAGCACTCCTTTCGCCTGATCTGCAGCCTCGTCTTCTCGCTCCACCAAACTCCTCCTGACGATCTTTCCCGACACGTTCGTTCAGTTTTTAATTGTGCCCTTACTCCGTCTTGCGGTTTTCTCCACTCCGATCTCTCCAGTCATTCCGGGATCCACTCGCTGTCTCCTTTGGTGTTTCCTTTTAGTCGCCGCCCGGTCTCCGCTTCGCTCTCTCTTCCCGGTCTGACCAGCTCACTTACGATAGCATTTGGTGTGCATCAGGGATAGCGGTGTTGTGGCTCCGACCCCCGAGGCCATCGCATCGGAGGAAGAAGGCTCCGAACAGGAGGGAGAGGAGTCAGCCAGGCCTCCCTCCCCCGGCCCCTCCTCCCTGGTAATTCATCAGCTGCCAGCCGAAGGAGAGGAGATGAGTCAGGAGCCAGGTGTCTCTGATCAGTCGGAGGATAATGAGGAAGGCCAGAGGTGGCTGGACCCACGCCAGCGCCGGCGTGATAAGAGAGCTCAACAAATGAGGAAGCATGCCAGGGATTAGCAGGACCTCACCCCACAGGACCACACCCCACAGGTTATTTAAAGGAGTGGGGTAGCAGTTGGAATTCTGTGACGGACAAAGTTTTACCCTGGCTAGTCCTTGGAGCTAAGCATCAGCCGGCTGGAAAGATTTGGACTTTTGAATTATATTTCCCTCAATTGGTGTGTACGTGTTTTGTTATCTGGTGGAGGTATTTCCCCCCCCCCTTGTTTAGTAAAGACCTTGGTAGCCAGTTTACAAAGGGCTGCCAAGCCGTGATAACAAACCTTCCATGTGTGTGCTACTCCTTTAACCCTCGTCTGTCTGTGTGGGTTGTGTGTGTGGAGGACGGGGACAGAACAAGCGGTATGAATGCTTTTGACACCCCTCTCGCCAGAATTCCTTGCTTCCATACTCTGTTGATTCGCAAGGCTTCGTGTCTGCCATTAGACAGCAGACGCGCCGCGTTAGTTTGGCCGTGAAAGTCGGTCCTGCAGGGTGGCTTTGCGATTCCCCACTCTGCCTGCCGGCACCTCACTATTGCCCGCGGAGCCCTTCAAGCTCCCACGCCTCGAAGGGTCCCTAAAACGCAGCGATTTGTGGCGTTAAGCAGGAGCTATCGTTCCTACCACGCCATGTCACCTCGATCCTCAACCGGAAGTCTATATGCAATCGGCTTATTGCTTTCTTTTCTGGGTTTTAATATGCCGATTACCTTGGTTCTTTTAAATTCTGGAGGGAGCCTACTGGAAGTTAGGATATCTGTATAGAATTTTGCCAGCCATTCTCTTGTGCCAGGTCCAGAATGGATGATAAATTCTGGCATTACTCCATCAAAGCCAGATTTTCCAGCTTTAACATTCTTCAGGGCAGTGTCTATTTCAGCTGCTTGGAAGGGTCGAGCGTATTCCTGGTTAGGCAATCCCAGAGTTTTTAGATGCTTTAGTTCTCTTTTCACTAGTTTAGTATGTTTCTTATCATGGGGTACTCTAGTTAAGTTGACAATACGAGTTGCTACTTGATCTGGAGTAACCTCTTGTTGTGTACGTTGAGCTGGTTGGTCTCCTCCTAGTTTTCTCAGTAGGCTCCATGCCTTCCTGCTTGAGTGTTTAAAATCTAATCCAGACGTAGTTTGCTCCCATTTCTGCCTACATGCCAGGTCAAGATTATGAAGTAGTTCATCGGCTATTTCAGCATCATCATTCTCTAAAAGTTTTTGGTACAGGTTTTTGCAAGTTTCATTCCAACTTGGGATCTATTCCTTGCGGAAGCCACGTGGGATGGATTTTTTTATGCTGTAACTTCACCACAGGCTAAAAGGAAGGTGAGAGATATGAATGAATTGAAAACCGCCCACCCCTCTTGCTAAGAGGTATAGCAAAGCAAACTAGACCTTCCCTCATAATGGGGGATGGAGAAGACTGCATTTAGAAGAACCCTCACTTGCCTTGGTACCATGATATATGAGGACATACATCCAAGACACTTAAGTTTGCCTGATCTCTATGATTTCCTGGGGTAAAACTTGTGTGACTTCTCAGCCTCCTTACCTTGGAACATCTTGAGATGATCTGCTGCTCTTCCTTTGGAGATGTCACCATGGGGATATGGCAGAGAGGGTCATAGGCTTCACTTTTTTGCTAGGAAGGAGAGAAACAGATATATTTTTCTAGACTATTAATTATTTATAGATTTACTAAACAGATTCATACATCATGCTAAAACACAATTTGTTAATAAAACATAAGTGACAGGGTCCACAACAGCTGTTAAGCCATAAACAATGGCTTAGAAAACATAACCACTGTCTGAGCACTGACAGGCTGACCCCCCAGCCCTTCAACCTCTGCAGCAATGCTGGCAACACTCATACCTCTATTTCCCAAAGCCAACCTCTGGATATGACGCTGAGCACGGGCACTCAACTTCTTTGGTCAACCATGGTGAGGCCTGTTCTGAGTGGAACCTGTCCTGTTAAACCGCTGTATGGTCTTGGCCATCATGCTGCAGCCCAGTTTCAGTCTTGGCAATCTTCTTATACCCTAGGCCATCTTTATGTAGACAACTAACGTGTCACATGAAACCAGGGAGGGAAAACGGCTACTTGGGCCCCATTTGGACATTATCACTTAGGGGTGTACTCACTTTTGTTGCCAGCGGTTCAGACATTAATGGCTGTGTGTTGCGTTATTTTGAGGGGTCAGCACATTTACACTGTTATACAAGCTGTATACTCACTATTTTACATTGTAGCCAAGTGTCATTTCTTCAGTGTTGTCACATGAAAAGATATACTTACATATTTCCAAAATGTGAGGGGGTGTACTCACTTCTGTGACATACTGTATAAAATATATAACATAGTTAATATATATATAAATGGACGTAATCTTAAAAGTTTATGATCTTGTTGGGCTGCATTACTAGCTGTCCAGGACTCCATATGGCTTGTGGGCTTGGACACATTTGGCATAGAGTCTAACAGAAATTTATAAAGGAAACTGCAAGTAACACTTGAAAATATGCTTTTCTAATCTGAAGCCAGTTCTCCTTCATAGATACTCAATATAAACATATACAAAAATGGGAGAAAATATGTAATATGAATGTAGGTATCCATGCTTTTCATGTAATATCTGGGGAGTTCTTTCTCCCTTTTTTTTTGGTAATGCAATTTAAATGACCCAAAACAGAATGGAAAAGAATATGGAAAGAAAAGGATGATTAAAGAACCAATTTCTATACCTTTACATAACTCATAAAATGTTTCCCTTTACCCTTTTTTCATTTTAACCACAATTCTATGAAGTAGGTAAGCCTGAGACAATAGTATTAACTCAAAGTCAACCAGGGTGCTTCCATGACTAAAGGGGGAACTTCTCAGCTAGCACCTTCCTCACTATAGCAGCCCAGCTCTCAGGCTGAAAGAAGACTGGCTCAAAGTCACCCAGTGAGCTTCTAGGACCAAGGATGGACTAGACGTTGGATCTCCAACTCCAATAGCGGAACCATTACATCACCTTCTGTATTGTTGCAAGTGAGACGACAATGGCTGGATGATGCTAGAAGACAGATCTAGGCAGATCTAGGCAGATCTAGGCAGACAGGACAGATCCTGCTTTCCTCTCGTCATCTCTTCTAAGGAGCGTGAGACTCAAGGAAGTCATTGGGCCTTCTAATTTTTCAGCCCAGCCACCCTCACCTGTAATGCAAGCTGGCAGTCCTCAACCAAGCCTTGGATCAAATAGTATCAGGCTTCACACAACACTTCCTCCAGCTCCCGCTGGGACTCTGGAAGAGATACTGAGCCATCTCGCAAATAATTCAGAATAGTTCCAAAATGGCAGCCGCTTTGGTCAATCAAAATCCAACCTGGAAAAGCAGTTAATTTCAGTCACTGAGTTAAAGATGCTGTAGACCAGGGTTTCCCAATCTTGGCAACTTTAAGATATATGGACTTCAACTCCCAGAATTCAACAGCCAGCCATGTAGGCTGGGGAATTATAGGAATTGAAGTCCACAGGTCTCCAAAGTTGTCAAGGCTGAAAATCCCTGTTATAGAGTGAAGAATCTACTTAGATGACCTCCCCACTCTAAAATGGCTTAGAGGGGAAGATACAGTTATTATTATTTGCACTAATACAAGATTGTGTTGATGCTAGAAGAACAAGTTCTTCTTTTAATTAATTCTGGGCTTACAACATGCTTTATATCTCAAAAAAGAAAATGTAACAACCTTAGACCTAACAGAATCTTTTTTATGAATCTACTTTGGATGTTATGCCTTGGCAAGTGGCAGCATTTAGTTGACCTTGTCTGGCCTGGTTAATACTTGGATGGGACATCTCCAGGAAGTATCAAGCATGGCTGGCTGGGGAATTCTGGGAGTCAAAGTCCACACCTCTTAAAAGTTGCTGAGGTTAGAAAAGCCCACTCTAAAATAAGTTACCCTGAAATTTTCCAAGGGCTACCTTAGATGAATCCCCAACACAATCTCCCATCATGCAGAAAATCCCATTTCTAGCTGTGAGAGAGAGATGGGTCAAGCTGAGACTCATACCTTCACTATCTGTGAGGAATTCCATTCAGCCACTGAACATGGCCTTGAGCATGGCATCTTGCTTGGTCAGGGTCTGCACAGTGGTGTAATGCAGAGATCCTCCCACATTCAGCTTGACGTACTTGCTGCTGGGGTTCAGGGGTTTGAGATCCAAAGTCACCTCGGTTACCCCACCCCTGCCATCCTGTTGGTGCTGGGTTGGGACCAGCGGAGCACAATTCTCCAGGGGTGGGGATGGATTTGTTGTGGCCTCAGCTGACATAGCCACCTACAGAAAAGAGAAACTGAGCGATGAAACCTTCCAACAGTAGATTTCCTGCACGGAGCATTAGCTGAAGCATTTGGGAATCCTTTTTTGACTTTCTCTAAAAGGCAGTCGATTTTTGTTTGTTTTTAAAGAAGAAAGAAGATGCAGCCTTGGAACTCTGTTAATCTGTGTTTTTTGTTTAAATTCTCCTGGCAAATTTATTTCCAGTATTATTTGGCTAAATGTCTCCCTGCAGCTCTGCCATTCATTATCACCTCCCCTCTTTATATGTACACTCTGCAAGAAAAACTGGATTCATTCCATAACGGAGGTAGCAGCAATGGATACCATTCAAGCTTATGGGATCTGTTTTATAGGTTACTAACTGGAGCCAAACAGGAACTAATCCCTTTTGCTAAGAATTCACAAACAGAATGATTGGGGTGACACATCACACTACTATGCCATATACTGTGTTTCCCCGAAAATAAGACAGGGTCTAATTTTCTTTTGACCCCCCCCAAATAAGGGCTTGGCCTTATCGGGGGGTCTTATTTTGGGGGTGCAGGAGGCGGTGAGTGTGGGACTGGATGTCCCGTTGCTGCTGTTGCCTCCCCTCCTTGTTCTTCGCGCCGGCTGAGTGGCCCAACATGTCCCACCCAGTGGTGGGTTGCTCCCGGTTCGCACCGGTTTGCAAGAACCAGTAGTAAAAATTTGTAGTAGTTTGGAGAACCGGTAATAACATTGGCTGCCCACGCCCCCAAACCGGTCCCCGGCCCGGTTGCCGCTCGCTTACCCTGTTCACCTCATCAGAGGCTTTTCTTTTTTTTAACTTTTAAAAGCATTTTTCTACAACCTCTTCGGCCGAAAAAATGCTTTTAAAAGAAAAAAAAAGCCTCTGATGATCGCGTGGCTCAGCTGGGATCGTCAGAGGCTTCTAAAAGCATTTTTTTCTGTAACCTCTTAAGGTTGTAGAAAAAATGCTTTTAAAAGTAAAAAAAAAATTGGTCATGCCCACCCAGTCACATTAC
>WNWU01012853.1:0-11720 GCA_012654045.1 Ptyas mucosa | reverse complement strand
TGGTCATGCCCACCCAGTCACATTACCCCCCACCAAGCCACGCCCACAAAATAAGCCACGCCCACAGAACCGGTAGTAAAAAAATTTAGAACCCACCTCTGGTCCCACCCCACCCCAATGGCAACAGCTGCTTCCCTTCCCCGTTGTCTCTTTATTGAGAGGGGTGGCAGGTGGGGTGGGGGAGAAGCGAGACATGTGGAGCAAAACTTGGCTCCCCTTGCCACCCCTCTCAATAAAGAGATGGTGGGGAAGGGAAGCAGCCAGGCTGCTGTTGCCATTGGGGTGGGACGTGTTGGGCTGCTTGGCTGGCATGAAGAACAGGGAGGGGAGGGCATGTCCCCCCCTTCCCCCCCAGCCTCGCCTCCTCAACTCATTTTGGTTGCGCAGCAAGCAACCAGCGGAAATGGTGGGACCGGCTGTGCATGCGTGTAAGTAGTTGGTGGGAGGGTCTTATTTTGTGGGGGTGGCTTATATTATCGCATGCGCTGATAATATAAGATGATCGGGAGGAAATGGGGATTTTGCAGTATCCTTCCCCTGCCACACCCACCAAGCCACACCCACAGAACCAGTAGTAAAAAAATTTGAAACCCACCACTGACTGGGACCTTGGGGTGTGCCTGCATCTGAGAAAAACAGAATATTAATACATATCGGAAGTAAGTGACAGCTTTGGCTATGGACAAATCCATTTTCCAAGTCTAACTCCTATTTAAATCCTCCGAGCGCCAGGATCTCCCTTTCGCCAACCTTTTCCCCTGCACTGGCCCCACGACAGCTTGCCTCTCCTATGGGGGTTTCCTTTCCACTCAGGGCGAGAAATCTTGGGTGCAATTCCCGAGCCATCCCTAGATGGCAGCAAATAATTGAGGTTCTTTATGCTCCTTTGCTGCCATCTAGTGGTAGTTCTGGTTTCTGCAGCCCAGATCCGGCATCCTTTTCCTGCCGCACTCCGACCTCGCCCACTCCATCCCCTGATCCACTCACCTCCCCCACGGGAGCAGGATGGGCTCAAGCCAGGTCCCTCCCCTTCAGCCCCGCCTGGGCAACAGCTCCGCAGAATGCCTTGACCCAAGAGAAAGAGGACCGGAGTTTGGGTGCGTATGCTCCCAAACACTCCAACGCAGCCCCCCCACCCATAGAACAGTTACTCTATATACAGTACCCGCCTGCTTAAAACGAGATAGAGGCAGGTTGACTTTCTTTACTTCACCTTCCCGCGGGTGGCTGTAAAGCTGCGCCTGCGCAGAAAGTGAAATCGCATCCACAGTGAAGGGTCAAAGGGAGTGATGGAAGACTAAGTAAATCGAGGTTGCTAGGGGGCGCAGGCGCAGGCGGTAACGCTGAGCTGCATGTGGTATTAACGCGATCAGCGGGGTGGGCCCTTCTTCTGCATCTGGGCGGTGCCGCTCCTGTCTTTTTCATTAGGCAACAGGAGGGGAGGGTCTTATTCTGACCCTGGACTGATTTTTATAGGTTATGTGAAACTAAGTCAACATTTGAGTAATTGTACTTGCGCACATAATTTTTGGTTTCTCCTGCTGGCTTTGGTAAATTATGGCTGGGGCCACGCAGAACGAATTTAATGACACCCCCCAACAGATTTAATCTGTGGAGGTCATTGCATTTTGGGATGCCTACACATGATCTGTATTTTGTATGATCCAGATCATAGAAGCTTTTAAGTACAGTATGTTGCATGAATACATTAGTTAATACAGATTTAACATGTTGTGAAGCCACTTATTTAGGCTGAGGGCAAGTGATTGCTGTAAAACTTGAACTCAAGATTTGTGATCATACATGGCACAGGTAGCCCTTGACATATGACCACAACTGAGAATTTTCCACTGGTAATCTCAAAGGTGCTTTTTCAGGAGGCAACTGGACTTTGTTTTTTCTTTGAAGACGTTTTGCTTCTCATTCAAGAAGCTTCTTCAGCTCTGACAGGATAGTGGGGAATGGAAGGATTTATATTCCTTGCAGACAGCTGGTCATTTGCATCCTTTTAGAGGGTCATTGAAGCACTTGGGAGGTTTATCTGTGTCCTCAGGGTCACCTGAGTGGTGCTCCTGGTTCCTATAGTTTGCAAACACGTAAAAGAAAACCTCGCGAGTTCAATCAAACTTCTCGAACTCGCAAGGTTTTTGTTTACATTTCCCTGGACACAACGGCGAGGAACGCGACAGAGTTGGAAAGGTAAGATGCAAGTCCCACTTCTCCCCCGCCCCACCTGCCACCCTCAAATTGCATCCCTAAAGGGGGCGGGTGGCTAAGCAAGGGGCAGGAGCCCTGCCATGCCCGGCGAGGGGGGGAGAGAGAAGAGACGGCAAGGAGAGCCACGTCTTGCTACACACATCTTGCTTCTCCCCCACCCCACCTGCTAAAAATGAGTCTTTGTGAGACTTGTCTCGTCGCCACCTCATGGAGCAGGACTCTTTAAGGCTTGTGCCATTGCACACACGAACGGCAGCACTGCCTCAAGGTTCGACATCCTACCCAGGATTCTGGGTAGACTGAACGCGACCACTTGTTTATTGGACCCGTGTCCCTCCTGGCTAGTACTGGCTTCCCGGGAGGTGTCGCGAGGCTGGCTCCAGGAGATTATAAATGCTTCGTTGGGAGAGGGTGATTTTCCCGCCACCTTGAAAGAGGCGGTGGTGAGGCCTCTCCTTAAGAAGCCTTCCCTGGACCCGGCAATGTTGGTAAATTATCGTCCGGTCTCCAACCTTCGCTTTTTGGCGAAGGTTGTTGAGAGTGTGGTTGCGCGACAGTTCTCCCAGCACCTGGAGGAAACAACGTATCTGGATCCGTTCCAGTCGGGCTTCAGACCCGGGTACAGCACGGAAACGGCATTGGTCGCGTTGGTTGATGATCTCTGGAGGGCTCGGGACAGGGGGTGTTCCTCTGTCCTGGTCCTATTAGATCTCTCAGCAGCTTTTGATACCATCGACCATGGTATCATGCTGCACCAGTTGGAAGAGTTGGGGGTGGGAGGCACTGTGTTACAGTGGTTCTCCTCCTTTCTCTCCAACCGGTCGCAGTTGGTGTTGGCAGGGGGGCAGAGATCGACTCCTAGGCCCCTTGTATGTGGGGTGCCGCAAGGGTCGGTCCTCTCGCCCCTCCTGTTCAACATTTATGTGAAGCCGCTGGGTGAGATCATCCGTGGTTTTGGGGTGAGATATCATCAGTACGCTGACGACACCCAGCTGTACATCTCCACCCCAGACCACCCCAACGATGCCCTTGAAGTGATGTCCCGGTGCCTGGAGGCCGTACGGATCTGGATGGGGAAGAACAGGCTCAGACTCAATCCATCCAAGACTGAGTGGCTGTGGTTACTGACGTCCCGATATAGTCAGCTGGTACCATCACTGACTATTGGGGGCGAATCATTGGCCCCCACAGAGAGGGTGCGCAATTTAGGCGTCCTCCTGGACTCACGGCTGTCCTTAGAAGACCATCTGATGGCTGTGTCCGGGAGGATTTTTCATCAGGTTCGCCTGATCCGCCAGTTGCGCCCCTTTCTGGATCGGGACTCCTTACTCACGGTCACTCATGCCCTTGTCACCTCCCGCCTGGACTACTGTAATGCTCTCTACATGGGGCTCCCCTTGAGGAGCACCCGGAGGCTCCAGCTGGCGCAGAGTGCGGCCGTGCGGGTGGTGATGGGAGCGACGTGGCGCTCTCATGTGACACCGCTCTTGCGCGAGCTGCACTGGCTCCCGGTGGTCTTCCGGGTGCGCTTCAAGGTGTTGGTTACCACCTTTAAAGCGCTCCATGGCTTAGGACCCAGGTACTTACAGGACCGCCTACTACCTCCAATAGCCTCCCACCGACCGGTACGTTCCCATAGAGAAGGACTCCTCCGGGTGCCGTCGGCCAAACAATGTCGACTGGCGGCCCCCGGGGGAGAGCCTTCTCTGTGGGAGCACCCACTATCTGGAACGATCTCCCCCCAGAGATTCGGCGGATCCCGGACCTTCGTGCTTTCCGCCGTGAGTTAAAAACTTTTTTATTCCATCAAGCGGGCCTGACATAGTATCTCCCCTTTTTATAAGAAAATTTTAAATTGTATAATCCAAATTTTTAGATCTGGGATTTATATATTTTTTTAAAAAAATGGGTTTGAATTGTTGGGCAATTGTTTAATTTGGTTTTAATTCGGTTTTAAATTTTGTATTTATGTTTTTTATCTCTGCCTGTTCACCGCCCTGAGTCCCCTCGGGGAGAAGGGCGGTATATAAATCAAATAAACCATAAACCAACCATATCAGTGCAGCCGCGAGTGGCAGGACACCAGCTGTGCCGGTATGATGAGGCTTGCGGCAGTGCTGCTGTTCGTGCGTGCAATGGCACAACATGCCTTGCAGAGTCCTGCTCCATGAGGCAGCAGTGGCCAGGAAGGGGCAGCAACATGCTCGCCACCTCCTGCACCCCCAAATAATAAGAAATACCACCACCCCTGATAATAAAGCCAAGCCCTTATTTCAGGGTTCAAAAGAAAATAAGACCCTGTCTTATTTTCGGGGAAACATGGTAGCAATGAGGGGACATATTCCAAACTTTTAGCATGTACAAAAAAAACCTGGTTAACTGGGCCATTGCTTTTTAAAATACAAAATACTGTATTTTTCGGACTATAAGACGCACATAGCTTTTGGGGAGGAAAACAAGGGGAAAAAAATCTGCCTGTGCCTCTGCGTCCCAGCAATTTACCTCCTTGCAGCAAACAGCAAAGAGCCTGGTCAGCTTTAGCACAGCCTGATTTAGCACAAGCAGCTGATTGGCGGTTGGATCGGCCTTCCGGAATACCGCCTATCAGCTGTTCCAGGCTACGGGGATCGCCACCGCCCGTCGCCGCCCATCACTGCTGCCGCCTACCACCACCTCTGCACACCCCATTTTTGGCCCCCGTGCATCCTGTTTTTGGCCTGTTCCAAGCGGCAGGGATTGCTGTTGTCGCCACCTATCCCTGCCACCTGGAATGGGCCAAAAACGGGATGCGCAGAGGCTGAAAATGGGGCACGTGGGGGTGGCGATAGGCGGCAGCAATGGGCAGCAACGATCCCTGCAGCCTGGAACAGCTGATAAGCAGTATTCCGGGAGGCCGATCCAACCGCCAATCAGCTGCTTGTGCTAAATCAGGATGTGCTGAAGCTGACCAGGCTCTTTGCTGTTTGCTGCAAGGAGGGTAAATTGCTGGGAGGCAGAGGCTGAAAGGTGGGGGCTGGCGGGGCTTCGGCAACATTCGCTGTATAAGATGGACAGACATTTCCACCCACTTTTGGGGGGGAGGGGAGTGTGTCTTATACACCGAAAAATACGGTAATCATTGTAGGTTGACTACACCCAAATCATAATGTAGGATGGAAAATGTATACAAACCTTTGGAATAATATTCCAAAAACTAGCTTAAGTTCAGAATTTTTGACTAAGACCAAGGAGACTGAAAAAAGGAAATGGAAGATGAAAAAAGACAGCATTGTCCAAAATTTAAAAATAAATAATTTCCCCTTATTTTTCCACTGAAAATATTACCATCTTCTTTATGTAGAACATTGATGCCTTGATGGTTGTGAATGCTGGATTGTTTACAGCCAAGGATGAGCAATGTAATCATTAAAAATATTGTTCTGAGATTTAAACATCTAATATAGCTAAATACCTGTATTAGTTAAATAAAAATGAACACATGAGCAATATTAATAATTTTAAAAAAGCCTGCGGTGGGGGACGCTGTTTCACAGTGCCAGTCCAGTTACTGAAGATTTCCAAATTTGAAGATATTTGCCTGGACAATTGGAAAACAGCAATGTTAAGCCTTTATTGATCACAGATAAAGAATATAGCTGCTTTCTGAACAGTTGCATCAGTAGGCATTGCCTGATTATCTCTATGACTGAAACTTCCTTTAGTAATCCAAAAGTGCTTTTTCAAAAGGCAACTGGACTGTTTTTCCTTGAAGATATTTCTCCACCATTCAGTCAGAACTGAAGAAGCTTCTTGGATGAGAAGTGAAACATCTTCAAGGGAAAAAAATGTCCAGTTGCCTTTTGAAAAAGCACTTTTGGGACAACCATGACCTGGATGACTGAGAATCTCCATAGACTTCCTTTAGCAATTTGTCCAGCTGGGTCACTTAAGACAGATACAAAACTCCCACTTCTGGATTTGTGCTTGAAATAATAAAATAAAATAATAAAATAAATAAAACAAATAAAACAAAATAAAATAAAACAAAATAAAACAATAAAATTTTACTTTGGGTTTTGCTGATTAGACAAGTTTGTTGTTATAGAAATGGCTATTAATTATGCAAAAGTAAAAGTTGAGACTGTAATAAGTTATTAGTGTATTGCACTGAAAAGAGTCAGAAGCTAATGCTTTTTTCTCCTTTCTCCTACATTTCTCTCCAGCACTTCTCCATTGTTTTCATTTTCATTTGTATATTATATTTTGATGTTTAATTAAAAAGTATGTGTGTAAAGTAAGGACAGATAAAAAAAACCCATTCTCCCTTAACCTATCAGAAACAAGCTAGTTTTGTTTCTGATGGAAGCTTTCCAACTGTAGTCTGGATCCAGATGCTTCCAATTTGAGAATAAATCCACCAATTACAGTGGATCAAATTAGTGACAACTAACAGGTTTAATTAGGTCAGGGTGGCAATCAGCCCTGTTCCCCTCCTGGGGTAATTGCACTTAATTAGAGATGGACCGTGGCATTTCCCTTGAAGTATACTTTTTAAGCAAAATAAACCCGAGATATATTCTAATAAAACACATTTTATTGTAAAGAAATAAAAAAACATCTTACTGGCTAATTAGTTACATCTTGGCAGTGTTCCTGCTGGACCTCTTGGCAGGCGAACAAAGAAAGTTAGAAGGAGAGTGAAGGAATGTGGACATGCGCAGTAATTTAGAGATAAGATTCTGAGCATCTACGGTAAGTCTTAGAGTTCAAAGCACAGCTGGCAAAATACAAAAAACGCAGTGACAAATTAATTTCAGCAAGTCTGCTCTAAGCATGACCAAGTCTCGGTACACAACTGTCTTTTTTTTTTTATTAAAAAAGTTTTACCAATACAAATTTTTTCCCCTTTTTTCCCCCCCCTCCCTAGCCCCACATTATAAGATACATATAAAAACAATATATAATTCCGTCCCGTCCCCACCCTAACCCTCCCCCTCCTCCCTCTTCCCTCCCCCCCTTGACTTCCATTATATGCAATATTAATATTCCCAAACAATATATATGTTATTCAATCTTCCATATCTTTTTTCTATATTTACTAACATACTAACATAATCATCTCAGCTAAAAGCGATATAATATTTTCTAGTCTGATACTTATTCTGTACATACTCAATCCATAATTTCCATTCCTGTATATACTTCTCATGCGTCTGGTCTTTTAAAAAAGCTGAAACCTTTGCCATTTCTGCAAATCCAGCCATCTTCTGGGTCCATTGGTCAACAGTCGGTAAAACATCACTCTTCCAATGTTGGGCAATCAACAACCTAGCTGCTGTCACCATATACAAAATCAATTTAGTTTCACCCAGTGTGAAGTCTTTAACTATACCCAGTAGAAAAAATTGCGGAGAAAATTGTATTTTTTTCTTTAAAACATTTTGCATAACCCACCAGATTTTTATCCAAAAAGCCCTCACTTTCCTGCAAGTCCACCAGATGTGATAATATGTAGCATCTAAACAATCACATCTCCAACATTTTGGCTGCACATTAGGGTACATACAAGACAATTTCTTGGGGTCTAAATGCCATCTATAAAACATTTTATAAAAATTTTCTCGTAAATTTTGTGACTGTGTAAATTTAACGTTCTGAACCCATATTTTTTCCCATGTTTCCATCATAACTGGTTGAGAGAAATTTTGTGCCCATTTAATCATACAATCTTTAACTAGCTCATTTTCTGAGTCTCTTTCTAACAGAACATTATAAACTCTCTTAATATGCATTGGACCTGTCCGCTTTATCTGTTCAACCAATTCTACTTCATATTCCATTAAACCAGTTTGTTGATCTTCTTTCCATCTCATCTGTAATTGATTGTACTGCAACCAAGTCAACGATTTCCCTTCTTCCAACAGCATATCCAAAGTCTTCAATCGCCACCTGCCCTCTTCAGAGTAAAGTAACTCTTTATATAAGAAACCCCCAAGTGACTTAATATTTGTATTCCACATGGTATCAGCGAGATCCAGCCAAAACGGAATCTTGTAATCCCAATTAGTTCGGTGCCTTCTCCAGACTCTCAACAAGGCATTTCTAAGTAGATGACTATTAAACACTTTATCCACTTTGTTATCATAAAATAAGTATGCATGCCAACCCCAAACCAGGTCATGACTTTCTATATTCAACAAGTCAGTCTTAGTTTTCCCAAACCAATCACTTAATTGTATCAATGCAGTTGCTTCATAATATAGTCGAAGGTTTGGGAGTTTAAGACCACCTCTCTCACGAGTATCTTGCATTATTTTCAGATTAACTCTTGGTTTTTTATCATTCCAAATGAATTTGTTCAGTCCTTTTTGCCATTCTAGCAATGGTTTGTCTGATTTAAGCACCGGTATCATTTGAAATAAAAAGATAAGTCTAGGTAAAACATTCATCTTTACTGCTGATATTCTTCCAAGCAGTGATAACTGCAGTTTCTTCCAGTTTTGCATATCTTTTTGTATCTTTTGCCACAGAACCTCATAGTTATTTTGAAACAGTTTAGCATTGGAGTCTGTGATTTGTACTCCTAAATATTTGACCTTTGAAACAATCTCAAAACCTGCCAATCTTTCCAGTTCCTTTTTTTTGCTCTCTGTCAGATTTTTGACAATCATTTTAGTTTTCCTCTGATTCAACCTAAAACCAGATACCATGCCATAATCTTCTATGATATTTTTCATCTGGATTATTGAATTCATAGGTTGTGATAGGGTAACAACCAGGTCGTCTGCAAATGCCTTAGTTCTGTAGTCCTCTTGCCTTATAACTATTCCAGTCAAGGAGTTCGAATCCCGTATTGCGTTAAGTAAGACTTCTAAAGTTAGAATAAATAATAACGGGGATAATGGACAACCTTGTCTGGTGCCTTTTTGTATGTTGAAATTCGATGTTAAACATCCATTAATAATAAGTTGTGCATATTGTTCTTGATAGATTGCACCAATCGCTTGTATAAACCGCTCCCCCAAATCCATTTTTTCCAAAGTCTTAATTATAAAGTTCCAATTCACTCAATCAAAGGCTTTTTCCGCATCCAAAAAAACCAGCACTGCAGAGATCTGTTTATTCTTATCTAGATAGTCCATTAAGTCTATGACTTGCCTAACATTCTCCTTCATATATCTGCCTTCAATAAATCCTGCTTGATCATGGTGAATTATCTTTTGAATAACTGGCATCAATCTGTTGGCTAGTACTTTTGCAAAGATTTTATAGTCTGTGTTTAATAAAGATATTGGTCTATAATTTTCTGGTTTCTTAGGACCTGATTCTTCTTTCGGAATCAATGAAACAAAAGCTGTTTTCCATGAGGAAGGTATCTTACCACCTAGTTGTATATTACAAAATAAATCTTTAAGATGCTGAATCATTTCTTCCTGTAAAGTTTTATAATAAATTGCGGTTAAGCCATCCGTCCCTGGAGCTTTAGCTGTTTTTAATTGTTTTATAGCAAAACTGATCTCCTCCACTGTTATCAATTGTTCCAAGCTTTTCTTTTGAGTCGTTGAAATTTTTGAAATTCTCTTGTTTTCTAAATATTCATCTATGGTAATATTCTGTATGTCATCTTTAGCATATAACTTAGTATAATATTCCAAAAAGGCTTTTTTAATTAGATCTTGTTGATAAACTTCTTTATCAGCATATTCAGTACTATCAATAATTCGTATCGATGCTTGTTTCCTCAAAGTGTACGCCAACCACCTGCCCGGTTTGTTAGCATTGGAAAAGGTATTATGCTTTGCAAATTGTAAGTTAGTTGCCGTTTGGTCTGCTATAAGCATTTGAAATTGATCCTTCAGAAGTTTTATAGCCATTTGCAATTTTCCGTCTGTTGGTTTTTGTATCAATTGTTGTTCTTTCTTTTTTATCTCAGATTCCAATTGTAGTCTTTTCTTCTGCTGATTCTGCCTGTGTTTAGAATTCATTTGAATTAGTACTCCCCGCATATATGCTTTACCTGCATCCCAAACTGTTTCAATAGGGGTACCTTTATTCAAATTCAATTTAAAAAACTCCTTTAAATGCTTTTTAAGTTCAATTATATTTTTTTCATATCTAAATAGATTCTCATTTACTCTCCAGGATCTTCTTTCTCTTTTACCCATCTCAATTTCCATCCAGACCGGACTGTGGTCAGTCAAAGTCCTAGGAAATATCTTTATTTTCATTACTTTAGAAAGTAAGTTAGAAGTTAAGAGAAAAAAGTCTATTCTGGAAAAGGATTTGTGCCTGTCTGAGTAAAAAGTAAAGTCCAATTCATTTGGGTTTCGAATTCTCCAAATATCTTTCAATTCCAAATCCTCTTTCAGTTCAAAAAAAGCTTGTGGTAATTTATTCCCTATTTTGGCCGTAGTTTTTTTATCCAATCTAGGTTGGATTACTCCATTCCAGTCGCCCATTATTATAATGTTTGAATAGTCCCAATCCAGAATTTTTAAATGAAGTAACTTGTAAAAGTTTTCCTGCTGTTGATTTGGGGCATATATTCCGACCAACAAGATTGGTCCACCATCTGTAATAACTTCAATTGCAATATATCTTCCATCTTTATCTACTTCTATAGTTTTAGCTACAAGTCTCTTATTTATATATATCACCACTCCATTCTTCTTTTCCAAATTTGAAGCAGCAAATTGCATTCCCAATTTTGAATTTATCAAGTATTTCTGATCTTGCAATTTTACATGAGTCTCCTGTAAGCAAATAACATCATTATGAAATTGTCTCAAATAGTGAAATATCTTCCTTCTTTTTTGTGGAGAATTCAGTCCGTTAACATTCCAAGACAAAAATTTAAGTGCCATTTGACCCTGTCTGAAGTTTTGAGAGCAATTGTTGAAGATTCTCTCCTACGGTAGCAATCTTCGGTTTAGCTCCTCCCATGACTTCAGCTTGCTGCTTATCTTTAGGTCTTTTCTCACGCTGTGGCTTTATATATTCTTGCTGCTGTTGCTTCATTTGTTTAGACATTGCTCTGGTTATACGTTGCTCTTCCACTTTGGATGTTGTTACTTCCAAAGCCATCGCCTCCTCTGTGATGGTTTTAGACATTTCTTCCAAAGGAGAAGCTTCAAATGGTGCAAAAGGGTCAACCACAACACCACCTACTGCTCCCATTAATTCTCTTGCCTCCCTTTGCGACTGCCTTATTTGTGCTTCTGTTTCTTGATCAATCTCAGCTTGTAATTGAGCTTCCTTATCTATTGGTGAAGATGTGCGTGGAGGAGGAGAGCCCGCTTTCAAAACGTTATAATAAAATTCTTCTGCTTTCTCAATAGTGTTAAGGCGGTATCTCACTCCTCGCAGCCTGAGTATTACACCTATTGGCGCATCCCACCTGAATTGTATGTTCTGTCTTTTCAATTCTGCCACCAAAAATCCAAAATCCTTTCTATCTCTTAACATTTTGGGTGGTAATTCTTTAAAAACTCCAATCTCACTTCCATCAACTTGAACTGTTGTAA
>WNWU01012851.1:0-12897 GCA_012654045.1 Ptyas mucosa | reverse complement strand
ACATGAAATATAGGACACCCCATCGAAAATGGAATGTGTGTATAAATGGAATGGGCAATTTGCTTTGAAGGCCTTCCTTCTACATCCCTGTTGGCCTTTCATGAGGAGAATCCATAATAATTCATGGGATAAAATACTCACCCTCTTCTTGTGCCAGACAGGAAAATAAAGCAAGCAATCGTGTTTATTCCAATGACGAATAAATGAATGAATACCTCATCATATTTCTATTATAGAAGCCCACCTTATTTTACTGTTCTTTTCCAGATTTTCCTATACAGAGAGTGGGTAAAGGAGCATTTTCTTCTCTAGGGTTTTTCTGATTTGATGGATTTCTTTCACGGAAACCAACTATATTCCATTTCTTGATTCCAAATTCACAAATAGACAGATACACAGAGTATAACTAGACTAGTTATTTAGGCCTAAGGTGTCTTCTGAGTTATGGATTTCTGCGTAGGAAATCTATAACTGTCTTCTGTTCAAATAATCCATAGCTTCAGATCATATGACACATTCCACGTTTAGAGAAATAAGTCCATCTTGAGAAGGCTTAAAAGTGAATTGCTACATATGAAGTTCTGCTTAGTTTGTGATCTATGGTTCCATTATACAGGGAAGAAACATATATACAAGCCACAGGAATGAAGAACACTTGAAAAACTGTGGCAGTCTTGTGGAATGAATTTTACCTGATCTACATCATTGCCTGACATCAAATCAGGAGAAACAAAGCCATTCTTGCTTTCATTACTGGATAGAAGCACCAATATCTCCACTCACTGAAGAAATTGTTGCCTCTGCACTTGAACTGCCTCTCCTCAGTTTCTCATTGTGGTTTCTTAAGTATATCTTAGGAGGGGACTGGGGAGACTTTATGTTGACAGAGGAACTTAAAATGCATTGTGAGCCACCCTGAGTCTTCAGAGAGGGGCGGCATACAAATTGAATAAATAAATAAATAAATAAATAAATAAACAAACTGTAATTCCCAAAAGAAGATCAGCAGTAACAAGCTGGCCATTGGCTGCCCACTGACTCCAAGGACCTTCCTCTTCCTCCCGTTAGAAGCAGAGGGAATAGCAATGGGACTGGCTTACCTGTGGATGGCAATCACAGGCAAAATCAAGGCAAAGGCAATCACTGCCAGCACAAACAGGACCCAGACCTTTGTGATCCGTGGAATTGTGGCAGATCTACACACCATTAAATTCTCAGCAGAAGGGAATCACAAAGTGCCATTGAGTAGTTTTACAGAGAGCCCCCTTTTTAAAGGATTAATCACAGAGGTGAAATCCCTTGGACTACCTGGGATACAGGGTGTCGAGTCAGGGAATCAAAATGGACCCAGGGAAGGTGAGGACAGTGCTGGACTGGCAGCCCCCGTGTACCCGTAAGCAACTCCAAAGCTTCCTGGGGTTTGCAAACTTTTACAGATAATTCATCCCTTCCTTCGTTGAGGTCGCACTCCCTTTGACAGAATTGCTAAAAATCGGCCCGTCTCCCACCAAGCCAAAACCTAGCCAACCCCTAGCTTGGACAATGGACTGTCAAAAATCCTTGAAACGGTTGAAACGCCTATTTGCAGTGGAGCCGATCCTACAGCATCCTGACCCAAATAAGCCCTTTGTGGTTCAGGCGGACGCAAGTGAAGTGGTGGTGGCTGCTGTTCTACTGCAAAGAGATGCCCAAAACAATCTAATGCCATGTGCTTATGTATCAAGAAAGTTAACAGACACTAAGCACAGATGAGCGGTATGGGAGAAAGAGGCATTTGCGGAGCGATGGGCTCTTCTATCCTGGAGACACTTCCTAGACGGGATTAATGAGCCTTTTGAGGTGTGGACTGGCCACAAGTATCTCGAGGCACTGAAGACCCCGAGGAAACATTCTCCGAAGCACGTTTGTTGTGCTCAATATTTCAAACGCTTTACTTTAACCTAAAATACATCCCGGGGTTGGGGGGGAGGGTAAAAAATTTTAGCTGACGCTCTCTCCCATAAACCCCAGTTTGACAGCCTACGGGAAGAGGTAGTTCATGCCATGATCTCGGAAACTCAGCCAGCCGCCCAAACCCGCACCACAGCGCAAACATGCCAGGGTTCCAACCTACCTGAAGACAAGTTGACAGTGGAGGTAAAAGCGGCACTCTCGACTGATTCCTGGTTCAAGGAAAACCAGGTGGACCTAACCCTAAGAGACAGGTTGGCATGGAAGGGGACTAAACTTTAAGTGCCCCGCAGCCTGCAATTCCTGGTGCTAAAGAGGAGTCATGATTCTCGACTAGGGGGCCACATTGGATTTTTAAAAACCCGCCATTTGTCTAGGAGACAATTCTGGTGGCCAAAGATGAAAGCTGATGTGGAAGACTATGTGAGGAGCTGCGCCACCTGCGCCACTATGAAATCCAGACCAGGGAAGCCCCCTGGACTTCTCCAGGCTGTGGCTGAACCCACCAAGCCCTGGGAGGAGATTGCAATGGACTTCATAGTTGAGCTACCTGACAGTGGGGGTAACAGGGTTATTTGGACTGCCATTGATTTATTCTCCAAGCAAGCACACTTCACTGCCTGCAACAGACTACTCTCGGCCAAGAAGCTGGCAAAGCTTTGTGAAACACATCTATAGGCTACATGGAGTCCCAAGGAGAATAATATCAGATCACGGGTTCCAGTTTACCGCTAAATTCTGGAGAGAGTTTCTACGATCCATTGGGTCATCCCAGGGGCTTAGCTCAGCTTTTCACCCATCGACTAATGGATCGGCTGAAAAATTGAACTCAATGGTGGAGCAATTCTTTAGGTGTTATGTAAATTATCAACTGGAAAACTGGGCGGACTTGCTACCGTTCGCAGAAGTGACTTATAATAATGCAGTACACAGCAGTATTGGGTTGACTCCTTTTCAGATAACTACGGACATGGATTTTGTGCCAATGCCTGAGTTGCCTAGAGAGCCGCCCACTTCTTTGTTCCTAACAGAATGGATGACCTCATTGAAAAAGGGTTGGGAGAATACTAAGAAAGCTTTAGCGGAATCAGCGGAAAGATATAAAGCCCAGGCCGACAAACGCCGGTCCCTCCAACCACCTTTCCGAATAGGCGATAAGGTGCATTTTTCAACCAAGTACCTAAGATTGAGGTTACCCAGCGCAAGACGTTTGGACCCAAATTCATAGGTCCCTTCCCTATAGCGAAAGTTATTAATCCGGTGACTATCCAACTTAGACTCCCTTGCATATTAGGGAAAGTACGCCCCGTTTTCCACAGTAGCTTATTGAGACTGGCCAGAGAATCTAACCTAAGACCCTTGCCAGCTGCTCCAGCCCCTCCTTTGGTTGTGGAAGGGGAGACTCATTATAAGGTGAAGAAAATCCTGGACTCTAGACTCTACAGGGGTCGCTTACAATATTTGGTACTTGAGTGAAGAATTGGGATGTAAATGCTGATGCTCTCGCAAAACAATTTCATAATAAATTTCCTAGGAAACCAAAAGGTCCCCCTGGGGGGGGGAGAAAAGGGGTTAAGGGGTCTGGCGCATGGTGTTAACCCCTTCTTTGGTGTTTTGTCTGCTTTATTTTTCAGGAGGTGGTTCTTTTTGCGGGGGGGGGGGGGCCGCCTGTCAGCTTTGGAAGCCATATTAGGCTGGAAGCTCCAATGCTGCCACCATCTCATGTGTGGGAAAGTAGGAGGGGAGATTAAGGAGAGGGATTGTTAGTAGACATAATAGCATTCTTCCTGGGATCTTGGGAGGCTGGGTGGGGGTGCCTGACTGGGTGGGCATGGCCGACTGGGTAGGTGTTGCCAACTGGGTGGGTGTGGATAGTTTGACACCACTTCCCAAACTGCTGGCATGTCTCCTCTTCATATTGGGTAGACCGGGCAATGTGGGCTGGTTCCTTACATTTTCCAGGATGGTGCCATGGGCCAGATCCTACCACATCACGTGCCAGATACAGCCCCTGGGCCTTGTGTTTGACACCCCTGCTTTAAAATATCATAATTCACCCCAAATCTAACACTTCAGTTTAGAGCCCAGCTCTGTGGATTATATGCATTTAAAAGGACCCCCTACAGTCATGAAACATGGAAGGAAAGAGAGGAAGATATGAACTGATTGTGGAGAAAGTGACTATGGGACAGAAAATGCTCTAGACCAGTGGTTCTCCAAGGACTTGAAGAAATTTTATGATTTAAATCTTGAGGTAAGACTTTGTGGACTGTGTCCATAGTCCGTGGCCACAAAAGGTATTTAAAGGGGTTCTGTGGTGAAGATAAGATTGAAAACCACTGTGCTAGAGGATATCTTTGATTAATTGAGGCAAGAAAAGAGAAACACAAAGGGATAAAGCTCTAAAAGATTATCAGAAATACACCCTCTGCATCTCACGTCCCAGAAGATTGTGCAGGTAGATAAGACATTGTACTCTGACATACTTACATTCATCTATTAATAGTCGAAGCAGATCTGTTCAAGGGAGGAAAAATAGAGAGGTTGCTTCAAGTGATCAAGGTATACTTACCCTGCCAGATAATTATAGAGATGATGCTTGTCCACCCTTACCCAGGACTATTTCACACTATAACACCAAATTCAAGGAATAAATAACATTATTATTTTTTTAAAAAAGTGATGTCATTCTTCAGTGTATCACAGCTGAAATGCAACTGTTCAACTGTTTCATCTGTCCATCCTTTTTACAACCCAAGGAAACAGGATTAATTAATGAACAGAAAAGTGTCTAACATTGATGGATGAAGTGATGCCCAAACTGAGCCTGTTCTTTCTTGATGAATGTGAGGGGCTAAAAAGGGAAACTAGCAGTATTTTGAACAAGATATTAATATTCTTTACAATAATGCAGAAGGAAGTTTAGATGGTGGTAAAATTATGGAATCAAGAGAGGTTTATATCACAGTAACATATGGAACTCATTAGCAACACAGTAACTTTTAATAATTTTAATATAGTGGTGGTGTTTGTTTCAATTTGTTTAATTGTTCATTTTTATCTTTTTTGTCCTTTTTTGGTATATATCTGTTTGTCATTTCTTTTTATTTGGGTGCCTGTGTGTGTCTCTCTCTGTGTGTAATGATAGTCAGGAATGGATTTGCTATTGAACTCCAGGTCCCATCATCTAGAGGTCACCACTGACCATATTGGCAGAGACTGTTGGGGCTGCCCTTGAGAAGCTTCTGCAGTGCCTATCTCTGCTACAGATGCTGTGTTAGAGCACTGGGGAATCAAGGACCCATTGAGGACCTGAAATATAGCAATGAGTGCATGAAGGGAATGGGTGATAGATTGCGGTTCCTTTGTAGTCTCTCTTCTTACACCCCTTGCTGGTCTTTCGTGAAGAGAATCCATAATAATGTATGGCAGGGGTGCCCAACCTTTTGGACCTCAGGGACCACCAAGTTCATAATTTTAAATCCAGTGGACCACTAATATGAATCCACTGCACTGCTTGCTGAAGCGGCTGGACTCCCAGTGACAGGATGGGGTCCTTCAGGCGCTATCCCTCTTCTTTCTTTCTCTCTCTCCCACTCATTCTCTCTCTGATTCCCTCTCTTTCTCTTTCTTTTTCTCTCTCTTACATTCTGTCTCCTTCTCTCTCTCATTCCCTGTCTCTTTCTCTTTTTCTCTTTCTCTTTCTTTTTCTCTCATTTTCTCTTTCTCTCTCTTTCATTCTGTTTTTCTCTCATTCTGCCTCTCTCATTCTCTGATTCTCTCTCATTTTCTCTTTCTTTCTCTCATTCTGTCTCTTTCTCTCTCTCATTCTCTCTTTTTCACTCTGTCTCTCTTCTCTTTTATTCTCTATCTCTCTCTGTGTGTCTCATTCTGATTCTCTCTCATTCTCTCTGATTCTCTGATTCTGGCTCTGGTTCTTTCTCTCTCTCTCTCTCATTCTCTCATTCTTTCATTTTGTCTCTTTCTCTCTCTTCCCCCCCCAATTATCTCCCCACCCTCTTTCTCTCTCTCTCTTTCATTCTATTTCTCATTCTCTCTCTCCCCTCTCTCATTCTTTCTCTCATTCTCTCCCCCTCTCTCATTCTCTCTCTTTCTCTATCCCCCTTCTCTCCCCCTTTCTCATTCTCTCTCTCTTTCATTCTCTCTCATTCTCTCTGTCTCTTTCTCTCTCACTCTCTCATTCTCTCTTTTTCTCTCTTCCCACTTTCTTTCTCTCTTTCCCACTCATTCTCTTTCTGATTCCCTTTCTCTCTTTCTTTTTCTCTCTTTCATTCTGTCTCTCTCTCATTCTTTCATTCTGTCTCTTTCTCTCTCCCCCTCTTTCTCATTCTCTCTCTCTTTCATTCTCTCTCTCTCGTTCTGATTCGCTCTCTGATTCTCTGATTCTCTTTCCCTCTCCCATCTCATGGGCCATCTCATGTGTCTTGGGGCTGAGAGGAAGTCAAGCATCTCCCTGAGAGACCGAGGTGCACGGAGTACCAACAAGGACTGGAAGAAATGGCTGTAGGATCCAGCAAGAAATGAAACTTCGCTCCCGCTCTGGAATATGCAGTGAATCTCCATCCCCCACCCTTTCCCTTGCCAGACAAGGAGTGACTGGGAAGGGAGGGTGAGGGGTGGGGACAGCAACACACACACACACACAGACACACAGAGAGAGAGACACCGTACACCAGTGCCTCATTCCGGCCGGCGACGGCTGTGTTGCAAAGTTGCAAATTGCACAAATCTCCTAAACAGCGGAGATTTAGAGCCCCACCATGAGCTGCCTGGCCAGTCCCATATTCCAAAGCTCTAATCACAAGACTGGCTACTGCTCATCTTGGAGTAGCTCCTCCACCCTGGTGTGCCGTGGACCACCAAAATTTTCTCACTGGTTGGTGATCACTGATGTATGTATGAAGGGAATGGGTGATAGATTGCGGTTCCTTTAAAGTCTCTCTTCCTACAACCCTTGCTGGTCTTTCATGAAGAGAATCCGTAATAATGTATGGGATAAAATACTCACAAGGTTTTTCACGACCTTCTTGTGCTAGACAGGGAAATAAAGCAAGCAACAGTGTTTATTACAATAGTAAATGGCTCAAAAACTTTTATTAGAGAATCCCATTACATTTCATTGTTTTCTGTAAGAATTCTCCTGTGCCTGTGCCACCCATTCCACACTGGAAGCATTCAGAGAAGTTAGCCAATCCCAGGATGACTTAAAAGAGAATTATCATACATTTATGATTTAGTTATGACTGGCTGCCCACTCACTCCCAGGACCTTCCTCGTCCTCTCTTCAGAAGCAGAGGGAATAGCAATGGGACTCTCTTACCTGTGGATGGCAAGGGAAAGGCAATTGCTGCCAGCACAAGGAGGACCCAGACCTTCATGATCCGTGGAATTCAGATCTACACACCTTTAGATTGTCAGCCGAAGGAAAACACAAAGTGCCATGGAGTAGTTTTACAGAGAGCCTCCTTTTTAAAGGATGAAGCACAAATGAAAAGAAGGAGCAGGTGATGGATGAACCAAAAAGGATTAGCAAGCATATACCAACCTTTCTGAGATTACGTCAGGTCAACAGAAGAAAACATATTGTTTGTTTATTTATTATTTATTAATTTGTTTTATGCTGACCATCTCGCCTGTTAAAGTGATTCTGGGCAGCTTGCAAGTTATAAAATAAGTAAAAAGTAATTAAAACATTAAAACAACACAAATTATATCTATAAAATTGGCAATGGGACTTTATAAACTGGATGGCTGGGCAAAGGGAATCACTTACAGGACAAAGAGGAAACAGTTCTTCATGGTTTATGAAGTTGTGGCAAATCTACACGCCATTAACTCCTCAGGACCCATTGAGGGAAATAACAAAATGTCACAAAGAATTTGTCCAGTGACCCTTTTTTTAAATATAATGAATGAAACAGAAATCCAAAGAATGAGCAATGCAAGTTGGCTTCTTTGATTATGGAGCAAACAAAAATCCCCTTTACAAAAGATTGAAAACCAACCCTTTAAGGGCATTTTTCTGAAAATGGCTAAAATGAACTGGTGATTTCTGGAATTACTGATAAAAAGGTTTGTATATGGAGAGAAGGGAACCATATTATGTAACTTTGAAGGGGAAATGGGTTGAAGTACGTCATTAGCTCTTCTAGAGAACAGAAGTCACTAATTTAAGTTTCTTTTTTCCCCCTTTCTATTGTTTTCAACGCTTTTTCTTTATCTTTCTATATATGACTTGATTGTCAGGGATGTTTATAACTCCTGTAAAGGTTAAAAGTCATTTCTTAAGCATCTCCCGACCCACACACACACCCACACCCCATTTTCTATCAGTAAGTTTTGGATGAAATAGAACTAAGTATTGCTTCTCAACTACTTATTCAGTGGTGGGTTGCTACCGGTTCGGACCTGTTCATGTGAATCATTGGTGGAAATTTGGCCAAGGTCGCAGAACCGGTGGCCAGCTGGCCATGCCCCCGTACCAGTTTCCCCTGGTTGCCGGTTGCTTGCCCCGGCCGCCATGTTCGTCGCCACCATGTTCTTCACGCTTGTGCATCCCATTACCTTGCAAGTCCAATGGGATCCACGTGTGCAAAGAACATGGCCGCAACAGCAGCAGCTTTTACTGCCGGTATGTTTTGGCGGCTTGCAGAGAAAGCGGCTGCCAAAGAAGCCTTTTCAGAAGGCTTTTTTGCCAGCTGCTTTCCAGCAGCTGCGGCTGGCTGGGGGCTACTGAAAACTACAGTCAGCTTGCCTTCTGGATTGTGGACCAGCCGCAGAAGGTAAGCAGCCTAAACAAGGAGACAGCGGTGGGGGAGGAAGGCAGGCAAGTGGCCCTGACTACGGGGACTGCCGGGAAGGCCATGTGGAAGATAGGTAAGGATGCTGGGGCTGCCCAGCCATGTGGAAGAGAGCTAGCAGCCTACTCTACCGTGGCCCTGCCATGCTTGCCTGCCTTCCATGTGGCCTTCCCGGTGGTCCACCACACCTGTGCCTTCTGAGGTCGGGTCATACATCAAACCCGTGATGGGAGATGCAATGCTTCAGGCCTGGCCAGGTCAGTTGGTGGGCGGGTGGCCCTTTGGGGAGATGGAGCCGCTTTGCTGGGGCTGAGAGGGGAAAGTGCCCGGGATTTCCAGGATGCCTGTCCACCGCTGCTGATGCCTGCCACGGCAAAAGCCACATGGGAAAACCTCCTGGGAGTTCCGGGATGCCCTTCTGCCGCCGCCGCCTCCACTGATGCCTGCCGTGGCAAAAGCCATGCAGGAAAACCTCCCGGGAGCTCTTGGGATGCCCCTCCGCCGTCACCGCCATCACTGATGCCTGCTGTGACAAAAGCCATGCAGGAAAACCTCCTGGGAGCTCCAGGATCCCCCTTCGCCAGCCCTCCGCTGCCACCACCACCACTGATGCTTGTCGCGGCAAAGACAATGCAAGGAAAACCTCCCAGGAGTTCCGGGACACCTCCACATGCCTTCTATGAACTACTGAATATCAGGTACAGTTATGACCCTAAAAGAATGCATGGTAAAATGCTAAAAACTGGGTTACTTAACTTTTTTTTTTTTAATTTGATTTATATGCTGCCCTTCTCCGGAGACTCAGGGCAGCTTACAGTGTGCTAAGCAATAGCCTTCATACTTTTGTATATTTATACAAAGTCAGCTTATTGCCTCCACATTCTGGGTCCTCATTTCACCTACCTTAGAAAGGATGGAAGGCTGAGTCAACCTTGGGCCTGGTGGGATTTGAACTTTCAGTAATTGCAAGCAGCTGATCTTAATAATAGTGAATTAGTCCACTGCACCACCAGGACTCTACTTACTTACTTAAGTTCTTAGATTACCCATTGTTGATTTGGATGATTGGGACTGTGTGCATGAACACACATATGTTCTACTGTTATATCCTTGAAATGGGTTTTTTTTTTTTTTTGTGATATGAAAAATCCTAATCAGTAATGTGTCAGGTTCCAGGTGAAATGCTCCCAGTATGGACCGGATCGCTAGATCCGGAAGCAACAGAGGTGGGTAGTTCGGAGAACCGGTAGCAAAAATCCCTGCCACCCTTCCCCCCATTGCCCAGCTGAGCCACGCAATCAAGAACATGGCCACAACAGCAGCAGCTTTTACTGCCGGTAGGTTTTGGTGGCCTGCAGAAAAAGCGGCTGGCAAAGAAGCCTTTTCCCTGCCCCCCCCCCAATTGCCCAGCTGAGCTGCACAATCATCAGAGGCTTTTTTTTATTTTTAAAAGCAATTTTTCTACAACCTTTTTGGCTGAAAAAATGCTTTTAAAAGTTAAAAAAAAGCCTCTGATGATCGTGTGGCTCAGCTGGGATCATCAGAGGCTTTTTTTTAAAAAAAAGAATGCCTCTGCCGATCAGGCAAGTCAGCTGGGATTGTCAGAGGCTTTAAAAGCATTTTTTTAACAACCTCTTCAGCCGAAGAGGTTGTAGAAAAAATGGTTTTAAAAGTTTTTTTTAAAAAAAAGTTGGCCACCCCCACTCAGTCATATTAACCCCAGGGATGGGTTCTAATTTTTTTTACTACCGGTTCTGTGGGCGTGGCTTATTTTGTGGGCATGGTTTGATGGCCACGTGACAATTCTTTAGGATTTAGCAGAGGTACTGCTCTACCAGGCTTTTAACTGCTTGCAGAGCTGTACCGGTCCACCCATTTGTTCTTGGAGCGTTCCGATCTACCCATTTATTTTTTGAGCACACTGGTCTACCACCACACTGCCTTTTAACACTGATCAGCTGTAGGGCGGCCCTTTGAAGCCCCGCAGCCAGAGTTTAAACAGTTTTTTTCGTCTAGCCGATCAGCTGGCTCTCGGGAGGCAGCAAATAGATTGGGGGAGGGACCAAATAAAAGGTAAGAATAATGCGGGGGTGGGTGGGAGGGCCCAGCTCCTGAACAAAGAGAACCGGTTCGGTGATGTCATATCGTCATCGCTACCGGCTCAGCTGAACCAGGCCAAACCAGGAGGAACCCACCACTGATTACCACCCACCCACCCACCAAGCCACACCCACAGAACCGGTAGTAACAAATTTTACATTTCACCATTGGTCAGGTTCAATGCTAGATGAGAACCTCACACACCAGTTTTCTATGTTTTAATCTGGAAAAGTTCTAGAAATGCCGGAGATGGCATTATCCACAGATTTTTTTACGTGGCTTTAAAATATTATCAAGATCTGAGTAATTTCCTGGTGGAGGAATCCTGGTGGCGCAGTGGACTAATTCACTGTTATTAAGATCAGCTGCTTGCAATTACTGCAAGTTCAAATCCCACCAGGCTCAAGGTTGACTCAGCCTTCCATCCTTTCTAAGGTAGGTGAAATGAGGACCCAGATTGTGGGGGCAATAAGATGACTTTGTATAAATATACAAAAGTATGAAGGCTATTGCTTAACACACTGTAAGCCGCCCTGAGTCTCCGGAGAAGGGCGGCATATAAATCAAATTAAAAAAAAAAGTTTACTGTATTGTCTGCTTTTGGAGTTGTCAAATTCTACCCGGTTTTATGGGAAACTCTAACAAAACTCATTTTCCCTTGAGTTTCTGCAAACTTTCTGGGTAGGCAGCTGAAACTCTTGCCATTTTCTGGGGTATATATAGATGCAGTATCCTGTTCGTATAACTTCTTCCTTCATAGATAGAACTCATCTCCTTCTTTCTTTCACTCTTGAGAAAAATGCCTACCGTATATACTCGAGTATAAATCGACCTGAATATAAGCCAAGGCATCCAATTTTACCACAAAAAACTGGGAAAACTTATTGACTCGAGTATAAGCCAGGGGTGGAAAATGCAGCGGCTACTGGTAAATGTCAAAATAAAAATAGATACCAATAAAATTACATTAATTGAGGCATCAGTAGGTTAAATGTTTTTGAATATTGATTTCAAAGAAATACAGTAAACTAGCTCTGTAAGTGGAAAAGAGGATCAACAAAAACAAAAATCTTGTCACCATGGTGAAGAGAAGCAGTTGGGAAATGACACGTGGTTGTTAAGAATGCTACAATGGGCATAAATGATGACCAGTGATAAGTGCGAAGACCGGTCAAAAGTGCGAGGACCTGTCAGAAATCATTTTTTTCAGCCCTCTGGGTAGTCCTTTTGTGCATATGGACTACTCAGAAGGCTGAAAAAGTTATTTTTGACTGATCCTCGCACTTGTGACCAGTCCTCGAACTTATGACTGTCCTCACATTTTATGTTTTTGCCCTATCTTGTCACCATGGTGAAGAGAAGCAGTTATGAAATGAGTGACATGGTTTTTAAGAATGCTACAATGGGCATAAATGATGACCAGTCATAAGTGTGAGGACCGGTCAGAAGTGCGAGGACCTGTCAGAAATCACTTTTTTCAGCCCTCTGGGTAGTCCTTTTGTGCATATGGAGGGCTGAAAAAGTAATTTTTGACTGGTCCTCGCACTTGTGACCAGTCCTCGAACTTACGACTGTCCTCAGGAAAAAGGAAATTGTAAAAATGCCCCGTTCCCACCCCTGCCCATTCCCCCAGTTCAAAGGAAAGCACTCCTGGGTTTTTTTATTTGTTATTTTTTGAAAGGGGAAGAGTTGCAAAAAATAACAAAAATAACAAAATAGCAAAAGAGTTGGCTGTTGTGCCGGGGCAAAAGACTAGGGAAGGGCCAGCCAAGGAGAAAGGTTTGTGGCTAATAACTCAGAGGCGAAAACCTTGAGACAAAAAAGGCAGGGAGAAGGATTCGAGCCAAAAAGTCCCATTCCGGTTCTGTTCTCAGCAAGATGACGAGAGCTCAGAGCCCAACCTGAAGTGGCCTTTGAAGAACAGGGAAGAAACTGGAAGCAAAGATTAATCCAAATTGGCCTCAAGCACAAGCAGGCTAAGCTCAAGATGTGAGCTTCCAGGATAAAGTAGGATTCCTTGTTCTGT
>WNWU01012842.1:0-24404 GCA_012654045.1 Ptyas mucosa | reverse complement strand
TATAGTATAGTATAGTATAGTATAGTATAGTATAGTATAGTATAGTAATAATATGATATGATATGATATGATATGATATGATATGATATAATATAATAATATGAGTGGCGCAGTAGACTAAGGCACTGTGATTAACATTCAGCAGCCTGCAATTACTGAAAGTTCTAATCTCACCAGGCTCAAGGTTGACTCAGCCTTCCATCCTTTCTAAGGTAGGTAAAATGAGTTTCCAGATTGTGGGGGCAATAAGCTGACTTTGTATAAATATACAAAAGTATGAAGGCTTAACGCACTGTAAGCCTCCCTGAGTCTCCGGAGAAGGGCGGCATATAAATCAATTTTTTTTAAAAAAATCTCCATGATGCTGTGGGGGGGCATTACCAGGTCTTCACTGTCTTCCCAAAGAGTATTAGAGTGGGCGCCATTCTAATCTCTGGGGAAATGATGTTCCAGAGAGAGGGAGCCACCACAGAGAAAGCCTTTCTTCTGGGTCCCACCAGGTGTATCTTCCTAGGGGATGGGACCCACAATATTGCATGCCTCCCCACTCTGATGGATTGGGTAGATATGACTGGCAAGAGATGGTACCTCAGATAACCTCGTCCCAAGCCATGAATGACTTTAAAGGTGACAACCAGCACCTTGAATTGCACCCCAAAGCAAATCGGCAGCCAATGCAACTCCTGCAGGAAAAGTGATACATGTGTACACCAGGGTCTGCAGAAAACCATGCGGGCCGCTGCATTTTGCATCAACTGGAGCTTCTGGATACTCTTCAAGGGCAGCCCCATGTAGACCGTGTTGCAATAGTCAAGACAGAAAGTGACTAGGGCATGAGTGACTGTGAGTCAGTTGATAGATTTGGTGATTCTTGTACTGCTCCAATCAAATTGGTGCTGTTTGGTGTCAGTGTGGGTAGAAATTAGGGATTTGGGATTGTGGCGATTGACTGATAGCAGTATGATACAATACCTAATAGCAGGTTGCAATGGAAATAAATTTATGGGCAGAGAGTGAATAGTTATTACCCAGCAAGAAAGCCTTTTTTAAACTGCAGTAAAATGTATGGGATTCAAAAACTCAATATATTTTACATTTCAAGGAAACCTGAATAATGCAAAATTGATATCCTATGACACTGTGTTAAATATATGTTCATAAAAGGGTAATCAGTCTTTTTACCGTATTTATCCAACCCTTTAGTAATTGATACTATAAAACTTTTGAACATCTGTCTGCAAACGCAGGACATCATTTGAGCCAAGATCTGAAATATCCTAACAGGGAACAAGAAAGCTACGTGACCAAAATCAAATTTAATGGATATGTTGAAAAGAGAAAGGATTTGATTAAAGAATCTTGGGAAATGGTTATAATACAGCAATGTGAGCACTTCTTTTGGAATGGGCAATCATAATACATATTAATAAATATCATACTCAATTCATTCTTTAAAAAATAAAATAAATAAATAAATAAATAAAAACTTCCTATAGTTTTGTCTACTTTCCTTATAGACATCAATCCTTCTATTCCTTTTTTCAGCAGTTTCTCTGAACCAGAAATATCACATAATGTTCTAATTTCTCTTTGTGAGTTGCTCCCTGTGGTTTAGGTGTGGCCGCAAGATTATGATGTAGCTTTTTGGCAGGAATATGCATCCCAGTAATGCAGCACTGGAGGACAAGATGGAGAAGACCTCCACAGCTACCATGGCTTTTCCTTTTGTGCTCAGATAGGCTGGAAACAAGGGGATCCACACACTGCAAAAGGCCAACATGCTGAAGGTGATGAACTTGGCTTCATTAAAGCTGTCAGGTAATTTACGGGCAAGAAAAGCTACAATAAAGCTGGCGATAGCCAAGACACCCATGTAGCCCAAGACACAGTAGAAGAAGAAAGCTGACCCCTCATTGCATTGTAAAATCATTTCTTGGAGCTCTGAATGCATGTCCAACTCAGGGAATGGTGGAGATGTTGACAACCAAATAATACAAAGACACAGTTGGAAGACAGAGCAGGAAAGGATAGTACAAAAAGCCAATCTATTACCCACCCATCTCCTCATCTGAGATCCTGGTTTAGTGGCCATGAAGGCAACAATCACGGTGATGGTTTTGGCTAGTACACTAGAAATGGCTACTGAGAAGGTGATGCCAAACATTGATTGTCGGAGAAGGCAGGTCACTTTGCCAGGCTGGCTGAGGAAGAGCAAAGAGGGGAGAAAACAGAGCAGAAGAGAGGCAAGGAGGGTGTAGGTGAGGGACCGGTTGTTGGCTTTGACAATGGGAGTGTCTCTGTACTTAATAAATGTTCCAAGTACCCATGATGTCAAAAAGAAGAAACAAAAAGCTGCTGAGGCTAAACCAATTCCTAAGTTTTCTTCAATAGTTAGAAAGATCAGCAGTTTCAGGATACATCCTTTCTTTTGTTTATTTGGAAAATGATCTCCTGGACATTCAAAACAGTCATCCATATCTGGAAGGAAAATCAAAGATATTTTATCATCTAGGCATTCCATATTACTGAAAATTGCCTTATTCATTTTATGTATCCTAGTAGTTTGCTTAGGTCTAATGAATATTGGTAGAATTCCTAGCCTACCATTTTGACTTGAAATCTTCCCATCTGGGCATGGAACACAGTCATAGCAGCAGAACTGTTCCCCCTCAATCCCTTTCTTCCAGGATCCAGGGAAACAGGGGTCATTGCATCGAGAAAGTGGAAGAGCCTGCTGATAAGGATTAAAGATTTTGAAATTGGGGATATTTAAAACAGTTTGCAATTTCTCTTTCCTTTATGGGGGAGAATTACATTTGACTTCCCAAAGGAAGTCTGATTTTATCAATAAATAATTGCACATGTGGATAATCTCATGGAAATATGGGCACTCTTGGAAATGCCAACTAAATATGCAAACGTGGCTTTTACACTATAATCATTTTTTTTCAATTCGATGAGTGCTTGATCATCAACAGCATTTGAAAGAATATACCTTCCTTTCTTTTAAAAGCTATAAATCAGATTTTGAAAGAGGCTATGTTCAACATGGAATCATAGTTGAATTAAGGCGTGGTCGATTCACTAATTCGATACCTGGTTAAAAGCCAGATTCCAGACAATCACATCTTCATTGATGAATAATTCCTTCCCCTTTGGTGCCTTGAGATCCATTTTTCCAACTTTGACTCTCTGAAAGGATCTGTTTGGAAAAGTGATCAAGTTGGTGATGTCGAATCCACCTGTTGCTTCCCCTTTCTCATTCAGGAACACTCTCTCCCCAGCTGAATTGTTAAAAGAAATGCCTTGAAGAAATGAATGAAGCTACTTGAAAGGGAATAGACGGGAGAGGGAATTGATAGCAATATAATAGAGAAGGGAACATCACAATCAAATTTCATTCAATAATTCTTCATATTCCAATAACTATTACTGGATATGTACACTTAGAAATTTGATGATCAATATTGCATGGAAATGTACATGTGCACTCATTTATTTGATATTATTTTAAGAAAAGGTAAGCATGAATTGAAGCAGAATGAAAGTAGGCTTTGGGAATTGTATAACTTTCTTCAATTATGTTTTAGGTCCACTACTTAAACAATTAATTCAAGATAGAGCATATATAATATTTTTTCTTTGGTACAAAGCTATTTGAGAGTCTCAGGTTTGACTAATTTCCTCTCGCCAGATTTTGGAACCTGAGACTCAAGCATTCTTTGACCCATAGATGAGAGGAAGAGATTATTGCAAAGATAGCTTTGTTTGATACTATGGATGTGACATGTAAAAAGGACCACTTTTATTTTATTCCTGTAAAACTCTGATAGAGACAGAAAACTTTGCTTGTCACCCATGAAAATTTCATGAGCCACAGAGAAGGTACTTGGAAAATAAATTGTTTTTGGAAGAGACAATGAAAAGTAATCTAAATTATCCTTTTAACTATATCTTACTGTGCAAGCTATGGTGATTTATTTAATAACTCCTACTGACACTTAAACCATAATTTATATAGTAGCTTCTGGATGATCACAATAACAGAATGACAGAGTAATAGGAAAACAGAATAACAAGAGAAATCAGTTTTCTGTATCTATTTTAAAGAGCACAGTATTAGGAAGTTGCAAGGAACCATGGAAATCTTCTACTGATTGCCCTTCTCAAGGATGTGACCCTATACCCGTGATGGCGAACCTATGGCACGGGTGCCACAGGTGGCACGCGGAGCCATATCTGTGGGCACGCGAGTGTTGTCCTAGCTCAGCTCCAGCATGCATACATGCACCTGCCAGATGATTTTCAGGCCTTCCGGGCCCACCAGAAGTCAGGAAATGGGCTATTTCTGGCCTCCAGAGAGCCTCCAGGGGGATGGGGAAGGCTGTTTTTGCCCTCCCCAGGCTCCAAGAAAGCCTCTGGAGCCTGGGGAGGGTGAAAAACAGGCCTACCGGGCCCACTGGTAACCTTTTTTGTCGTTGCGTGCCAAAAGCGGGGGGACTGTGCATGCATGGGGGCGGGGAGGCATTAAATAGTGTGGGCACGCGAGTGCGCGACCGCCCCCCGCTTCCCCCGCTTTTGGCACGCAACGGCAAAAAGGTTAGCCATCACTGCCCTATACCATTTCACAGAAATGGCTGTCAATCTCTTCATAAAAATCTTCAGTGATGGAGCAAACACAACATCTAAAGGCAAGCTGTTCCACTAATTCATTGTTCTCATTGTCAGGAAATTCTGCCTTATTTCTATCTTATTTCTTATACTTGATTCCACATGCAGAAAATATTAGGACTTTCCTCCATAGGTTCAAATGATAATTCTAGATCTAATTGCTCATTGAAATAAAAGAATTGTCCAATGCAAAGGAAATACCTGCCAAGACTGCAGATTTAGAAGATCAGTAATTTTACGCATCGTAGTTGTCTTCCTATTGAACCTCAACATGTATAGATCCTGCAAAGCATGAGCCACCGAATAAACAGCATTGTAGATACTGTAGCTCTGGCCAGTCATTTCCATTTCAAAGGCAGGTCCAGGAAGATCCTCTAGCTTCATCTCCCCAGTGCATTTTCTACTCTGCATTTCTTGTAACTCTGGTTTTAGAAAGGAACAATCAAATGCTTGTTCCCAAACTTCCTGCAGAAACCCATCTCTGTAGTCTGAAAGTGGATTGATGGTCTGAAGAAATTCCTTGAAACAAACAACTTCTGTTGAATGAACAGTGAAGGAAATTGCCCCATGGAACATCTGGAGGTCCCAGTTGATTTGAAATCCTGACAATATGAAATCAATCTGTGCTGTCATGATCCACACCTTTCCAAATAAAGTAATTTTCTTGCTCCCAGGATTTACTGGAAACATTACAACTCTTAACCACATGATTATCAATGATTCTCCATAGACAAGAATTGCATTGACTTTGCTATTCATCAAATGAATGGAAATCATTGAGATTCTTTGAAAAAAATCTTGGAATTCTTCCATGTGGGCCAGTTGTGAAAGCCTTTCTGTAAATGCTGAGCAGATTCCATTCTGTGAGAGTAAGAGCTGCATTTTCTGTAAGAATTTTTCTCCATTGTTGTTATCAACAGTAAAAATCCCAATCCATGTCCACCAGAAATGGTGAAGCAGTTGGATAATCCCAATGAACTGATGGTCATCTTTGGGGACCATGAAATAAAATGAAGAGAGCTTACTGCTCTGAAATTCTTCTTGGGCTAATGAGCCATATGTCAACTGCAAGAAAATGGAGTAGTGTTCTTTTGAGTTGTTAGATCAATTCTGATTATCCTGTTTAGTTTCATATAAAATATGTCCAACGAAGGAATTGTTTGTTGAAATTCTTCTAAGTATTAATATGGAAAGGAATTATTTGAAACACATATAACTGATCAATTGTTTTCATAGAAGCAAAGAGTTCAAATCTTCCATCTGGTATGGAATGTCTATGGATTCATACTTTCTGTATTTGGGATTGTAGTTTCAAAATTATGCTAACTAACAGACCTTAGCCAAGAAGAACATCTTAACACAAACCTGAGACTAAATTTTAATGCTCCTTAATTATTCAATAACAATAATGGCACCAGAAGATAGATTTCTTTTTCTGTTTAATCCATTCACAACTTACTTGTGGAATCTTGAAGAAACTTATAATTTCAGCAATATGAGATGATGATATGAAATCCAGTGCACCAATGATAGCCATGAGATTCTTCTGCCTATCATATTTGTAGTTAGGGACAAATTCCTGGGATTTGAAAAACAGGTCCAGAGTGGTGCGATAGGTCATCCTTGCATTGAGGTAAGTGTCATAGATGTGGAACCCAAGAGTGACGTTAGGTAAGATCTGGGAGTCCTCGTTGATCTCCTTCACAGCAAAGGCCAAGGCAAGGACGTGTTGATGAAATTTGGTGAATACACTGCAAATAGGTTAAATGCTCCGATTGAAAAAAATAATTTTACAGCCTTGTAAGTTGGCATCATTTCTATATGAATAAGAAACGTTTTTTTTCTCTGACCGTAGTAGGAAGATTATAGCTTTGATACAATGCTTCATAATACAGTGTTCAGATTTATTTTAAACAGCATTTTTGTGACTTCCAACAAATATCTACTGCAACAAATACAACTAGTGACTTTTTTTTCAAAGTACTATATTTATTTTCTATGAGATTTTCAGAAAATGATAATATGAACAGCATTCAGGAGGTATCACTCATTTACTGTAGGTAGATTTTGGTTTTTTTAAAAAAAAAGTTTGTTATTTTTTCCCCTCATAAACATATCTTAAATGTAGAGTTTCTTATCTAACATAAGAAACTTTTCTTTTACCTTTCATACTAATATAATCTTCATCCTAAACAATTTAAGTATATTTAGGGTTGCTCTTCTGCTATTTCATCTTCCTTGTTTTAGAACAATCCTTCTTCTCCCTCTCCTCTCTTTCCCTTCCCTCCCTTCTTCCATCTACTCTTCTACTTTTTTCTTTCCTCCTCTCCTTTTCCTTCTCTACTTCCCCTTCCTTTCCCCCACACCTCCCTTCTTCCTCCCTTCTAACCTTCTCTCCTACTCTTGTTTCCCCTCTCTTTTTTCCTCTCCTTTTCCCTTTCTTCTCTCCCTCTCTCTCCTTCCTCTCTTCTCTCCTCTATCCTTCCCCATTCTCTCTCTATTGTTGTATTCATTTTCAATTTAGTATTTTCCAAAGTGGTATTCGAGCAATCCCGATTTTTACTTTCTTTTCAATTACTTTTTTATTTTATTAGTTCACACATATCATCTTAAATGTACATTTATATAATAACAGTTTATATAATAACATCTTCTTTCTCCTCCCCCCCTTTTTTTTTGCCTTTTCCAGTTACACAGGTGTCTTCTGGCTTTCTATTTCTTTTTTGTCTTCTCTCTCATTTACTCATACCTTATCTAATTTATTTCTTATAATCTTTTATTCATATTTCTTTTCTAACCATACATAAAATTGTCCCCTTGTCTTGAAATTCACCAATTCCTCTTTATCTTTTATTCTCAAAGTTAACCTATTCATTTCTGCACATTCTAAAATCTTCTTTATTACCTCTCCTTCTGATGGGATTTTTTTCTGTCTTCCACTTTTGTGCAAATACAATTCTCACTGCTGAATAATCAAATATGTATCTTCTTTGTTATATTTCTCCGGTAATCTACCCAATAAAAATGCCTCTGGTTTTAACTCTATACATTGGTGCAACATTTCCTCTAACCATACCTGTATTCTAATCCAATAATTTTTTGCTTCCATACATGTCCACCACATATGATAATATGATCCTGGCAATTGAAAACATTTCCAACATTGATCTGATTTATCCTTAAACATTTTTGCTAATCTCCTGTATGTATGTTTTGTGAGGAGATATAGTGCCAAAACTTTTTAAAAATTATCTTTACCTCAGTAAACGTTCAAATAGAGGCTTCTTGATCTGAAATTTTGTACATTTCATGTGAGACACTTTAAAAGAATGTAAAGAAGGTTATTTCTTCCCTCATAACCAGATACAGTTGAAAGAAAAACAAGGCATCGATTACGTTAAAAATGTTACATTTATACACAAACAGTTTTTATTCATCTAAAGGATTTTTGAAAGTCTGCATAAGATTATATAAAGAAAAAAATCCTTACACTGGTATTTAAGGATTAGGGATCTAAGGATTATATCTGAGAATACATCTAATGAGAAAATCTATCGTTTTCTGTTTGAAGATCCATGTGAGTACAAATGTTTATCTTGAATATTACAAGGATTTGAACAGATACTCTGGCAGAAGAGAACAGTGGGTGGATACTTGAAGCAATGAATCTTACAGAGCTGTTATTACCCCTTGTAACAAACTTTCTATGACTCAAGACTTATTTTATAGGCAAACAGAAACCTTCTTTATTGTTGAATTTCAATAGCCTTCTGGGAAGCCTTTGATGTTTTCATCTATAGTAATTCCTCTAGGATATAATTATTTTATTTTGATGAGATAATAAGTAGCTGATAGTTCAACTATTTTTTTTTAATGAGCAAATGCCAACAAAAGTAATATAAGGGACATATGCAAGACAATATATATTTAATTATCATTGTAGAAATAAATACAAAGCTTTTTTTCCCCAAGATGACACATTTATTTTCTACCAATTTTTTACAAAATAAAATATGAACAAATCCAGAAGGTATCAGTCATTTATTGTACATTTCTTTTCTGAGGAACAACTATGCAGAACATTTTTTAAAAAGTGACTCTAAGCTCTCTAAATCTCTTCAAATAATTACTTGCACCAAAGTTTCATGCATTATCTGACAAATATTTTAACACAGGGGTGTCAAACACAAGGACCACGGGCCAGATCCAGCCTGCGATGTGGTCAGATCTGGCCTGCAGGGCCGTCATGGAAAATGTAAGGGCCTGGCCAGGGGTGAAATCTATTTTTTTTTGCTACCGGTTCTGTGGGCGTGGCTTAATTAGTGGGCATGGCTTGGTGGTCGGGTGATTGGGAGGGCGTGGTCAGGTGGGCGTGGCCAAGTCAATGTCACTTCTTTGCCCTTTTTTAACCTACAAAACACAACACAACACAACTGGCTCACCCACAATATAAAAGCAGCTGTGCTAGACCCAAAATGGCCCCTGCAACAAGCAGGAACCTCACACAGCCACAAAAAGCCCAAAAAATCAACTTTCACACTTTACACGCACAAAATTCCACATACAGCTTTGTGAGATTTTGTGTGTTTGTGTAGTTAGAGTGAAACACTACAGAAACACACTAAATCTCAGAAATACTGCACAAATATTATTTTATTTTTATTTATTTATTTTTATATAAAAGCAGCTAAATTTAATACTTCCTAAACTTTAAATGGCTAGGTCTAAAAAAAGAACAACTAAAAAACCCCCCAATTAACTATTTTTTTAAAGCTCCCAAAGGGGAAAAAAACTTACCCGATAGAATAGGAGTCTCCAACCTTGGCAACTTTAAGACCTGTAGACTTCAACTCCCAGAATTCCTCAGCCAGCTTTGCTTTGCTGGCTGAGGAATTCTGGGAGTTGAAGTCCACAGCTCCCTGTCTGCTTGATTGCAGGCAGGGAGATTCAGTTGCTTGTTGATGCAGTGGATTGCAGGGATTACAGCAAGGCGTTGCGACCAGCAGCTAAGTTAAGCAAGCTGAGGGGGGGAGGGGGATGGATTTTTGCTACCGATTACCAGGCAACTCAGCTGGGGTCATCAGAGGAAAAAAGTTTTTTCTTTTACATGGTTCTGGCGATCCAAGCTGAGTTGCCTAATTAGCAGGCAACTCAGCTGGGATCGTCAGAGCTTGGCTGGTCAGAGCCATTTAAAAGAAAAAAAAGGCTCTGATGATCACACGGCTCAGCTGGGCATGGGGCCAGGGCCAGGGATTTTTGTTACTGGTTCTCCGAACTGCCTGCCGCCATCGCTACCTACTCGCCCAAGCCAGTCCGAACCGGGAGTATTTCACCCCTGGGCCTGGCCCGCATGGCTTTGGCCCGGTCTACCCAATGTAAAAAGAGGAAATATGCCAGCAATTTGGGGAGTGGCGTAAAGCTGCCCACACCCACTCAGTTGGCCACACCCACTCAGTTGACCATGCCTGGCCTACCCTCCGAAGTCAACCACAGCCCTGATGCGACCCTCAATGAAATTGAGTTTGATACCCCTGCTTTTACAAATTCTAAAGGATAGTATTTCTTTTCCTACAATTAGAAACATTTCAAAAACAGAGAAGTTATAGATTAAAAATGAAGCTTACATTTTTGCTGAAACACTCATTTTCTTCATTTGGATGCTCTCTACATGGGGCTCCCCTTGAAGAGCACCCGGAGGCTCCAACTGGTCCAGAATGCGGCCGCGCGGGTAGTGACAGGAGCAGCGTGGCGCTCCCACATAACACCGCTCCTGCGCGAGCTGCACTGGCTTCCAGTGGTCTTCCGGGTGTGCTTCAAGGTGTTGGTGATCACCTTTAAAGCGCTCCATGGCATAGGGCCTAGTTATCTCTGAGACCGCCTGCTGTCACCAATGACCTCCCATCGACCCGTGCGCTCCCACAGAGAGGGCCTCCTCAGGGTGCCATCAGCCAAACAATGTAGGCTGGTGACCCCCAGGGGGAGAGCCTTCTCTGTGGGGGCACCCACCCTCTGGAACCAGTTGCCCCCGGAGATTAGGAGAATTCATGACCTCAGTGCCTTCCGCCGTGCCCTAAAAACACATTTTTTCCAACAAGCCGGGCTGGCTTAAGAAGAAATTTTAAATATTTTGAATATTTTAATTGGTCTGTGAGTTTTAAATTTTGTAGCCAAATTATATATATTTTAATTGTCTTAATATTTATATTTTATGTTTTTTATTTCTGGCTGTACAGAGTCCTCAGGGAGAAGGGCGGTATAGAAATTGGAAATAAATAAATAAATAAATATAAGAAAATTTGGGGGAACTGGCAAAGATTATAAAAAAGGGGGGGGAATACCTTTTTCAACGGGATGCCATAAGGTTTTATACAAAGATCTTCCTTAAATTTCCTTAAATTTCAATTCATAAAAGTGATAAACTATGTGGGACACCAGGCCACCAATTATGGGATCATCAGCTCTACGTGGGACTCTACATGGATGATGTCCTTTAAAAGTATCCATAAGCTCCAGTTGTTTCCAAATCAGCCACCCGTATGGTTTTGCGTAGACCCAGTTGTGTCACCTTTCCTGTGGGAGTTGCATTGGCTGACAATTTGCTTCTAGGTACAATTCAAGGTGCTGGTTGTCCCCTTTCAATGCTACATGGCTTGGGATGAGATTATTTGAAGAACGATCTCTTCCTGATCTCATCCATGTGATCCAGTGGAGCAGGGAGGCAGGGAATGTTATGCATCCTCTCTCTTAAGTAAGGACAACTGATGGGACCCAAAGAAGTCTCTTCTTCATGATGGCTCCCTCCCTCTGAAACATCATCCACACTGAGACTAGATTGGTCCCCACTTTGATCCTCTTTTGCAAAGTCCTGAGCACCTGGTTTTGTCAATAGGCCTGTGGAACCCAGAATGGGTTGGAACCTTTGAAGCGGCTCAGCCAATTGATTGTTATCCCCAGCGGTGTGTTTTTATACTTTGTATGTTGGGGTTTTATTTTATTTAAGCATCTCAGAGACACTGAAAGTGATTGGCTGGCCATACACATTCTCTTAAATGTATACAGTAAATGAATGAATGAATGAATGAATGAATAAAACTCCTTCTATTGTATGTCATAAGGTTTATTCAAAGTTGTTCCTCAAATTTCAATTTATAAAACTGGCGAACTATGTGGGACATCATGCCACCAACGATGAGAACAGGGGAAGCATTACTTGCAGAGTACAGTGTAACTAGTTTCTATCTGAATTAAGGTTGCACTTTCATTATAATTTTGGCTACTACTCCTGTCCATAGAATCAATCTGTCTGTCTGTCTGTCTGTCTGTCTGTCTGTCCGTCCGTCCATCCATCCATTTCTCTATCTCGCTTTTTCCATTCCTCTTCCTCTCCTTCCCCCTCCCCCTCCCCTTCCCCCTCCCTCCCTCCCTCCCTCCCACTCTCTCTGAATATTTCCCTATTACTCTCCCTCCACCTCTCCTCTACGGATATCTGGATATCTAGCTACTTAGCTATTTAGCTTTCTATTTATAATAAATTATAATAAAACAACAGTAAACATACTCTTTATGGCATGGGAATGACATTCTTTTGTGCAGCTATTATGTATTAACAAACTGGGTGGAATTTAGTTAATGATGTCATCATATATTTTACATCTTTCAATCCCTTTCACTTGCCATAGCAGGTTCGTTTCATTTTATTACTTTATTTTATATTTTATTTTATTTCAGCATTTCATTTCATTTATTATTATTATTATTTTACAATATATATCACTTTATTATTTTTACAAACAACCAAAGGCAGCAAACATATCCAATATACTGTCCTCCTTATTTTTTCCACAAAGCAACAACCTTGTGAGGTACACTAGTCTGAGAAACAGTGTTTGGTCCAAAGTTACCTAGCTGGCTTTCATGGCCAAGGCAGGGCTTGAACTCATAGTCCCTTGCTTTCTATCTCAGTTCCTTACTCACTAGACCAGGCTAAAATCCCTTTAAATCTAGAAATTATAGAAAAAACCTCAATGAAAGGAAGAGTCTAGATTGCAAAGGCACCAAATATTATCTTCTTTCCCTGAAATAGAGTACAAACCACCTTTGATCTTTTAATTAGGGGAGCCAGAAAGAACACATGATATACTAATTTCTCTTTGTGAGTTGCTCCCTGTGGTTGAGCTGTGGCCGCAAAACAATGATGTAGCATTTTGGCAGGAATATGCATCCCAGTAAAGCACCACTGGAAGCCAAGATGGAGAAGACCTCCACAGCTACCATGGCTTTGCCTTTTGTGCTCAGATAGGCTGGAAAGAAGGAGATCCACACACTGCAGAAGGCCAACATGCTGAAGGTGATGAACTTGGCTTCGTTAAAGCTGTCAGGTAATTTACGGGCAAGAAAAGCTACAATAAAGCTGGCAATGGCCAAGATACCCATGTAGCCCAAGACACAATAAAAGAAGAAAGCTGACCCCTCATTGCACTGTAAAAGCATTTCTTGGAGCTCTGATTTCATATCCAACTCAGGGAATGGGGGAGATGTCGACAACCAAACAATACAAATGCATGCTTGTAACAGAGAACATGAGAGGACAATAGAAAAGGCCAATCTTTTCCCCACCCATCTCCTCATCTGAGAACCAGGTTTAGTGGCCATGAAAGCAACAACCACGGTGATGGTTTTAGCCAGAACACTAGAAATGGCCACTGAGAAGGTGATGCCAAAAGTTGGTTGTCGGAGAAGGCAGGTCACCTTGCCAGGTTGGCTGAGGAACAACAAAGAGGAGAGAAAACAGAGGAGAAGAGAGACAAGCAAGGTGTAGGTGAGGGACCGGTTATTGGCTTTGACAATAGGAGTATCCCTGTGCTTAATAAAAGTTCCAAGTGCCCAAGATGTCAAGAAGAAGAAACAAAGAGCAGCTGAAGCTAAACCGATGCCTAAGGTTTCTTCAAAGGTTAGAAACATCACCAGTTTCAGGATACATCCATTCTTTTCTTCATTTGGATAATGATCTTCTGAACATTCAAAACAGTCATCCATATCTGGAAAGAAAATCAAGGAATTTGTCATCTAGGCCTTCCATATTATTCACATTACCCTCTGAACAAGTGCCAGTTGTTAATTCCTTTTGAATTCTTTCCACTGGTTACCAGATGGATCATGTTTCTATCAAAATTCTGTTTTTCTTCAAATGGAAAATTTAGGATTGGCATGAAATGAAGCAGAAATGGAAGGAATATTATTCTCTGAAATGCAACCTTTTGTATCATTTTAAATTTTATTGCAATGTGGGCCATTTGGACTTTCCCCATTTTTTCCCAAAACATGGAAAAGAAAACCGTAAAGATATATGTAAGTCTCTAGTAACAGAGTGTATTGATCTGAACAACAGATTGTGAGTCACAGCTATAAAAATGAATATTCACTAATAACTAAAAGCATCAGTTATTTGCACACTAAGGTAGTGTATTACAGTTTGCTTACATTTACTTATTTACTTATATGGTGATGTTAAATTATCCAGGAGACTATAATGCTAATAGAGACTAGTGTTTTGGCTGCCTAAGACTGCTAGCTCTGTTTGTCTATGAAGATTCTCAGTCACCCAAGTCATGGTTGTCCCAAAGGTGCTTTTTCAAGAGGCAACTTGACTTTCTTGCTTTTTCTTTGAATATTTTTCGCCTCTCCTCCAAGAAGCTTCTTTAGCTCTGACTGGATAGTGGGGAATGGGAAGATTTATATTCCTTGCAAACAGCTGCTCATTAAAAAGCACCTTCCATTGATGTTTAGCTATGCACTTTGGAATGAGTACCCTTCAAATGGTGTGGAAGTATGAATGGATTTCCAGCAAAAAAATTGCAGACTACAGGAACCATTTGTGCTTCACTTTGAGAAGCAGACAACAGAGACTCATCCCCAACAGCCTGCTTCTGTCTTCCACAGTGAATGGACAAAGGACCAAAAGGAACACAGCTGCAGAAAGCACAGCTCCACAACACAGTCCTTTCAGCAGTTCCAAGAAGGCTCCATACCATTGGCACTACTCAGGTGACCCCGAGGACACAGACAAACCTCCAAGTGGCCTATTTATCTATTTTCATATAACATGCTTTCAAACTGCTAGATCAGCAGAAGCTGAGATGAGTAACGGAAGCTCACCACACCACACCGTGCTAGGACTCAAACCGTTGGAGCTTAATGACCTTCTCCAAGGTCATTAAGCTATTGAACCACCACTCTTCTTCGATTGCTTAAATCAACCTAATGAAAACTTCCTGGAATGTCTAACCTACCCTTTTGATTTGAAATCTTCCCTTCTGGACATGGAACACAGTCATAGCAACAGAACTGTTTTCCTTCAATCTCCTTCTTCCAGTATCCAGATGAGCAATGGTCATTACACAGAGAAATTGGAAGTACCTGGTGATAAACAAAAGATTCTTGCAAAGGAGGTTTAATCTGGGACAGTCACCGGGACCAAAGGGTGACCAGAGATTGATTCAGAGTAGACTCTTCAACATTATCCTAGGACACCTTCATTCATCAGTTATTAATCATCCTCTTTTATTGGGGTAAACAATTCTTTACTTCCCAGAGGCCTAGTGAATATTAGCTAGCTGGATTTATATTATACATTAAAAGTTGTTGAAATTACAATGATGAGGAAAAAGGCCTCTTTGAAAAAGGCAAGGTGAGTAAATAAATATGTGGGATGAAAAAGTTATGGAAATAAGGCAACATCCATAATTTGAAAGCAGTTGCAACCAAAAAGAAAACCTAACTTTCACATTGTAAGGTCATTTTGTCAATTTGATTAATGCTTGATCATGGGCCATATTTGTTCATAGTATGCCATTTTTTCTTACAAACATAGAAATTAGATTTCTAAAGAGGCTTTGCTCAATATAGTTTAAGATATCAGGGTTTCTATCTGGAATCATAATAGCTCAAGATATTAAATGATTCCATGCCTTGTTAAAAGCTGGGTGCCAGACAATCAGATCTTCATCAATGAATAGTTCTTTGCCTGTTGGAGAACTCGGATCTATTCTTCCGACTCTAAATCTTTGAAAAGACCTATTTGGAAATGTGATGAGGTTGATGATATCAAATCCACCCATTACTTCCCCTTTTTCATTCAGGGAAACTTTCTCTCCAGCCGAATTGTTAAAAGAAATGCCATGTAGAAACGGATGGAGCTATGTGAAAGAGGATGAAAAAAACAGAGGGTTGGACGGATAATATAGGTAGTCTTCTATTTACAACAGTTTGTTTAGTACTGTTTGAAGTTATGATGGCACTGAAAAAAGTGACTTATGACCTGTTTTCACATTTGTGACTTTTGCCTCCTTCTGATAAGCAGACTGGATGGGGAATCCAGGTTCCCTTAACTCTATTATGTTCATAACTAACTGGATTTTATAAGCAGCAGATATTAAGACTTTCTGGTATAGGTTCAATTGGTAATTCTATATCAAACTGGTCACTGAAATAAAAGAAGTGTCCAATGCAGAGAGAATACCTGCCAAGACAGCAGATGTGGAAGGTCAGTTTTTTTACCCATCATTGTTATTTTCTTATTGAACCCCGACATAAGTAGAGCCTGCAAAGCATGAGCCACAGCATAAACAGCATTATAAACACTGTAGCTTTGGCCAGTCATTTCCATTTCAAACACGGGCCCAGGAAGATCCTCCAGTTTCTTTTCCACTGGACACTGCCTATTGGACATTTCTTGCAATTCTGATTTTGAAAATGAGCAATCAAATGATTGTTCCCAAACGTCTTGTAGAAACCCATCTCTGTAGTCTGAATGAGGCTTGATGGTCTGAAGAAATTCCTTGAAACCTACAACTGCTCTTGAATGAACAGTGAAGGCAAGAGCCCCATGGAACATCTGGAGATCCCAACTGATTTGAAAGCCGGAGAGCATAAAATCAATCTGTGCAGTCATGATCCACACCTTTCTAAATAATGCAGTTTGCTTGTTTTCAGGATCTGCTATAAACATGATAGCCCTGAGGCACATAATTGTCCCTGGTTCTCCATAGACTAGAAATGTGGTGGTGTTGCTGTTCCCCAAATTAATGGAAATACCTGAGACCACGTGATAAAGTTCTCCAACCTGTTCTATATGGACTAGTTGTGAAAGCCTTTGTACGAACGATGAACAGATTCCATTTTGTGAAAGTATGGGCTGCATTTTCTGTAGGAAACGTTCTCCGTTGTTGTTATCCATAGTAAAAATCCCAATCCATGTCCATCTGAAATGATGAAGCAGTTGGATAATTCCAACGTATTGATGGTCCTCTTTTGGGACCATGAAATAAAGTGAAGAGCGCTTGCTAGTCTGAAACTCCTCTTGGGCTAATGAGCCATATGTTAGCTAAAATAAAGCAGAATAATACTCTGTTGAGTCATTAGCTCAAATCCAATCTTTCTGGATCTAGTTTCCCTGTAAAAAATATCCAAAGAAAGATTTTTTCCACTATTTCCTTTGAAATATTAATATAGAATGGAATTTCTAGGAATTATTTCAAACACATTATAATAGTTCATTTGTTTGAACAAGATGAGAGTGTGCTGAATTCAAACCTTCCCTCTGGCATGGAATGGCTCTAGATACTCACTTCTATGATTGGCATTGTAGCTTCATAACTATACCTTAAGGTCTGTAGAATGTCTTAATACAAATCTAATGTCTGATTTTCAGTAATTATGCCATAACAACAAAGTCTATTTTTTTCCTGTTCATCTCCTCCATACTGACCTGTGGAATCTTATAGAAACCTGCAACTTCAGCTATATTAGATGATGTATCAGAACTCAATCCTCCAATGATGGCCATCAGATTCTTCTGGCTATCACATTTGTAGTTAGGAACAAATTCCTGGGATTTGAAAAGCAGATCCAGAGTGGTGCGATAGGTCATCCTTGGATTTTGATAACTGTCATAGATGTGGAACCCAAGAGTGACGTTAGGTAAGATGTGGGGGTCTTCATTGATCTTCTTCACAGCAAAGGCCAAAGCAAGGACGTGTTGGTAGAGTTTGATTATTACACTGCAAATAGATTAAGCACACCTTTTCAAAATAATAATATTTTTTCAAATTATTTGAGTATGGTACTGTTTGTAACTGACTACAGGAACACTTGTTTCTGACTGAAGTATTAAATAATTTTGTAAATTATTTTGCACACAATCTTTTTCCTTTATATTTTTCTAGAAAGTTACTCATCGTAATTCATGTAGTTTTAAGTTCATTCATTCATCGTAATTCATTCAGTTTAAGTTGAATGCCATGGCTTGTTTTCTCTGTTGATTTAGTTTTCTAGGAACTTTACTGAATTAGAAAGAATTATACATTAAGGGTGAGAATCTCTCTAAACCCATACATCTTCTTCATCTGAATCTTTTCAGTTCTGAAGGAATATTCTATGATTTCTCATAATTCTAAGTTCGCCCAGAGTCAATATATAAAATCTGTGTCCACTTTGGCTGCAAGAGGAATATTAAAACATCTTTACTCTATCCTATCATTCCTCACCTGTTCAGTAAAACAGAATGCCAATAATTTAATTAACTTCCAATATTTATATCTATGGAGATTCTCAGTCATTCTGGTCATGGCTGGCCCAAAAGTGCTTTTCCAAAAGGCAAATGGACTTTCTTGGGTTTTTTTTTCTTTGAAAATATTTCACTTCTCATCCAAGAAACTTCCAGAATTGAACCAGAACTGAGACAGAGCAAGAAGCCTCTTCAATAAGTAATGAAATATTTTCAAAGAAAAAAATAATAATGTCCAGTTGCTTTTTGGAAAAACACTATTATTTCGTGTTGTGAAATCTGGCAGAGCTAATTTTTTTTTAGCGTTCTTCTTTTTGATAATTTCCACACAATCAAATATGCTTTACTTATGAGAATGTTGTTAATGAAAGAAACACAATGAAAGTTTCCTCTTCTCTCTCACCACTTTCAAAACACAAAGAATTCTTACATTTACATGAAAAACTCTACATTTTCTACACAAAAAGTTATATAAATGGTTCTTTGCTATGTGGGTCTAAGGTCAGATGATTCAAAGGAAAACATTTACATTGGTGAATCATAAAGGTTGAGAAAAGGGTGTTGTTTGAATAGAGTTTGATAGAAATGGTAAATCAAGTGATACATCATCCCACCGATGACGAGGTCACCAGGTTGATACCACTCATGTGGAACAGGGAAAGCATCGCTTGCAGGACAGCTCAGAGTAACTGCTTTGTGCATCCAGAACACCAGGAGGATCAATTTTATGATTCTCTGGGTATGGAGAAAATGTCTGAATCTATCTTCAAAGAGAACATCTGGCAGATAAAACAGAAGGAAGAGAACTTTGTGGAAATGAATCTCACAGAGTCAGCATTAAGACTTCCTACCTCCATGTTGCTCTGGAAATATTTATATGGATCCTTTCTCACTTTCTATTCCCTTCTGTGCAGACCTTTTGATATTGTGGCTTGCTAGAATAATAGAATGATTGCAGTCATTCATAAGGGACATAATTGCCATTGAACCATTGGCAACCTGGCAATGTTTTCTTTATATGTCTGATCAACAACTTTCCTTCTTTGGAGTGACATCATAAGTGACTGATACTTAACCTGTTTTGAGAATGGTGGTGAAATAGAATTGGGAAGTTGGAAGCTACAACATTGCTCTAATTCTAGAAATCAGGACAAAGGTTTAATTTGATCAATGGATCAGGAAACCTGTTTCCTGTGGGAGCGAAGGACATTCCAACAGGTGGCTGGAGAGAGGAGGACCTGTAACCAGGCAACCAGCCAGCACCTCAATTAGACAATGTGACTGATTGTTTGGAGAAAGGGGGGATTTTCACTTTTTAATCAGGTGAAAACCACGGGAACTTTCAGAGTCGGTTTTCACCAGTTTGTGCCAATATGATATTGCCTGCCTTGGAGTTCTGCTTTCTATGGCGTTATTAGTTGGAACCCTGACAATCATAGTTAAAATCCAATAGTATTGAACTACACATATACACAACTTCCTCAATTTTTAAACCACGGGTATACACAACTTCCTAAATATTTATTTTTAGCATTTTAAGTCTAAACTAAGCCTAAATCCAATCTAAAAAAACCCAATATAGCCTACCGACAAGCAGTATTTCCTTTTCAGATTAGAAGATAGACCATGCAGTCACAGCCTGCTCTGAGTTTTTCTTTCTATGGAGACACAATCCTAGCCTCTTCTGCATTTACGGTTTCTGATTCAGAACAATTCACACTTGAATGAAAGTTCAAAGCCCACAGTTGCTTATGCAGTGTTTTCAGGAATGGAGCTGTACTTAATTTTAGATAATATGCTACCAAATTAATACTGTATGTGGCAGAAGAGAAAGGAAATTTGGCTTCATTAACACTTATTTTGGATTAATCCCTGATCAAGGCTGCAGAACAAAGGAAGAGAGAGTCATTTGTTATGACCAGGATTCAAACTTTTATTAGGTTCATTTATATGCAAAAGTTCATTCAGGCCTAATAAAAATGCAGTTACATTGAGTGAAAGATACAATCCTTAACTGCATCCCAAGTACAAGTTATTGCTTCCTTTCTTTTGACTTAAAGAGTCATTGTAATCTGCCATCTTTTGACATTAAATGATATAAAACCAGAGCGCAGAAAGGATACATTTGAAATGCAGAGAAGCAAGAAACGAGATATATTTGAAATACAGAGAAGCCATAGATTTTATACAAAACCTTTCATTTAGGCTCAAAATGCTTTCACTCCTTTAAGTATTTTTTGGGATTGTAGTTAAGGTTATGAAATTCATGGGAAGAAAAGAAAAATCCTTGCATTGGTAAATCATACTGTATTAGAGACGAATGTTCCTTAAATTCAATTTCATAAAAATGGTAGAAAAATTGAGACACCATCCCACTGAGGATAAAGTCACTGGGCTGGTACCACTCATGTGGAACAAGGAAAGCATCTCTTGTAGGGCAGCTCAGGGGTATTTGTTTGTGCCCCAAGAATATTAGAAGGAACAACATTTTGACTCTTTAGTTATAGTGAAAATGTCCATCTCTTTATCAAATCATAGGAAAGCAGTGGTTTCCACCAGATAAAGATATACTGTAATTAAAAAGATCTTGGAATGCGCAGAATTGGATAAACTAACTAAAGAAATACAGGGGAAAGAGGAAACCAAATACTATAAAGTGTGGAATAATTGGTATAATGGTTGAAAAATAAAGAAATAAATTAAAGGAATGAAGAAGGAAAAGAGAAAAATGTGATAGATCAATTAACATATTAGTAGAAATGTAATATAATAGGAAAAAACTGGAACGAGCTCCCCCCAGAGATACGGAGGATCCCGGATCTGCGTACTTTCTGCCGTGCTGTTAAGACCTCCTATTCCAGCAAGCCGGCCTGGCCTAATTTTCTCCCCTTTTCTTTTAAATATCTTTTAAATTTTCTAAAGTGAAATTTTAATTCGTTTTAAATTATTGGGATTTTTAACTGTCGCGGGTTAAATTGTTTAATTTGGTTTTAATTATATTTTAACTTTTGTATTGATGTGTTTTATCTCGTGCCTATTCACCTCCCTGAGTCCTTCGGGAGTAGGGCGGTATACAAATCTAATTAAATGAAAATGAAAAAAATAAATGAAGAAAAAGGCTGAAATAGTTAATATTATAATATCTCTAAATATTAATATATAGTAAAAAATGGATCACTGTTAAATAGCTGAAAAGAAACTAAGATTTTTGTATATGTTGTATGTCTATGAATGTCTTTTTTAATTATGTTTACAATAAAAAACTTTTAAAAAACCCGGAAAGCAGTGGTGAAATTCACATTTTTTTTACTACCGGTTCTGTGGGCGTGGCTTGGTGGGCATGGCTTGGCTTGGTAGGTGTGGCAGGGGAAGGATACTGCAAAATCTCCATTCCCACCCCACTCCAGGGGAAGGATACTGCAAAATCTCCATTCCCACCCCACTCTGGAGCCAGCGAGGTCGTATTTGCCGGTTTTCCAAGCTACTCAAAATTTCCACTACCGGTTCTCCAGAACCTGTCAGAACCTGCTGGATTTCACGCACGGGTGGGTTCTACTTACCTCCTCTACCAGTTCGCAATGGGAGCGTGCACGCACACACGCTTCTCCACATGCGCTGATTGTTCATGATGACATCCGGGCGGGTGGGCAGAGCCTCCTGCCGCAGTTATTATGGTTTGCAAGAACCGGATCAAATCAGAAGCAACCCACCACTGATTTCACCCCTATAGGAAAGTAATCCAATATTCCTCCAATGATTTAACTAAGGTTTATGCGTGAGAGTGCACTTAGTAACAAAAATCCATCAGTATCTATTTGAAGATCCATATGAGTGCCAATTCAAATCTTGGCTATCATCGGGGTGTGAATAGACATTCTGGCAGAAGGGACAGGCAGAAGGATCCCTATAGCAATGAATCCAACTGGCCCATTTCCCCCCTTGTGCCCATTTCCCTGTGATTCAAGAGATATTTTATAAGCAAACAGATGCTTGCATCTTGATTGTTGTTGAATTTTGCTTTTGCTCAGCAAGAAAATATTGCAATTCCTGTAGGAAATAATTATTTTGGTATTGGTGAGATAAAAAGTATAACCTAATAACTTAGTTGTCGAGCCGTGAACAGGCTCGCCATCACTTATGGGGGGGGACGGAGATTAGAAAAGGCAGAACGCAGCCAGAGCTGTCGGACTTACAGAGTTACAGCGACACTCACAACGGCACTTCACAGCAGGAGGCAGCTACAAGCAAAGCCAGGAGCAGCGGAGACAACGGCAGGGAGGGGTGGCTGTTAATGTTTCCTAAATGCGCTTCTGTGACGGGAACAGAGGCGCGGTACTGCCAAACAGCTGTGGAGGGAGGGGAATGTCCCGAGGTTATTTTATTTGCCGGATGTTAGGTTTGCTTTATGCCAAGTTCAGATATATAGCGCCACCTGGCTGCCTCCGGTAGCGCTGACTTTATTAATTTTTCCGGCTTGTTCGTTACTTTGCCTTGCTGCTTTTGGCTGTGTTCCAGTAAAGAGTTCTGGCTACTCCTTAAAGTGTGGAGTCGTTTTTTCACATCAAGCTCGGGCGGGACGACAGGCCGAGATTAGTAATCAGAAGACGTCAGTTAAGATGATCCAAGGGAGAATGCTAATGTCAGCAATACTGACATCATGGAATCAAAACACAAACACACACACATAAATATACACAGACGCACATACACACGCACATATAGCTTTTATTATTTTTACAAATAACTCAAGGCATCGAAAATATCTAACACACTTTCGTCTTCCTATTTTCCCCAAATAACAACCCTGTGAGGTGGGTTGGGCTGAGAGAGAAGGACTGTCCTAAAGATAGCCGGATGACTTTCATAGCTAAGGCAGGACTGGAACTCAGGGTCTCCTGCTTTCTAGCCTGATGTGGTATTTTATTAGCCATTGCATAATGGAAAGGGTCTCATCCAAAAGACTAGTGGAAGACACCCCCAAATCAAACCAAATCAAATCAAAATTTATTATGGTCAATGGTCAGCATATACTTCTAATGGGATGAGTTAGAAGGAAGATTATATTTTATATAATGTCCCTAAATTGCAACAATATTAAAATTGGATAATTACGTACAGTAGATATACATTAGTGGATGGAGAGTTATCGTTCATGAAAACATTTCCAAAAAACACAGTTAAATATCTGTTACATCTTCAAAGACTTTCTAACTTTTACATTTCAAGAACTGGAAGCTGCAAACCTTTAGGCACCCTTAAAGTAAATCTCTCCAATCTCCTAAGAATATAAAGAGATAGATGCTCAAAATCTCAAAAAAGCTTTGATGTATTCAAAGGAAAAAAGGATTAGGTTAAACAATCTTGGAGAACTGCTGAAAATGTAGCAAAATGAGCACTTCATTTGCAATAGGCAACAATGAATTTTAATAATAATCCCAATCCTACATAAAAGCTTCTTTGATAGAAAGAATGACGTCTATAATTTCCTGTAGATAGCAGCACTCTACTCTTTTTGTTCTGTTAATCATTTCCATAGCCAGAGAGAACACATGATGCCCTACATTCTCTTTATAAGTTGTTCCCGGTGGTTTAGCTCAGGCCGGAAAACAATGATGTAGCACTTTGGCAGGAATATGCATCCCAGTAATGCAGCACTGGAGGACAAAATGGAGAAGACCTCCACAGCTACCATGGCTTTTCCTTTTGTGCTCAGATAGGCTGGAAAGAAGGAGATCCACACACTGCAGAAGGCCAACATGCTGAAGGTGATGAACTTGGCTTCATTAAAGCTGTCAGGTAATTTACGGGCAAGAAAAGCCACAATAAAGCTGGCAAGGGCCAAGATACCCATGTAGCCCAAGAAACAGTAGAAGAAGAAAGCTGAACCCTCATTACACTGTAAAATCATTTCTTGGAGCTCTGAGTGCATGTCCAACTCAAGGAATGGAGGAAATGTCGACAACCAAAGAATACAAATGCATACTTGTAAGAGAGAGCATGAGAGGACAATAGAAAAAGCCAATCTTTTCCCCACCCACTTCCTCATCTGAGAACCAGGTTTTGTGGCCATGAAAGCCACAACCACAGTGATAGTTTTGGCCAGTACACTAGAAATGGCTACTGAGAAGGTGATGCCAAACATTGATTGTCGGAGAAGGCAGGTCACTTT
>WNWU01012837.1:0-11345 GCA_012654045.1 Ptyas mucosa | reverse complement strand
ATCTGTTTAGCCTTCACACAAAAGATTCCACAGCAAGCCCTATTTCAGGAACTATCAGAATTTCTTGATCTAATCTCAACTATTTTTAATATACTGATAGATCAGAAAGTCAATGTTTTTCTTGTCTATGGTAATTCCTTCACGATTCTGTGGCTCAGAAATATTGTGTTTTTACGTGATTATGAAAATAAAGAGAGTGCGTCATTTAGAAAAGTTTGGATCCTGATGTTCCCAATTGATTTCACACTGACAGGACTTCAAAGGAGTTGGGATCTCCAGTTGTACCATGGGGCTCTTTCCTTTACAGTGCATTCAAGAGAAGTTTGTGGGTTCAAAGAATTTCTTCAAGTCACCAAACCTTCAACCCACAAAGATGGATTTCTTCAAGAAGTTTGGCAACAATTGTTTGACTGTTCACTTTCAAATGAAGAATCACCCTCAATGGCCGATGAAACGTGCAGTGGAGAAGAGAATTTGGAGAATCTGCCTGCACCTCTGTTTGAGTTGCAGATGACTGGCCAAAGCTACAGCATCTACAATGCTCTTTATGCAGTGGCACATTCTCTGCACAAGGCAGTGAGATCAAGAGCCCCACACAGAGAAAGTCAAAGGTTTGAATTTCAAGCTCTGAAGCCTTGGCAGGTGATGCATCTATGTCACATGAGTGAATGAAACTTTAATATGATGGTCTCTTCTCTATCATATTGTTCTCAACTCCCTCTCTCTTTCATTCTCTTTCAAATAGCTCCATCCATTTCTTCAAGGCATTTCTTTTAACAATTCAGCTGGGGAGAGAGTGTTCCTGAATGAGAAAGGGGAAACAACTGGAGGGTTCGACATCACCAACATGATCACTTTTCCAAACAGGTCCTTTCAGAGAGTTAGAGTTGGAAAGGTAGATCCCAGTGCTCCAAAACGGAAAGAATTATTCATTGATGAAGATCTGATTGTCTGGCATTCTGCATTTAACCAGGTATGGACACATTTAATGGATTGTAATGTAGTCCATTATGATATCATGAAGATGCCTTTGTCCATAAAGCCATATTGAACATAGTCTCTGTATAAATCTATATATCCTTTAAATATTAATCATTTATATAAATCAAGTTTAATAAAATTCAATAGCCCTTTGGGAAGTCAAATATTGCTTCCTGCCATAATGAAGAATTAGAAACTCTTCTAAAAATCTCCCTTTGCAAAACCTTTCATGTTTATGACCAGGTACTTCCAATTTCTCTATGTAATGAGTATTGCTCCCCCGGATACTGGAAGAAAGGAATGGAAGGAAAACAATTCTGTTGCTATGACTGTGTTCCATGTCCAGAAGGGAAGATTTCAAATCAAAAGGGTAAATTAGACATTCCATCAAGTTTCATTAGATAGATTTAAGCAAATTGTAATGCACTACATTGGAATGCATATAATTAATAGTTTTCACAAATTCTTCAGGATGAATATATATTTGTGGATTACAGTCTGTTGTTCAGGAGTCAAAGTTTGCCTATAAGATTCTAAGAGGGAGTCTTTTCAAATACAGGCCCAAAATATATATCCATTCAGCCATAGACCATCTATCATCACGTGATCTCTTATCTATTTATTTACTTTTCACGTCTTCAACCCCATTTGCTGTTCTTTTCCCTAAGATTGTCAGCAAATTAATAGGAAAGACTGAGCTATGGTGGTGGAGTGGTTAGAATGTAGCTATCCAGGCTAATTCCACCAATTGGTTTTCACTGGCTGAAGGTTGGCTCAGTCTTCCATCCTTCCAAAGTTAGTAAAAAAAGGGAATCCAGATTGTTGGGGCGATATGCTGACTCTGTAAACTGCTAATAAAGGGCTTTAAAGCACCATGAAGAGGTATATAAATCTAAGCGGTATTGTTATTGAGCACTCATTTTAAAAAATGCAATTTTTGTAAGGAAATGTTAAGCATTTTTAGAAACTTTTTTCCCTAGTGTTCTCTGTCTGACGATGTCATCTTCATAACTTGTGATCACAGTCTAACCATGGTAAGTCCACCTAAGTAATGTCTGATCTAATAAATATTTCAATGGGAAGTCAAAAGCTAATTAGAATTAGAAGAGCAAGGAAAATTATTCTTAGCAGAAACTTCCATCTGAACGTATAATTTGAGGCTACAGGCATTGGTTTAATTGAAACACTTCATCTTTTTTTGGTTTTGTCCCGTATTTTTTTATAAGAACCAAGGTGGCACAGTGGTTAGAGTGCAGTACTGCAGCTACTTCAGCTGACTGCTCGTTCAGCAGATCAGTGGATCAAATCTCACCAGCTCAAGGTTGACTCAGCCTTCCATTCTTCTGAGGTGGGTAAAATGAGGACCCAGATTGTTGGGGGCAATATGCTATTCAGTATACTGTCTTTGGTGTAAGCCGCCCAGAGTCCTCGGAGAGTGGGCAGCATAGAAAAATGACTGATAAAAAATAAATAAAAAATATTAAAGTATGATTAATATTATGATTACAGGGACATGGTGCCTCAGTGGCTAAAACGCTGAGCTTGTCAATCAGAAGGTTGACAGTTCAGCTTTTCGAATCCCTAGTGCTGCGTAAGGGGGTGAGCTCCCGTTATTTGTCCCAGCTTCTGCCAACCTAGCAGTTTGATAGCACGTAAAAAAATGCAAGTAGAAAAATAGGGACCACCTTTGGTGGGAAGATAACAGCGCATTTGGCATTTAGTCATGCCGGCCACATGGCCATGGAGATGTCGGCTCTTTGGCTTTGAAACGGAGATGAGCACCACCCCATAGAGTCGGGAACGACTAACACATATGTGTGAGGGGAACATTTACATTTACCTTTTTACTTCAGAGGCAGTATCTCTGCTTCTCTTACCATCATCACAGTTTTCTTCTCTATGCTTTGGAAAAATTAAAAAAGCATTAATGGTCCTTAACGATTTCAATGGATAATTGCCCTTCCCACTTTACTTGTGAATTCTAAAGCATACAGCACAGGAAGAATTGCATTTTCATTGACAAATGATCACACTAGTGCTTAATGGAAACAAGTCAAAATGAATCACAATGGTCCATCCATGATGATTTTCAAAAGCATGGATTGCATAGATGACAAATTCTTCACTTTTCTTCCAGATATGGATGACTGTTTTGAATGTTCACAAGATCATTATCCAAATAAAGAAAAGAAAGGATGCATCCTGAAACTACTGGTCTTTCTAACTTTTGAAGAAAGCTTAGGAATTGGTTTGGCCTCGGCTGCTCTTTGTTTCTTCTTCTTGACTTCTTGGGTACTTGGAACATTTATTAAGCACAGGGAGACTCCCATTGTCAAAGCCAACAACAGGTCCCTCACCTACACCCTGCTTGTCTCTCTTCTGCTCTGTTTTCTCTCCTCTTTGCTCTTCCTCAGCCAACCTGGCAAGCTGACCTGCCTTCTCCGACAACCAACTTTTGTCATCAGTTTCTCAGTGGCCATTTCTAGTGTACTGGCCAAAACCATCACTGTGGTTGTGGCATTCATGGCCACGAAACCAGGTTCTCAGATGAGGAAATGGGTGGGGAGATGACTGGCCTTTTCTATTGTTCTCTCATGCTCTGTCTTACAAGTATGTATTTGTATAATTTGGTTGTCAACATCTCCCCCATTCCCTGAGTTGAACATGCACTCACAGTCCCAAGAAATGATTTTACAATGCAATGAGGGGTCAGCTTTCTTCTTCTACTCTGTCTTGGGATACATGGGACTCTTGGCCATTGACAGCTTTATTGTGGCTTTTCTTGCCCGTACATTACCAGACACCTTTAATGAAGCCAAGTTCATCACCTTCAGCATGTTGGCCTTTTGCAGTGTGTGGATCTCCTTCTTTCCAGCTTATCTGAGCACAAAAGGAAAAGCCATGGTAGCTGTGGAGGTCTTCTCCATCTTGGCCTCCAGTGCTGCATTACTGGGATGCATATTCCTGCCAAAGTGCTACATCATTCTTTTGCGGCCTGAACTCAACCACAGGGAGCAACTCATAAAGAGAAATTAGTACCCAATGTTGTCTTTCTTCCTAGAAAAAAATGCTGACAACAAAGAATAAAAGGACCATTTCCTATTTACAGAAACCGTGTAGTTTTGATTTGGGCCTAAGAGGATATATGGAGGTTTATTTTTATTACGGTTCATCATGCAAGTTAGGTGTTCAGAATGGAATTGACAGGTTTTTTTCACACATCAAATCCTTTCCAAAGACCTGGGATTGGCAGATGTGGATTTTTTTTTTTTTTTGGTAGGGTGTAAACTGTTCTGAATAAAGCATCTTGTGCAACTGACTGGTGGTGAATTTGTCAATACTGATGTTGTTTAAGTGAATCTCCAGATGTTTTGAGATAATACCCAAAGTGCCTATTATTTTTTTTAAAAAAATTGATTTATATGCCGCCCTTCTCCGGAGACTCAGGGCAGTTTACAATGCACTAAGCAATAGCCTTCATACTTTTGTATATTTATACAAAGTCAGCTTATTGCCCCCATAAACTGGGTCCTCAATTTACCTACCTTAGAAAGGATGGAAGGCTGAGTCAATCTTGAGCCTGGTGAGATTTGAACCTGCAATAATTGCAGGCAGTTGGTGTTAATAACAGGGTGCTTTAGACCACCATACTACCAAGGCTCCTTACTATTGGTACTACATTGGCTTTATTTTGCCCTGGTCATTTTTTTTTCTTTTTAACAATCCTGTAATCCTTTGCATTGGAAGGAGTTCAGACGACTTAATGGTGATGAGCATTTACTGGCCAGATGCCCTTCCTGACACCTATATGGAACTCACAGCAGATAGTTTGTCTGTCCCGCCAGAGAGAGGAATATCTGCCGCTACCTAGGATTGAAATCACAGCCTCCTGATTGTGAGGAGTGAGGTCCACCTTTAGGCCACCATGCTATCTGTTAATGTTAAGATTTATTATGTTTACTCATTCCAAAATGGATTTTTTTTACAATGAAAAAAATATGTGGAGGCTATAGAAACAGTGCCGAGAAGAGCAACAAAGATGATTAGGGGAGTGGAGGCTAAAACATATGAAGAACCATTGCAGGAACTTAGGATGTCTAGTCTAATGAAAAGAAGGACTAGGGGAGACATGATAGCAGTCTTCCAATATCTGAGCGGCTGCCACAAAGAAGAGGGAGTCAAGCTATTCTCCAAAACACCTGAGGGCAGGACAAGAAGCAATGGGTGGAAACTAATCAAGGAGAGAAGCAACTTAGAACTAAGGAGAAATTTCCTGACAGTGAGAACCATTCATCTGTGGAACGACTGGCCTCCAGAAGTTGTGAATGCTCCAACACTGGAAGTTTTTTAAGAAGGGGTTGAATAACCATTTGTCCGAAGTGGTGTAGGGTTTGCTGCTTAAGCAGGGGGTTGGACTAGAAGACCTCAAAGGTCCCTTCTAATGCTGTTATTCTATTCAAAATAACTGCACATAATGTTGCATTTTCAATTATTTTTCCCAAGATTCTATAACTTAACCCATTCTCCTTTTCAACATGGCAAGATAGCAAGACTTCATGAATTAAGTTTTTTTGGTTAGAAGATTTAATTTATTGTTTATATAAACATCCATGTGCACACATACATTCTCTGCCTCTCTCTGTCTCTGTCTCTCTCTCTCTGTCTGTCCCTCTATCTCTGTCTCTCTGTCTCTATCTCTGTCTCTCTGTCTCTCTCTCTCTCACACACATACACTATTAGGTTTGTCATTTTTTGAGGGAAAACATGTGACATGATCAGAATCTGAATTTCCTCTATATATATATATATATATATATATATATATATATATATATATATATATATATATAAAATTGTGCTTTTTTTGGACTCCTTCCATTTCCTACTATTCACCCAGAGATGAAGAAGCTTTTGGGATGAGAAGTGAAACATCTTCAAAGGAAAACCAGAAAGTCGAGTTACCTCTTGAAAAAGCGCCTCTGGAAGGATGATGGCCTAGCTATAATAATGACTTCCTAACTTTCTGATAAAATATATGACCTTATGGTGAACTGAAGCTTACATAGTATCCCCTAGTATTTTTTAATTGTCATTTGAATAGAATAGAAGAACAGAGTTGGAAGAGAGCTTGGAGGTATTCTAATCCAACCCTCTGCTTAGGCAGGAAACCCTACATCACTTCAGACAAATGCCTATCCAACCCCTACTTAAAAAACTTCCAGTGTTGGAGCATTCACAATTTCTGGAGGCAAGTTGTTCCACTGATGAATTGTTCTCACTGTCAGGAAATTTCTCCTTAGTTCTAAGTTGCTTCTCTCCTTGATTAGTTTCCACCCATTGCTTCTTGTCCTGCCCTCAGGTGGTTTGGAGAATAGCTTGACTCCATATTGACTGACATCCCTGAGATATTGGAACACTGCTATCATGTCTCCCCTAGTCCTTCTTTTCATTAAACTAGACATACCCAGTTCCTGCAATTTGTGGGTGGAAATTTTAACTGGGTTGGAAACACAGCTAGCTATTTTAAATAAAAGAATTCAGAAGGACAACAGGATGAGGATTTGTAAGGTGACTTAAAACGAGTGAAGTAATTGTGTTGAAATGGCTGACTATATCCTGCTAAAGTGGAATCTGAAGAGTAGGGAGGCCCTGCAGCCTTATTGGAGACAGGAAGTAAGAAGGCAGGGTGAATCTTGGCCTAGTTTATTTTTGCCAGTTTGTTCTCTAATGTAGAATATCATGAACAAAATCAGACTGGAAATAAAAGTTAAAATATACGCGCACGCACACACACACAAATTGTAAGAGAACACCTTTCTGATCTTGATGAATACAAATCACCAGGACCTGATGGATTACATCCCAGAGTTCTAAAGGAGCTGGCAGATGTCATCTCAGAACCATTGCACCACATCTTTCAAAAATCCTGGAACACCGGGGAACTACCAGAGGACTGGAAAAGAGCTGATGTGATTCCCATCTTCAAAAAAGAGGGGGGAAAAAACAGACCCAGGAACTGACAGACCAATCAGCCTAACATCAATACCCAGGAAGATACTGGAAAAGACAATAATAATAATAATAAAAACCAGATCTGCCAACACCTAGAAATGAGTAGAGTAATAACTAGCAGTCAGCATGGGTTTGTTAAAAACAGATCATGCCAAACCAATCTTATTTTTTTTTTAAATTTGATTTATATGTCGCCCTTCTCCGGAGACTCAGGGTGGCTTACAATGCGTTAAGCAATAGCCTTCATACTTTTGTATATTTATACAAAGTCAGCTTATTGCCTCCACAATCCGGGTCCCCATTTTACCTACCTCGAAAGGATGGAAGGCTGAGTCAACCTTGAGCCTGGTGAGATTAGAACTTGCAGTAATTTGCAGGCAGCTGAATGTTAATCACAGTGCCTTAGTCTACTGCGCCACTCAGGTCTCTCAGTTCATTCATCAGCATGACTAAATTATTAGACCAGTGAAATACTGTCAACATAATATACTTAGACTTCAGCAAAGCAATCGACCAAGAAGACCACAACCTACTTCTTCGTAAGCTAGAAAAAAATAGGATAGATAGCTTCACCACCAGATGGATTTGCAACTGGCTGACAAACCATACTCAACGAGTAGTCCTTACTGGGTATAAGTCTACATTGAGAGAAGTAAGCAGTGGGGTGCCACAAGGTTCCGTCTTAGGCCCAGTACTCTTCAATATCTTCATAAAACGACTTAGATGAGGGAATAGAAGGGGAACTCACCAAATTTGCAGATGATACTAAGCTGGCAGGAATAGCTAACACTCTAGAAGATAGGCTCAAGATCCAGATGGATTTTGACAGACTTGAACACTGGGCCTTATCTAAAAAAATGAAATTCAATGTAGAGAAAAGTAAACTCTTACACTTAGATAAGAAAAACCAAAAGCACACATATAAACTGGGGAAAACCAGGCTTAATAGCAGTGACTGTGAGAGGGATCTTGGAGTCTTGGTGGACAATCAGCTATGAGCCAGCGGTGTTCAGCGGCAGCTAAAAAAGCCAATGCATTCCTAAGTTGCATTAACAGAGGGATACAATCAAGATCAAGTGACCTACTAATACCACTCTATAAAGCCCTAGTAAGATGACACCTAGAGTACTGCATCCAGTTTTGGTCACCACACTATAAAAATATGTTGAGACTCTAGAAAAAGTGCAGAGGAGAGGAACCAGGATGATTAGTGGACCGGAGACTAAAACATATGAAGAATGGTTACATGAACAGGGCATGGCTAGTCTAGTGAAGAGAAGGACCAAGGGAGACATGATAGCTGTCTTCCAATACTTGAGGGGCTGCCACAGAGGTGAGGGGGGTCAAGCTGTTTGCCAAAGCACCTGAAGGCCAGACAAGGAATAATGGATGGAAACTGACCAAGGAGAGATTCAACCTAGAAATAAGGAGAAATTTTCTGACAGTGAGAACAATCAACATCTTGCCTTCAGAAGTTGTGGTGATTTCATCACCTGAGGCTTTCAGGAGAAAATTGGACCGCTATTTATCAGAAATGGTGTAGGGTCTCCTGCTTGGGTAGGGGGTTGGACTAGATGACCTATAAGGTCCCTTCCAACAACTTTGCTAAATCTGTTAAAAGTGAATCAATGCTAGTAGGGATTAAAGCATCCAAGAAAAGAATGTATAACTTTTTACTGAATATATTTGAAGAACTATAGAAAAGTGAAAAAAAATATATCCAAAATATCTTCCCAATTCTACTTCTTCAAGTATTTTCAAAGCAATCAGTCAATTATTAGGTGACCCAACAAAAGAGAGAAAGATGTTGGTCAGCTATGCCAAGAAAACAAGGCCAGCTTGCCAATTATATTATATACCTTACAAATAACTGAAATCAGTCTGTTATCCAAGTAGGCCAAAACCATCAAAGATTCTCACAGAAGGGAATAGGAATTGAGAAACAACCCACATAATTACTTCTAGAGCCACATGAGGGCACAAAGGGATTGCTTCGTAGGTTTATTTCCACAGATTCTCTTCCTCCTGTTTTATCTGCCAGAACTTCTCTTTGACTGACAGACTTGGACATTTTCTTCATAACAATAGAATGGAGATGTTGCTTCTTCTGATGTTCTCGGTTCACAGAGTAGCTACTCTAAGATGCCCTGCAAGTGAAGCTTTCCCTGTTCCACATGAGTGGTTCCAGCCTGGTGACCTCATCATTTGTGGGATGGTCTCTCAAATATTTTACAACTTTGATGAAATTGAATTTAAGGACCATCCTTCTCTAAAACCTTATCCCTTACCAGTGTAATACTTTTTTTTCCTTCATGTTTCCCCCAATTTTAGCCAGCTCCCCAAAAATTTCTTATATGATTAAAAGCTGTATGAACATAATACAAATGTTATATCTATTATAATGTAATTTCTTTATCTTTTGAGGGTATCTGGTTGTGGGAGAAGAAATATTTTCTTTAAGTTAATGTCTTTCTCATGTAAATTATAGTCTTTTTCACTCATACATTAAATGTTTGCGAAAACAAGTTTTTTAAAGAATATTCACTGAACTCAATGTATTTTTTTTAAAAAAAGATCTGCATTTGATTCCTCACAAAACATGCAGACAGTAAATGAATGATAGTTGTTGAATCCGTTCATATTCTGTTTTGTGCGAAGTTGAAGGAAAATAAAAGTAGTTCCTTGGAACTACTTGGAAAATAGCTTATTATTCTCGTGGCTGTAATGCTTATTTATTGTAAGGCATGGACATACATGGAAATTGGTGATTACTGGAGTAATCTATGAATTACTCCAGTATTTTATTATTTAATTCTCATAATCCTAGTCTCTGTAGAAATGATGCCAAATTATAACAATGTTTAAATGTATTAATCAATTGGATTTTTTAAAAACTTATTGGCAGTGTAGTCACCAAATTCTATCAACATGCCGTCGCCTTGGCCTTTGCTGTGAAGGAGATCAATGAGGATTCTGAGATCTTACCTAATGTCACTCTTGGGTTCCACATCTATGACAGTTACTACAATCCAAGGATGATCTACCGCACAACTCTGGACCTGCTTTTCAAATCTAAGGGATTTTTTCCTAACTACAAATGCGATAACCAGAAGAATCTCATGGCCATTATTGGAGGATTAGATGCTTCTACTTCTTCCTTTATGGCAGAAAGTATAAATCTCTTCAAGATTCCACAGGTAATTTGGGGAGAGCAGGAAGAGATAAATTGGTGTTCTTTTGTAATGAGCATTAGAGATCATTCCATTTCCATATTTTCCCTTTTGTTGTCAAGGACCTTAGAGTACTCATCTCTAATGATCTAGGTACCAGAGCTCACTGTAACAGCATTGCCAAAAAGGCATTAAGAGTAGTTAACCTAATCTTGCGAAGCTTCTTCTCTGGTAATATTGTACTGCAAACTAGGGCATACAAAACCTTTGCTAGATCAATTCTCAAATACAGCTCATCTGCCTGGAACTCACACTGCATATCGGACATTAATACAATCGAACGAGTCCAGAGATATTTCATGAGAAGAGTCCTCCACTCCTCTGCTCACAACAGAATACCTTATGCCACCAGGCTTGAAATTTTGGGCTTAGATAACTTAGAACTATGCTGCCTTCGGTCTGACCTAAGTGTAGTACACAAAATTATCTACTGCAACGTCCTACCTGTCAATGATTATTTCAGCTTCAACCACAACAATACATGAGCACACAGTAGATACAAACTTAAGGTAAACCACTCCAAACTTGATTGCAGAAAATAGGACTTCAGCAACAGAGTAGTCAATGCCTGGAATGCTCTACCTGACTCTATGGTTACATCCCAAAACCCCCAAAATTTTAACCTTAGACTGTCTACTGTGGACCTCACCCCATTCCTAAGAGGTCTGTAAGGGGCATGCATAAACTCACCAACATGCTACCATCCCTGTACTAATGTCCCCTTTTATTCATATCCATTTCATGTATTCAGAATCATGTTTATACTTATATCTGTTATCTAATAGATGCTTGACAAAATAAATAAATAAATAATAATAATAATTGTCCTGAGTAATGACTCTGTCTCTCTTTGTTTTTTGTTCAGCTGACCTATGGCTCCTTTGCCCAAGAAGAGCTCCAGGCTACTAAGTTATCTTCACTTTATTGCATGGTCCCAAAAGAGGAACATCAATACAGTGGAATTATACAGCTTCTCCTCTATTTTGGATGGACATGGATCGGAGTCTTCACTTTCGAGAAGAAGAAGGGAGAACATTTCTTGCAGAAAATGCATCCGTTGCTTTCCCAAAATGGGATCTGTTTAGCCTTCACACAAAAGATTCCACAGCAAGCCCTATTTCA
>WNWU01012830.1:0-21173 GCA_012654045.1 Ptyas mucosa | reverse complement strand
GGCATCATTTCCTCAGTTCAAAGCCCACATCTCGAAATTTAGCTCAGAAGGTTTGACATTAACCATTTTGGGACATTTTGTAGGGCTGAAAACTCATGGAGCTTCCACATGTATTCATTTGTAGGTGTTTGTACCTGTATTTCTTTCTATATGCATATATGTGCAATTATATAATCTATCCTCAATACATCCAGAAAATTGAGCCAGAAATCAAAATATATTCCAGTTCCTTCAGAAAACCACACAATTCTCCTTCTCTAGCAGCTAATAGACAAAAGAGTGAAAATTAACATGAGATTTTGAGCTGGAAAAAGAGGATACGAAACTCAAGGATACATTTCATGAAAGATCAAGGAAGATTATTTTTCATTCAGAAAAAGATGGAAATATCTGGAAGTTAGGGGGAAGGAAAAGGTCTTATTGGGCAGGACACATAGGACAGATAATGGTACAGGCCTTCCTCTGGGAAGAAGCAACCGGCTTTAATCAAAACACCACTAAACAATAGATCACACATATTTTTCACCTCAAGAATATCAGTTGTGGAAAAGCTCTATAGATCTGCCTATTGTGGGAAAAGCACAGATTGCAAATCATAGCTGATTAAACAAGAAGATCCTAACTGTAGAAAAGCCATACAAATTATGCAAATATGCCAAAATGTTTGGTCAGAACAGCTTCCTTGTGGTTCATGGAATGATCCACACAAGAGAGAAGCCATATGAGTGCTCACCAGCAACATGGTGATACATCACAGGACACCCATCACATAAGAGTGTCCAAATTGTGTGAAAGTTTCATTGGAAATTACCACATCATGAGACAACAAAGGACTCACACAGGAGAGAAACCATTTGAATGTCCTGATTGTGGGAAAAGTTTTAGTCGCAATTCCAGCCTGGTGTCACACCAGAGGATTCACACAGGAGATAAACCATTTGAATGTCCTGATTGTGGGAAAAGTTTCAGTCGCAATTGCAGCCTGGTGAAACACCAGAGGACTCACACAGGAGAGAAACCATTTGAATATCCTGATTGTGGGGAAAGGTTCAGTAACTATTCCCATCTGGTGTCACACCAGAGGACTCACACAGGAGAGAAACTATTTGAATGTCCTGCTTGTGGGAAAAGTTTCAGTTCCAATTCCAGCCTGGTGACACACCAGAGGATTCACACAGGAGAGAAACCATACGAGTGCCCAGACTGTGGGAAAGATTTCTGTACTAAGACTAGCCTTTTAAATCATGTGCTTATACACACAGGGGAGAAACCATTTAAGTGCCCAAGAGTGGACGGTGCTGCAGGAAACATTCCACCCTTATTGCACACAAGAAAATGCACAAAGTGATGAGTAATGACCTAAAGCAGTGGTTCCCAAAGTGCGTGGTACCAAAGTGGGGGCAGTGGGATGACTTAGGGGGGCAGTAAGAGGCATGGGGGCTGGCAGGGGGGCGCTAAGTGGCAAGACCACATAAAGTGGCCCCCACACTTTGGCCTCTGCCCTACAGCAGTTACCTCCTTGCAAGAAAAGAGCAAGAAAAAACAGCTCCTTTCAGCTTCAGCATAGGCTAATTAGCACAAGTTGATTAGATTGGCCTCCCGACTCTCTCAGCTGTTTTGTGCAGGGCTCTGCTGCTTGCTTCAAAGAGTGTTGCAGCAGATTTTTTTTCACCTTGTGCTAATCAAGCTATGCTGAAAAGGCATAGGCAGAGGCAGAGGGAGATTTCTTTTTCTTCTTTTTCCTCACTAAAAAAGGTAGGTGCAAACAATGGGAAATTTAAGGCAAAAGAGTAGAGTTTAAGATTTTAAAACACAAAAGAAAAAAAGGAGAAAGAAAAAGGCAAAAAAAATGGGAAGGGAGAAAAAGAAATGAAAGAGAAAGATGTTATACATATTTAGAATTGAAATATGAATAGTAGTAAGAAATAAATGGGAAATCATGATTGTAAAAATGAAATGAATAATAATTAGAATAGTTGTCTTTGTATTTTTGAAATCTAGACAATAATAAGTTTTTCTTTTTTTCTTTTTTTTAGAAATATGAATAAGTATAAACTGTAACAATTGAAATACCTTTAATGGTATATGGTGGTGAAAATAAAAAGGATTAAGTTGTAGCTTGGATAACATTATTCTATTTTTCATTTAACAGCATTTTCACATATAATTTCTACAACTAGCATCCTTCTCTTTATTAACAAATTAACGTTTTCACTGACTATTAACCATTTTCTCTTAGTCCCTCCACAGTTCTCTTTCTTGATGTTTTCCTCCCTTTCTCCCATTTCTTTACCTTCTTCTTTTTCCAGTTCTTATATCTCCCCTTCAGCCTTTTTCCTTTAATTTTAACTCTATTACTTTTCATTCTCAATCTTACCCCATTTATTTCTCTTTTCTTCATATTTGAGATGTATTTTCCCATATCCATTTTTATTCCATCACTTTTGAACCCAGTGTAATCATCTTTAACATTTTTCCCCAATTATTTCCTTTTCAATATTATCTCCTTGTTTCTCTTGTTTCTCATTCATCTTTTCTCTTTCTTTTTTTTGCAAGCTAACCAATTCTCTGCTTCTTTATTTCCCTTAAATGCCTCCCTTACTTTTTGAAACATCTCCCTTAGTGTCTCATATTCAGCTTTTTTCTCCCTGGGTATCCTCGAGATTTTCCACCCCAGAATTTCCCAGGCAGCATCTCTTCGGGATAAGAGCACTCAGGCTATAGTTAGAGATTGTGGGTCCTCATGGAAGAAGAAAACAAGAGGAAAGCGAAATAGTTTATCTTTTCCTAACAATTCATTGCACCAAGTATGTCTACTCAGATTGTGAATGAGGCACGCAAATGGAGGAAACCATATGAATAGCAAATATATTGGGGGAGTTTGGGGCAGTGACAAAAGCAGTGTAAAATCTCCGGTGCAAAGGCTATTCTGCCTTGCCTGTAACCTTCATGGAGAAGAGCTGTAGGAATATTGAGTTGAGAAAAGGGAGTGTGTTTTTGTGTACAGGATCTCCTTCGCTTGGAGGTTCCTCCTTGTTAGTCTTTGATGGCTGGGAGGTGTGAGCAGAACCAAGGGATTGATACGAGGGGTGGATTCTAAATTTTTTTACTACCGGTTCTGTGGGCGTGGCTTATTTTGTGGGCGTGGCTTGGAGGTCATGTGACCGGGTGGCCGTGGCTATGTGTATAGGGACTACTCAGAGGGCTGAAAAAAGTCATTTCTGACAGGTCCTCGCACTTTTGACTGGTTGTCATACTTATGACCATCCTCACATTTATGCCTGTGCAGCATTCTTAACAACCATGTCACTCATTTGACAATTGCTTCTCTATACCATGGTGATAAGATAGGGCAAAAAATGTAAAATGTGAGGACAGTCGTAAGTTTGAGGACTGGTCAAAAGTGCGAGGACCAGTCAAAAATAACTTTTTCAGCCCATTGAGGAGTCCACATGCACAAAAGGACTACCCAGGGAGCTGAAAAAAGTAATTTCTGACAGGTCGTCGCACTTTTGACCGGTCTTTGCACTTATGACTGGTCATCATTTATGCCCATTTTAGCATTCTTAACAACCGTGTCACTCATTTCACAACTGCTTCTCTTCACCATGGTGACAAGATAGGGCAAAAACGTAAAATGTGAGGACAGTCGTAAGTTTGAGGACTGGTCAAAAGTGTTAGGACCAGTCAAAAGTAACTTTTTCAGCCCTCTGAGTAATAAATATGCATAAAAAGATACAGCAAGAGAGAGGGATGAAGGAAGGGAAGGGAAATTAGAGTAGGAGTGAGGGTAAGAGAGGGAGGAAGAGAGGAGGAGAAGGAGAAAGGAAGAGGAAGTAGGGAGGAGAAGAAGGAGTGGAAGAGAAAGTAAGAAGGAAAGAAAAGAGAGAGGTGGTAGGTTTGAGGAGAAAGATTGCTGTACAATAAAAAAGATGAAAGGGAAGAAAGCCAACCCCAAACAAATATTAAGATATTAAGATAAAGAATGAATTGTTAAACTTTACAGAATAAAAGAGAACAAATTTGAATAAATAGCAATAATTAGAAACACACATATAAACATACAATGTATTTTCTTTGAACAGAGTATTTGGCCAGTTCACAAATTTAAACAGTGTTTAGTCATTTCAATTAAATTTACAATTTCTATATTTCCTTTTTGCCATATTTATTCCTCATCTATTTTTTTAAAAAACCAATATTACCCTTCATCCTCATCTCTAATCTTAATCAAATTCAATTTTTCCCTTCTATTCTATATTATATCCCTTCGCATTGTCATCTATTTTTATATCCATCCTCACATTGGTTAATTATGTAATATTACAGTTGTTTAATACAAATTCAACATTTTAATATAAATCAATTAGCTATATAACTATCTTTTTTTGCATATTAATATGATCATGAATATTCCAATTATTTCCATGCAATCCAATTTCTTACAAATCCATTAATTATATTTACCAATAATAATAAACCAAATAATTTCCCCCATATATTCCTCCAAACCACAATTTAACCATTTCTGCTTTCAACACAGTATACAATTAATAGTATCTCAATTATTACAATTCCCTAGCTAAATAGAGCCTTTTTTTCTTTTGTGTTTTAAAATCTTGAACTCTCCTCTTTTGCCATTTGCCATAAACTTCCCATTGTTTGCACCTACCTTTTTTGATGAGGATAAAGAAAAGAAATCTTCCTTTCCAACGTTGCAAGCAAACAGCAAAGCCAACAACCTGCTTTACTTTCGGTTTCGGTTTCAGCTTGAATTGCACAAGGAGAAAAAAAATCTGCTCCAGCAGCACTCTTTGCAGCTAGCAAAAGACCCCTGCGCAAAACAGCTGAGAGCAAATCAGCTGAGAGTTGGGAGGCTGATCTAATCCACTTGTGGTAATTAACCTAGGCTGAAGCTGAAGGGGGCTGTTTTTTCTATTTTTGCAGGCACCGGTCTACTCATTTGTTTTCTTTTAACACTGATCAGCTGTAGGGTGACCCTTTGAAGCCCCGCGGCAAGAGTTTAAACAGTTTTTTCCCCCTCTAGCCATTAGCTGGGACTCAGGAGGCAGCAATAGATTGTGAGTGGGTGACCGGGACAGGAACTGGTTTGAGGGCGTGGCCAGCCAATCTTATTACCGGTTCTCCGAACCATTAAATTTTTTTACTACAGGTTCTTGCGAACCGGTGCAAACCGGGAGCAACCCACCACTGATTGATACTTTTGTGGTTCCCCCCTTCGTAGGGAAATGTGAGGAAAAAAGATGTACAGTAGATGTTTCATTTCTAAAACAGCATTGCATAAGACTCATGAATAGATTTTGAGGGGGGGAAAGGAAAGTGTCAGCGTTTCTGTAAACATTGGGACAATGTAATGCAACGCGCTCTTCCCAACACATGGGAGACAGGTTACAATGTTTTTTAGTAGGTCACATTGCATCTGATCCCTTTGAAGGATACTCGGTGACCAGGAGTAGATCAGGACTGGCATGTGGAGAAACCAAGATGCAACTCAATGGTCTGTCTGGATAATCACTGGGGACTTTCCATGACTGAGAATAGGATACGATACGATATAATAGGATTGAATGGAAATGAATTCTTTTATTGGCCAAGTGCGATTGGACACAAGGAATTTGTCTTTGGTGCATATGTTCTCAGTGTACATAAAAAGACAAGATACATTTGTCAAGAATCATAAGGTACAAACTTAATGATACTCATAGGGTACTAATAAGTAATCAAATCATAGTAGGAAACAATATAAATGGTAAGGATACAAGCAACAAAGTAACAGTCATACAGTCATAAGTGGGAGGAGATGGGTAATAGGAACAATGGGAAGATTAATAGTAATAGTAATTCAGAGTTAGTAAATAGTTTGACAGTGTTGAGAGAATTATTTGTTTAGCAGAGTGATGCTATTCAGTAAAAAACTGTTGTTGTGTCTAGTTGTTCTGGTGTGCAGTGCTCTATAGCGTCATTTTGAGGGTAGGAGTTGAAACAGTTTAGGGGTCTGTAAATATTTTCACAGCCCTCTTTTTGACTCATGCAGTATACAGGTCCTCAATGGAAGGCAGGTTGATAGTAACTGTATATTCTGCAGTTCTAATTATTCTCTGAAGTCTGGGTCTGTCTTGTTGGGTTGCAGAACCAAACCAATTATAGAGGTGCAGATGACACACTCAATAATTCCTTTTTAGAACTGTATCAGCTGTTCCTGGTGTCAGGGAGTTGATTGATCCCATCCTGACTCTGGGATAATCACCCCCTGGTTTAGAGGTTTGGACCGTGGCTTCTCCTCGCAAGTATACTCTGAGAAAACAAACCCAAAGAAGTATTTTCTAAGAAAACTCATTTTATTGTAAAAGTAAAATAAAGATAACTCTTGCTAATTAATTGGCTACATCTTGGCAGCGTTCCTGCCGCACCTCTTGGCAGGGAGAACAAAGGAGTTAAGAAAAAATGAAGGCTAGAAAGGAATGTGCATGTTTCTCTATTGTCCTTTTAGGCCCAATAATAACTCAATTGATTTATTTCAATATAGCACAGCTAACTTTATTGTTTCTCTTTCACAGGATATCATCGCACACACAAGATCAGGGAGGAGCATCAACTTATATACAGAGAAGGAGGAGCAAAAGGTAAGGAGGGACTTGGTGGGAGGTGCTATATATATATATATACATACATACATACATATGTACAACAACTGTTAACCCTTAATTGTAATGCTCATATTATATACATTGAGATAGGTATTTTTAATCACAACAAATCCCCCTCTAAAATACCTAGCTGTTTAAACATATAATACATTTATATTCGCACATTGATCTTAGAAGTTAGATATGCATGTTGTCTGGCAGGTAGGGGTTTTGTCAAAATATCCGCGACTTGTTCAGTTGTCTCACAGTACGCAGCTTTAATGAATCCCATGTTGGATTCTGTCTCACATGCTTGTACTTTATATCAATGTGACGAGATCTTTTTCCCACTGCTTCGGCTGTGGAGATGTCAATTGCAGCTTGGTTGTCTTCATTTATGAGAATGGGATAGATAGGTTCTGCCCATACATTAGTCAATAAATCGTCAAACCAAGTCAAGCTGTTTGTAGCTTTTGATAAACAAATGTATTCGGCTTCAGCCGTTGACGTGGCAATTAAATTTTGTTTGCCAGTAAACCAATAAACAGGACAATCATTCACAAAAAAAATATAACCAGATGTACTCTTATGGCTCTTAGAATCACCAGCCCAATCAGCATCCGCGTAGCAGGTTAACAACGGTCTTTCTGACATGTTGGGTTCTAAATACAGACAAACATCTATAGTTGACTTTAAATACCTCAATATCCTTTTTATACCTTCCCAATGAAATATATTTGGTTTATTCACTTTTCTAGATAAAAGGTTTACGGCTAATGTAATGTCAGGTCTGGTCCAGTTTGATATGTAGAGTAACGACCCAATTATAGATCTGTACAAAGTGTTATCAGGGAATGGCTCATATTCTTCATTCATATTTTTAACAAAATCAGTGTACCTGATGGGTGTACCTGATGGTTTTGATTCAGACATATTACATTTCTGTATTAACTCTATATTTTTTTCCTTTTGAGACAATTTGAATCCTTTATTTGTTTTATCTATCTGCACACCTAGGTATTTATTTACCTTGCCTAATATTTTTAAGCTGAAATGTTTACCTAATTCTTTTGCAAATTCTTCGCATTTTGATTTTTCTTTTCCAAAATATAAAATATCGTCAACGTAGACAAGTACGTATTCCGTGGATGTGTTGGTTATTCTTGTAAAGAAGCATAAGTGAGATGAAGTGGCTGTGAACCCTATGTTTTTTAGAATTTTAGATAAACAGTCATACCAGCGTTTACCCGATTGCTTCAAACTGTACAAACTCTTATTCAGCAACCAAAATTTTTCTGTTTCTGTGGTTTTACCAGGGGCTTTTACATATATTCTTTTATCCAGATTGGCAGGTAAATATGCGGTCTGGACGTCGTATTGATATACATCTAGGTTCAGAATAGATGCCAATACAAAAGCAGTTTTTACACTTTCGGATCGAACGGTGGGAGAATAAGTGTCCTCATAGTCGTCTGGAAATTTTTGGGCAAACCCTTGGGCTACCAGCCTTGCTTTATATAGATAATTATTGTTTTCTAATTCTTTTATTTTGAATACCCACTTTGTGCCAATAGGGGATTTATCTATGGGTGATGAGACAGGTGTATATACCTCTAATTCCTTTAAACTGTCCATTTCCTTTTTCATTGCCTCTTCCCATTTTAATTTTTCTTCTTGGGGTAATTTTAATATATCTTCATAGTTTTTTGGAGTTACTTTGATTGTGTTTATGGATAGTATATAATCATCTAGTTTCTTTGGTTTGATGTTTCTACTTGATCTAATAGGTCTGTCTGGGGGTGTTTCATCACTGTGCATGTATCTAGCCTCCTTTTTGGTTAAAGTGTCTACATGTATTATTGGATGATCCTCTTTCCATTCCTTTCTTGTTATGTTTGTGCATTTTAGTTTGTCTACATTTATAGTTTTGGGTGTTGTTTTTTGTTCATTGATTGCATGTGTGGTGTTTTTTGTTTCTGAGCATAAATCATTGAGGTGCAGCTTTGACCAATTAGTGTGTTCATGGAAGTTGGCTGTTCTAGAAATAATGAAGTTGTTGTTCTGGTCTATAAATCTATAGCCTTTAGTGCTAGTTTCATACCCCATGAATTTTAATCTCTTTGATATTTTGTCTCCCTTACGTCTCAGCTGTTTTAGGATGTAGACATCAGCTGTTACCCCAAAAACATGGAGGTGACCTACTTTTGATTTTCTGTTGTACATGATTTCATACGGAGATTTATTGTGTGGACTGTGCTGGACCATAAGCGATTTATAGTGTAGTTTGAATACGTGAGGGCCTCGGCCCAAAAAATCTGACTTAAGCCAGCATCCTCCAGCACGCAGCTAATCATGGTTTGTAGCAAACCATTTTTCCTTTCTATAATTCCGTTTTGAAATGGTGAAAACGGGCAGGATTTAAAATGTAATATTCCAGTGATGGCTAACCTTTTTGCCATTGCGTGCCAAAAGCAGGGGGAGCGTGGTAGGGTCACACACATGCATGCCCACATACATAATTCTATGCGCCCTGTCCCCCCCGTGCTCCCCCCGCTTTTGGCACGTGATGGCACGGTGGGCCCGGTAGGCCTATTTTTTGCTCTCCCCAGGCTCCAGAGCCTTTCTAGGAGCCTGGGGAGGGCAAAAATGGCCTTCCCCATCACCCCCGGAGGCCGGAAACAGTGTGTTTCCTGACTTCTGATGGGCCCAGAAGGCCCGAAAATTTGCTGGCTGGTGCACGCATGCATGCCGGAGCTGAGCTCCCATGCCCACCGAAATGGCTCCACGTGCCACCTGTGGCACCCGTGCCATAGGTTCGCCATCACAGTAATATTCCTTGTTCACTGACCCAGTTACAAAAATCCTTGGATAAAAACTCTGATCCCCTGTCTGTCATAATTTGTTTAATTTTAAGGCCATGTTGTATTTCTATTCTTTTGTAGAAGTCTTTAAATTTTTTGAATGCCTCATGTTTGTGATTGAGGGTATAAATGAAACCATACCTACTAAAATCGTCTACAATGGTGAGAAAATATTTTTTCTTATATTTAATTGATGGTTTAAAGGGGCCTACAAGGTCCATGTGAATAAGTTGAAATATTGACTGTGTCGTACGTGTGGCCCTTTTTACATCTGATTTTTGAAGATTTACAAACTGCACAGTCTAAATAATTTTTACAACTCTTTACTTTTGCATCGTCTGAACATTCTAACATTTTTTGAACAATTGAAAAACTTGCGTGGCCATGTTTTCTGTGAAGCAAATGTGCACAGTTGTCATGCATCATTTTACCATTTGTAATTTTTCCTGAGGTAACGTAATTATCACAAGATTCATCCTCAGATATGCTTCTAATGGCCTCCTGGTCAATAATTATGGGTTCTTTATTCCTGGGCTCAGACAAAGTAACGTTTGTTCTGGGTTTGCCTGTATACAAATATGCTAGCCCCTCTTTGGTGATTACACTGTTTATGTTTTTACTACCCTTATATATATGCACTTCTCCATTTTTGAAGGTGATATCTATTCCATTTTCTTTTGTTAATCTTACAGCAGCTAGTATGTTGTGGGGAATGTCAGGTATATACAATACCCCCTCTATTTGTCCAACCTCTTTGATGTATACGTTGCCTACCCCCTTTACTAGAACCCTTTCCTGGTTTGCTACTTTAATAAAGTAATCCTTCTTTGTGAACCCATTCAGGATTTCCTTATTATTGGTAGTATGACTAGTAGCTCCTGAGTCAATGAGCCAAGCTGTATGTGTGTCTAATGTGACATTGTTATCGTTACCCAAACTGTACAAAAAACCATATCTGTTTTCTCTGGAGCTGTCTCTATGTCTGGCCCTGCCCTTTGTGTTTGGTGACTCTTTGTGTCTGTTTCTGTAGTCTGGTGACCGTCTGTCAGAGAAATTCACTTTCCTTTCTGATCTTTCCCTGCTATCATGCTGATTCCTGTATACTGGATTTTTTGGGCAGTCTCTTTTATAGTGGTTGCATGACCCACATATGTGACATTCATTAGTGTATCTATCCCTACTTTGTGACTCTGTTCTTCTTCTATTTCTGTCTTCCCTAAGTCCCATTGACCCTTCCCTTCTTATATTATCTTCAGTAAGCCTACTTGTCAGATTCTCTAATGTAAGTTGCTCTATATTTAAACTGTCTAACAATGTGATGTAGTTATCCCAAATGGAATCTAGAGAGTTTATTATGATGCTTTTCATACTACTTTCAGAGATAACTTCTCCCCTCTGAATGAGCTCAGCTCTTGTGGCATTTAAATTTAATATATGTTCGCTTATTGGTGTCCCACTCCTTAATCTAGCTGCGTAGAATTCTCTAGACATTCTGGTGGTTGAAGCAGCATTATTGCTATGAAACAAATTATACAATTTTTGAAAAATTTCTGCAACAGTTAAATTATGCTCAATACTTGGGTAAATGCTTGGTGAAATAGTTGCAATTAAAATATAATAGGCTTTGTGATGGAGGCAGTCTAGATCACAAGTCCATGGCTTATTGGGTGGTTTATTTATAAAAAACAAAATATTTTCCCTTAAGTACATAATTTGAAGCTGCTGGCTCCAGTCAAGTAAATTTGTTCCATCTAACTTCAGTCTTATAAAGTCAGCTGGAAGTGTGTTTGAATGGTGTATGTAATTACCTATGTTCTGTCGCTCTCCATGGTTCAAATCATGACTATACTCACAATAAGGCATAGGCACGCTGGACATGTATCTGTATTTGCTTGAGTCTATGGTTTCTTCTCTTTTGCTTGTAGGGATGTTCTGTGCATGCTCGCGGTTCATTTTTTTCCAGTTGTCACTGAGGAAGGTGCTTGAGTCTGCAGCTGTTGGGAGGAGGCTCCAGTCGGCCTGGCGTTTTTCAGCTTCAGCTCCGGAAGGCCTCTGGTAGTCGACGGTTGACCGTGAAGCCGTTCGAGTCGCCAGGATGCTCCTGAAGCCTTGGTAGTTGTCGATTTCTTCTCCGCGGGTCTGGTGGCCATGTTTTCCTTTGTAGCTGGCTATCGGGTTCTGGTCCGGGTTTCCCTCAGAGGCTAGGCTGGATCGTTCGGTGTAATTTTCTCGGTGGGGAGTTAAATAGTCTCTTTTGTAGAATTTTGATGATTCTTCGGTGTATTGTAGTTCTCTTTGGATTTTGTTGGTCATGAGTTCAGTAGGTGTTTCGGGATCTTCCGGCTCTATTTGGGAGATTTTTAGTTTGTCTCCAAATGCCTTTTTTAGAATGTACATGGCATCATCTATTTCTTATTTAGTGGGTTGTTCACTTGGTGTATGCCATGGCTGATTTATGTTTGATTTTGTGTTTCGGCATTGTTCTGTTTTATAGGCCCCGTTTCTCGCGTCAGGATTTGAATCCAGGACCTCAGTATGTAGTTGGTCGGCCATTTTTGGTGAGTCAGTTAGGCAAGATGGCCGCCATGAAAAAGGCGCGAAATCTTTATTGGTATCTTTTAATAAGTGTTTAGAAGATGTGTTTCTTACCGAGTTTTTTTCATTCTGTCGTTGTTTATTTTCCTCTTTTTTCTCTGCTGCTGCTCCGTGATCTTTTATTATGTCGTGGAGTTTCGCAAGCAGGTTCGGATCGTCTGGGGTTGACTTTATTAATTCAATCAGTTCTTTTTTCTCTTCGTTCCTTATTTCTGACATCAAATGAACATCCTTCAGTGGTTCCTTTTTAGGTGATCGTTCACCTGTTTTTGTTGCTGTATTTTGCGTGGGGGTCAGTTGAGCTGCCATTCTTTTCTTTGATGACCTAGTGATAGGTCCTTTTCTTGTTTCAGAGTTCTTTTGCATTTTTTTAGAATGGCTGGACTCCACAAACCATCCTCTGCTACCAAACTTGTTTCTCTATTGTCCTTTTAGGCCCAATAATAACTCAATTGATTTATTTCAATATAGCACAGCTAACTTTATTGTTTCTCTTTCACAGGATATCATCGCACACACAAGATCAAGGAGGAGCATCAACTTATATACAGAGAAGGAGGAGCAAAAGGTAAGGAGGGACTTGGTGGGAGCTGCTATATATATATACATACATATGTACAACAACTGTTAACCCTTAATTGTAATGCTCATATTATATACATTGAGATAGGTATTTTTAATCACAACAGTGCACTTGCGCAGTAGTTAGATACTGATAAGAAACTTGGCAAAACTACAGTAAGTCCCCTCAGCTGGGAAATACAAGAACGCAGTGACAATCCCCTTCTTTGCCAGTTGAGCGAGCATCAGGTACATCATTAAATGAGGCACATCTTCTTACGCAGATACTCGTGCTGAGCTGCTGGAAGTGGTTTGTTGAGGATGTCTGCAATCTGATCATGTGTAGATACATATTGCATTTTAACAAAACCTTGTTTCACCAATTGTTTTATGTTCTGATAACGGATGTCAATGTGTCTGGACCTAGAACCTGTGAAATGTGATTCAGAAATATAAACCACCTATTCATTGTCTTCCATCACGGTGATTGGTCGAATCGGACGTGTCCAGATATCTGTGACTAAAGCATCAAACCAAGTTAGAGAATTACATGCATCTGAAACACAAGCATATTCAGCTTCAGTAGATGAACAAGAAACAAAATTCTGCTTACGCACTTGCCAATAAACAGGACATCCATTTAAGAACATCATATAACCTGAAGTACTTTTGCGTGATTTCTTATCACTCGCCCAATCAGAATCTGCATAACAACATAACTCTGCATAATCAGTATGTGTTGGTTCTAACAATAACTTCATGTGTTTAGTGTGCTTTAGGTATCTCAATAATTTCTTAACGCATGTCCAATGAAACTGTTTTGCCTTACCTACGTGTCGTGACAAGAGATTAACACTAAGTGCAATGTCGGGTCTGGTCCAACTACTAATGTACAACAGTGACCCAGTGACTGAACGATAAAGTGTTTGATCCTCGAACTCAGGACTCGGTTCTTGTGTCAAGTTGTGAAAATCTGTTTGCATGGGTGTCTTCGTTGTGTTAGCATCCTTCATGTTGCAATGATGCAAAATTTGTTCAATTTTATCTTCTTGTGAAAGACTAAACCCCTTCTGTGTTTTGTCAATCTGAACACCTAAATAAGTGCTAATATGTCCTAAAGATTTCAATGTGAAGTATCTCTGCAAAGCTTTGGCAAAACTTTCACTGCTTATTTGGACCAATATAAACAATGTCATCAACATAAACAAGAACTATTTCATATGCATTGTTAGATCTTTTTGTGAACATGCACTCATCACTTTCGGACTTAATAAAGCCCATTGAATTTAGTTTGTCAGTAAGACATAAGTACCACATTAAACCAGACTGTTTCAGACCATAAAGACTTTTTTGTAGGAACCAGGTATCCCCTTCTTGCTGTCGGAAACCTGGAGGACCTCTCACGTAGATTTCTTCATCTAGGTCAGCATGTAGATAAGCCGTGTCAACATCGAACTGGAAAACTTCTAAACCAAGGATAGTTGCAGTTGCTAAAGCAATTTTTACACTCTCAGTTCTGACTGTCAGTGAGTAGGTATTTGTGTAGTCCTCAGGATAACGTTGAGTGAAATCCTGAGCTACAAGTCTGGCCTTGTACAATGACTCACCGTTTGGTTTCTTTTTGATTCTGTAGACCCATCGAGTGCCAATGATTCTTTTATTTGCTGGAGGTTTGGCAGGAGTAAATACTTTAAGTTTCTTTAGACTGTCCATTTCAGCCTGCATTGCATCATACCACTTCTCTTGCTCTGAATCAGGAAGATATTTGATTTGTGTGAACGTATCAGGTGGAAGTGTAACATTGCAAATCAATGGCAATGGTGCTTTTGTTGGTTGCCACAAAAATCGTTGTGGAGGGATTCCTTTTGTGGCCCTCTTGGAACGTCTTGGAACAACAGTCCATTCTTCTTCTGCTTCGTCCTCGTCCTAACATTCGTCGCTAGCATCAGCATCCACGGCTTGCGAAGACGGAACATCAGGTTGAGAAGAACTAGTGGATGGAACATTTGCCTGTGAATCTTGATCATCAGGCTGCGTGGCATCAACAACATCATCTCTAGGAAAGTAAACTCCAGGATCATTGGAATGAACCCTGGACCAGTCAACATCTTCCTCAAAATTAGCAGATTGGGAAATCACAATTACATGTTTAGAGTCAATAATTTTGCTCCATTTTGAGTTATCAATACCCATAAATCTCAGTCTCTTTGCTACTGGACCTCCTTTTCTTCTTTGAGCTAAGGGAATGTTCACCATAGCGTATGAACCAAAAATATGGAGGTTTTTGAGATCGGGCTTGTAACCATACATCATGAAGAAAGGAGTCTGATTTATTACACTGCTCCAAGTACAGTTGACAAAGTAATTTGCATATTTGATAGTTTCACCCCAGTATGGCATACTAAGGTTGTTGTCTTCTAGGAGACAGCGCATCATGGTTTGCAGGACTCCGTTATGAGCCGGTGGGTAAGGAGCTGAAGTCTGATGGATAATTCCATTCTTACGCATCCAATCCTGGAAACGCTGAGACATGAATTCAGCACCACGATCACTCCGGATTCTGGTGATGCGAACTTGGTGTTGGGTAGAAACAAGGGCTGCAAAGTCTTTAAAGATCTGAAAAGTCTCAGATTTTTCTTTCATAGGATATACATATCCATATCTAGAATAATTATCAACAATTGTTAGAAAATATTTTTTTCCACCAAGTGTTGGCGGAAAAGGACCAACTATGTCAGTGTGTACCAAATCAAAAATGCGTGTTGACAGGCGTGTAGCGTGTTTGGGAATGGCTGCTGCTTTGGATTTGGTCTTGCAGACAGCACAATCCAAAAACACCTTACACCCCTTTAGATCCAAACCTTTTGCGAATTCCGGCATTTTCCTAAGAACACGGAAACTGGCATGCCCCAATCTTCTATGCCACTTGTGGATACACCTGTAATGCAAAAGTTTACCAGTTAGTGAATTTTCAACATTGATAGTTTTATGAGGAACCTCAGGCTTGCTCTGAGCAACCTGTTTCCTAATTTTCTTTTTGTTGACTTTAGGAGCCTTTGGAGTAGCAACAGGATCTCTCTCTGGAATATCTCTATCTGGGCCTGTGCTCTCCTTCTTTGGAGTTTGTATACTGCCTGTGTTTGTGATTTAGGCTTTGGCTTTAAGTAATAAACACCACCAATCAACATAGTTTCAGCAACAATATCTCCATTTTTGACTATGTAACTTGCTTTTTCAAGGTGGTGAACCTGGAACTTTAAAACTCTAGATAAGTGTGCCTGACTAAGCAAACTGCTATTTGCTGTTGGTATGTAATAAACATCAGGGATGAATGTATCGAGCTCTTCGACATAAACAGTTCCTTTTCCTTCGACCTTACAAGGATGATTGGAAAAAGAATAAAGTTCTCGTAGCTCAGGTTCAGGCTCATGCATCTCTGTGAAAAGTTCCTTTCTGTAGGTAACATGCAATGCTGCACCACTGTCCAAAGTCCACAAGAGCGTCTATCGTACTCTGGATGAGCTTGTGGATCGTTGGTTAAAGCCAATGTAGCAAGTGGAGCTTGTGGATCACGCCGGGGACCATGACGACTTTGTCTTCTGCCTCTGCCTCTGCCTCTGGAGTCTGTTCCTCTGGGCTGGTATGAGATGGGAGCTGGAGCTTGTTGGGGACAATCTGGGGTAGCATGTCCCACACGATTGCAGATGTTGCATCTTGGCATCCTTGGAACGTAGGCTCTTCCTCGGAAGGGAGGCCTCGCTGGAGCTCTTGATGCGGGTGGTCCTCTCAAATGTGGCGTGGCTAACATGAATGCCTCTTCTTCAATTAAAAGTCTACATATATTGTCCACTGTGCGTTGAGCAATAGGGACTTGGTTAATTTTTGTAACGGCATCTTTCCATTCATAGTTCAATGAGTTAATGATAATGCTGATCATTTGAATATCATCAATATTATGACCTCTTTCTCTCAATTCTGTTCTGATTCCTTTCAGTTTGGTCAAATGTCCTCCAATTTGATCACCAGGTTTCAATCTCGAACCGTGGAGCTCAGACATGAGCAAACATGAAGATTCAATTTTCCAATTGGGCCCAAATTTGTTGGGCTGTTGCATCAGGTGGAAAAGTGACCTGCAGTTCAGTGTCCATGGACATCAATAATGTTGTGCGAGCTCTGATCTCTAAGTCTCTTATAGCAGGAATCCATGGCTGAGCAGGAGGATTAAAAATCATACAGTGAGTGCCTTCTCTGAGAAGCAATAGTGTAATCTCACTGACCCAGGCTTTATAATTATGTCCTGACATTTTTAGTTTGGACTCACCAGTTAGTGGGGCAACAGAAAAAGCCTGGTGAGGAACATGCATTTGGTATGCTGGCTGTACCATTGGGGGTGGACCCAAAAATGGTCTAGGTCAGTGATGGCTAACCTTTTTGCTGTTGCGTGCCAAAAGCGGAGGGAGCCTGGGGGGGTCGCGGGTGCCGGTGCCCACATCCATAATTCAATGCGCCCCGCCCTCCCGCGCATGCGCATGTGACCCCCCCCACACACTTCCCCCTGCTTTTGGCACATGATGGCACGGTGGGCCCGGTAGGCCCATTTTCCTCCTCCCCAGGCTCCAGAGGCTTTCTAGGAGCCTGGGGAGGCCAAAAACAGCCTTCCCCATCCCCCCAGAGGCCTTCTGGAGGCCAGAAACTGCCAGTTTCCTGACTTCCATTGGGACTGGTAGGCCTGAAAATCAGTTGGCCGGTGCGCGCATGCACGCTGGAGCTGAGTTACAGCAACATTCGCGTGCCCACAAATATGGCTCCATGTGCCACCTGTGGCACCCGTGCCATAGGTTCGCCATCACGGGTCTAGGTTGTGCCATTGGAGGTGGACCAGGAGCTGGTCTTGTTTGCATGGTTGGAGGCACATATGCAGGCATTTGTGGCTGTTGCATTGGAATCTGCTGCATTCCAGCTGCCATTTGTGCTTGAGTTTGCCTTTGCTGCAACTAAGAGTTCTTGTGTTCCATCTACAGAGACGCCAACACCACCAGGAGGTGTAGGAGATCGGGCCTGTGGAAACACTTGTGGCATTTCAGCTTCAATATTTGAACAAGCCAAGGACATGTGTGCTAACATGTGCTGCAACAGTTCAAAATGTTCATGTAAATTGTGTTGCCTTTCAGCTTCCTCTTGTAAATTACTTTCGCCAGCAGATGGTGCTGCACCTATAGTTTCGGGCAGCTCTGCTTGTGTGGCACTTGTAATTTGATCAAGATGTCAGCACTGCAAGTTTCTTTCTTCCCAGTGCTGCCATGAAAGAAGAAATAAAAAGGGGGAGAGAGAAGAAACAGGTTACCTTTTACCCAGTTGCTAAATTGGCAGATAAGGTTCCTAGGAGATGGGATAGGAGGGGGGAATTCCTGGGAGGTGAAGAAGCTAAGGGGAGAAGAGTGACATAGAAGATGGCCAATGACATGCTGAGGGCAAAGGAACGGAAAGGGAAGGTTTTGGGGGTTAGCAGGTCAGTACTGGCACCGACAGAGTTGGGCCAGACATGTTTGTACTAAATAAATGAAGAATTTCATCAAAGACTATTTGTTTGGAAAATGTGATTATTTAAGACAATGTCTGAACCTGACACAAGGAGGATTTCATGTGACGTGTGCACTGCTCTCTGTTTTAATTGGCCTGACACAGAATCCACCAGGGGGTGTGTCTTTGGATCTGAAGAAGAAGCCAAAATGGCGCTTTTTGAGATTTTTAAGTCACGAGGCTCTCCCTTATCTTGCTCAAGCATAAACAAATCCATCTTAAACTGGGATAGCCCACGTTCATAGAACTGTATTTGATCACGATAAAGCTTAATGGCTTTCTCACGCTGACTAAGTTCGGGGCTTTGTGGAGAATAATGAATCATTTCTCTCTCTGCGTAGGAGAAAAAATGCTCTGCGATTTGTGGATGCTTTTGCCTCGCACCAAGCATTTCAAAACTTTGGGCTTCTGCAGGAATTGTGTGGGAGCATGCATAATCAGAAGAAAAAACAACTGACCTCAGTCGTAGTTCATTATCTTCAAAAGCAGCTTTTCCATATTCTTGTTCCTGAAGGGCATTTTATCAGTTTGAGTTTCTCCCACCGCTCCTTCTAATCGGGTTGCCGAAGCAAGTGGCCGAAAGCTTGAAAACCTCCTTTCTGTCTCTTCTTGGTCAGAAGAGTATAAATCAGTTGTAGGAAAAGCTCTGGGTTGCATTTTTCCTTTTTTCTTTTTTTTTCTTGGCATCTTAGCAGATAATTAATTAGCGTTCCACAATTGTAAATTAATCATTCTAGCTAACTAGCCTAGAGGTCTTATCAGAAGTAACAAACAAGGAAAAAGCCATAACTTTTAACTGTCCGACTGCTACCAGGTGTCAGGGAGTTGATTGATCCCATCCTGACTCTGGGATAATCACCCCCTGGTTTAGAGGTTTGGACCGTGGCTTCTCCTCGCAAGTATACTCTGAGAAAACAAACCCGAAGAAGTATTTTCTAAGAAAACTCTTTTTATTGTAAAAGTAAAATAAAGATAACTCTTGCTAATTAATTGGCTACATCTTGGCAGCGTTCCTGCCGCACCTCTTGGCAGGGAGAACAAATCAGTTAAGAAAAAATGAAGGCTAGAAAGGAATGTGCACTTGCGAAGTAGTTAGATACTGATAAGAAACTTGGCAAAACTACAGTGAGTCTATTATTCCAAAAATGAGAGCTCAGCTGGGAAATACAAGAACGCAGTGACACCTTGGGCTGTTTGAGCTTCCTGAGCTGGTGCCGAAAGAAAATTCTTTGCTATGCTTTTTTGATGGTGTTTTTGATGTTAGGTGAATAAGGTTCAAGCATTATTTACATCCAGAGTTCTTTGCCCACTGAATCATAAAATGCTGTACATAGTCATCCTCCATGTTCCACTACAGTTTATAAACCTTAAAAATAGCACTCCCTTGGAGTATCTTGACTTGATGGTCCTAAAATCTTGGGAACCACAGAAAATCAGTTTTAAACTTTTGGGATGTAGAGAGGCGTTGATCTCTATCGAGAGTTACCCCCTAAGATAGAAGATTCTGTCAAAAAAAAAAAAAGAAGATTCTGTCAATGACTACTTCAGTTTCAACCACAACAATACCTGAGCAAATAAGAGATACAAACTCAAGGGAAAACGCTCCAAACTCAATTGCAGAAAATACGACTTCAGCAACAGAGTGGTCAATGCCTGCAATGCATTACCTGCCTCTGTGGTTTCTTCCCCAAATCGCCAAAACTTTAACCTTAGACTGTCTACTGTTGACCTCACCCCATTCCTAAGAGGTCTGTAAGGCATAAGCGCACCATCCTGCCTACTGTCCCTGTCCTAATGTCTCTTTTTACTCTTATTCTTTTCATGTATTCCAATTATGTTTATGCTTTTATATGTTTTCTTATAGATGCTTGACAAATAAAATAAAATAAATAAAAAAATAAAATGTCATGAACTTTCAGGGCTCAGCAGGTAGCTAATCTTAGTAAGCTAAGTTAGTATCACATTTCACTATTTTGTTTGGGTCAGTTGCCAGAAGTCAAAAATGATGGTAGCATTTAATCCATGAAAACATCTTGCAACCACCTTAGATAAGAGATGGGACAAGCGTGTTTTTCTGCCTGTCTGGAGATGGCGCTCAAACAGGCAACACCTGTGGCTACAAAGCGGACAGTACAGCAGGAGGAGCTTGTGGTTGTGCTTAAGGAGTTAAAATCATCAAATACTGCATTGCTAGAAAGGATGGGAGGAGAGGAGACGCGCAGAGGAACTTCCTCTTCTGGATGGCTGATGGGAGGAAGTTGGTGTGCAGAGCGGCTTTTGTGCTCTTCCCAGGGTCGAAGCAGCAGCTGGCAGGTGAGTTGAGGGCAGCAGGTGGGAGGAGAGTCCTGGAGCCAGTTGGGCTGTTCGGTTCCCTCCACGGCCTGGAAGCGGAGAAGCAACTGGGCTGAAGCCTCTCAGCTGCTGCTGCTGCTGCAGGTTCCTTCCCTCCCCAAACTGGAGCCCACTGGTGCTGCAGGCTGTGAAACTGGTGGCTGCAATTTCCTGCTGGTGGGAAGATTGAAAAAGTCTCCTTCAAATTAAGGTTGGTTCTTTGGGGATAGTTTCCCTCCAGAGGGGGCTCCATCACAGGAGGTTTGTAACAGAGCTGGAAAAAACAAATGGCTGTCCCGTCTGTTTAAAAGCCACCAGCAATGGAGCCCCACAACCTCTGGAGGGAAGCCATTCCCGAAAAATCAGCCTTAACTTAAAAGAGACTTTTTCAGTTTTCCGGGTAGCAGAAAATTGCAGCCATTCTGTTCCACTGGCTAATTGTTCTCACTGATGGGATTTTTCCCTTAATTCCAGGTTGTTTCTCTCCTTGAATTTCTCAGGCTTCTTGAGTTTTTTCCCCCTTTAAGATTTTCATCCAGGAATCCTTCCCAAGATGTCTCTTGGTTTGTTAAAATCAGCTGCTTTAAAGTCTAAGACA